>AP028429.1:15553060-15642620 GCA_036509395.1 Antheraea yamamai
GGTATCAGAAAAAGTTAAATATTGGCTTCCAATGTCAAATTCAGATCGTGCCTTAACCTAGCCTTAGTAAAACGATGAGAGTGGTACTTATGCAATTTAGCTCAGCGTTATCAAATATATAAGGATAAGTTAAGTTTCACAGAGGTAGTTTTAAAGAGATGGTTAGCAGTTCTTTGTTGCAAAATGTTAGAATAGGAAAACAAAATTGTGACAATCCCTTTCAAGCATTCACACTATTAGCGAAACATAAGTGTTGCGGTTAGGCTGTGACATATTTTAAATTGTTCTGATGATGCTCATTTGTCATATCCGTTATTGTAACTTTTTATCTACAGTGGTTTACCGTTTGACCACAGGCCAACCAAATATTAAGTGACAATGTAGTCTGAGATGGTAAGACGTTGAATGTTGCTGCCAGAACTCACTTATAAATATTCCTTGAAACATTTTATAAAAAGTCATTGGAGGTAAACGAACATGTGGGTCACCTGATCATTGCTACCCATAGACACTTGCAATACGAAAGGAATCACAGATGCATTGCTGTCCTTTGAGAAAGGGTTAGGCTATCTTCTTGAAAGTTTGTAAGTTATATTGGTCCAGTAACGCCGCCGCTGGTTGTTCATTCCAAGAAACCGATGTACGTGAAAACCGTACAGTAAACGACTTCCAATCATCAAAATGATATGGATGTAGTCTAATTTGTGCGGAATCGTTTGGTAATGGAATTCAGGAAGAGCTATCAATCCGAACAGTTTTTCGGAACACTCTTAATTCAGATTTTCAAATAGAGAGTTGTAGCTAACCAGTGGGTATTTTGAAAATCCTATCATCATCGTCTTGCTGTTTATAGGAAACTCATTGAAATCCAAAACGATTGATGCAACCTCCGTATATGCTACCACTAAGTCCAATATCACTCGCAAACGAAGTTATTCTTGATATAAGAATCTACCCATTTATCACTTACTCTTTGCCCGAAATCTGAGAGTAATCGTGCGCTCTGAATCTATATTGATTCACGTGATCTGAGAGTATTTATATTACATTGTAACTTAAGGACAAAACCTATCCAGTAATCAAGTAGGCGATGTCAGATCGAACTGAACCGTATAGTTAGTTACAGTGATTCTTTTAGTTTTTCGCGTTTTGGGAAGCGATGATGTTTCAACAGTTAGCAAATTCGGATCCTTGTGAATAAGCCGGTGCTTTTGGTGAAGGATAATATTATGATGAAACCATATCTATAACGACTAGCTATCTACGGTCAAGTTGAAAATCTGTCGCCAAGCCCCTATTAGTTGAGATTGTAGTGAAACGCTAAATGCTATAAAGTGTATATTCAGTTGTCGAAAACAGACTAGAATGACAGCGACGATTGCATTAAACTATAAATCTCGTGATAATCGTTGAGTAGTATTGACGTCACTATATAGTGATACAAAAGAAAAAAGCAATCATTAACAATGAAACATGCTCATTTATCATTTTCAACATTAACTGAGACGTGTATTACGTAAAAAATAAAAACATTAGGGGTTTCTTAACATTTAACGAAATCCTCTCACTGCAAATGTTAATGCGACATCATTTGTTACGGTTCATGTTCTAATCACCCTTACGTCGTTTTAAGTCGAATTCCCTACCATTGTTATTTATACAATTTGTTCGAATCAATTTGTTGAATCGATTGAGTAGCTCGACTTCATAAATTCTAATTTTGTAACAAAAATGTCAACTGAATATTATTTTAAGTATTATATAATGAAGTGATTGAAAAGTGAGTTCTAGTTTTAATAAAAATAATGATGTTATTCTGAACTGATTATAAAAATATTACGCTACTGATAAAATTCTTAACATTAGTGATGCATGCATTATCTTAAAATTTCATAGATTATTAAAAACATAACCTTCGTAATATATGGTTAAGTAAATAGGTTTCGCATTGTGTAAATTTATGTTAAAAGCTTGGACCAAATAAGATAAAGATATATCCAAAATTATTAATTTTATTATATAAATGCGGATTGATATATTTGTATAAGATATCTAAAGAATACCATATGTTACGTAAAGTACTAGTGTAAATAATATAAGGGATAATATGTATAAACACAAATGAATTCTATACCAGGTGACTGTTTAGACACTCGCAGTATTCTCTGATATGACACTTCATGGTCACATTTAACATACAAAATAATAATATTAAAACAAATACTAATAAACAACCAAGAAAACCTAAGTTAAAATTTGTTCTAAGACCTTCAAAAGTATATCTACAAACGTGTAAATAAAATAATAAACCTAAGTGCAATGACCGGTGCCAAAAGCTGCAATGGGCTTCCCGGAGCTAATAACTTTCGATAGTAAAACGGGCAATAAGCCCTTTTGTTTTGTTCCTGACGTTCATTTTCAAATGAAAGTGAAATCATCCTACGGTCATTAACATTGTGCTTTAACATAGACGCGTAGAGAATTGTGTATAATTTTTGTATTTTGCTGGATAATTAGCTTCAATATTAAGCACCTATATTTTTAATTAAATTTGTCCACACAATAAAATGTCAAAAAAATGTGTCCACACAGTCGCCTGGTAAAAAAAAAGAAAAAATGTTTTTTGCGTTTTATGAATTAAATATATTACCTAGAAAAACACCATAGTAGTGATCAAAAAGCTATCTTTGACACACAGATCATTTGTATTAAAAAAAATGCATTGTCTTAACTTTACCCGTCGTACGTGCAATTATATCCATAAAATGTAAGTAATCGTTCGTAACGGAACAACAGACACGCGATAGAGTATGCGAAACACGAATCTAGATGCTGTAGCGTGAACCGGAGTAATATAATCGTGTGAGTAATTAGTTAAAACTGCTGTTCGTGATATATGAAAATAAGCCTAGGAGTAAATGTTAAACGTGTGTTTTGGGTTACGACAATTGTGAATTGAAGGTCCTAATATTATTTATTTTCGAAATGTGAATGGTGTTATGCAGTTAACACTTATGTAGGCAGGTTGAGTGGTATTTTTGTTGTACGAAATAAAGACTTATAATTTCGCTTCAATGACATGTTAGGAAGCATGACCGACAGTATTGCGTTTACGCGGCTTGCACCAGACTACCGAGGCGTAGTATAGCGGCCTCTCTACCTGAGATATTGATATTTTGTATTGAGCTTGTGCAGCTAATCATATGTTTGATTAATAAATAAACTGTATAAAAATGTATATATTTACTATTCAGAGTGCCAATATATATGAAAACCAGACTAATGTTTATAATTTCAATATGCAAATTATGAAATATAATTAATTCAGATTATAATTAATTTCAAAATTCAGAAGAGAACACAGTCTTCCCATTATTTTGAGTTTTCACTCGTGTCGGCAGCCCTTATGACTGTCCCTACTTTTTTTCAGAAACAATGAAAATATTTTATACATTTACAATTCTATAGTAGTCCGGTGAAGCTGTAAAGATGTTGCAAGGTCTTGTGTGCAAGGTGTTGCAAGGACGTGGCAATAGCGTGGTCAGTTCGAATAAAAATCCTATACAAATAAATAAAACTGAGGTGTCTGTAATATCAAAATAATAACTTTTTACTAAATGGAAACACCATACATAAACAACAACACTAAAAGCAAAAAAAAACAATTTTTTAAATATTTATTTGTCTGACTGACCGTCTGTTTTGACTAATCGCTGGAAGAGTGGGATCAATATAGACGAAACTTTTTGGTAGATAGTTAATGTTATAAGAAATAATTTACATTGCATTTATCTCAGATTAGCTGTTACCCACCACTTAGACCGCGTGGAATTTAGTAAAATTTTTTTTTTTTTTTCGCTGTAATATTGAATAATATCTCGATATAGCTTCTTTAGTTTCGAGGAACCTTAACTTTTATTTCTATATACATAAATAAAAATGAAGAGTCTATTTGTAATGTTAAAATAGCAGCTATCTATTAAGTAGGCATGTTAAATTAACTATGCTATTAAGTATAAATTCGAGCAAATGACCGTCGTCAGCTGCTGTTTGAATCACCTCAATACTGAACGGGTGAAAATTTCATTAAAACTTATAATTCACTTTTTCTATTTTTTTATAAATGAATATTTTTTCTACAATATTCAGTGAACCTTTTTGATTTGATTTCTTATTTTGGGGTAATATTAGGACCGCACACATTTTTATCTTATTTTAACATACTTCTTATACAAGCAAATTTCTAAATAATAGCTTATTATTATTGTACAATTAACACATTTCACTGCGTCTACCGCTTAAAGTTGAGGTAATCCTTATTTGAACTAATCCTCAATAAAATTAAGCCTACAAATCGTTTTGTTCAGTAATTATATAAATTCGAGAAGGTAAATAATCGCTCGACAATAATTCTCATGACGGTGCATAAACAATTTGTGCAGTATCATTCATTAGCGATGTGCGCTAAAGACGAGCCAAGAGAAAACTGGGAAGTGATTTGAAATTCACTGAATTTTTGGTAGGTGGTACAGCCATCGCTGGCTCTCTTCCCTGAGAGCTGGAGGCAGAAGTTCTTGCCGTCGTATACAGTTACGCGGCGGCAGATAAGTTCGGGGGCAAGCCTCCAGCTCACAGGGAGATTGCTGCGTTGATGACGAAAGCTCGCAACGAGCAAGTAGAGTGGTGGAGGCAGGACCTGGCAGGCGGGCGTTATGTAAGATATACCACAGACACCGTCCGCCTGGTTCTGCCGGAGTAGATGACCAGGGCCTGGGGCCCCCTGACGTACCGTCTGGTGCAGGTGTTGACTGGACAGGGATACTTGGGCTGGTACCTGCACCGAATAGCGCGCAAGGAGCCCACCACCTCACCACTCTCCTGAGTGTGTGGCGTGAGATGATCAGCGCCGCGCCTTGGCTGCGGCAATAGGGGGCGATCTCTCGCTGCCGAACGTGGTTTCCGTAATGCTCGGCAGCGAGCAAGTATGGACTGCTGTAGCTGTTGTAACGAGGAGGTCATCTCGCAGAAGGAGGCGGCTGAGAGAGCCCGCGAGGAAGATTCGCAAAATGGCCCTATCCGCCAAAGAAGAGCAGGCTGGAGGGGAACGTGGCACGCTCGCCTTCTCCCACTACCGTAAGCGAACCTGAAGGGATGGGTCGGGGGACCCATCTCCTCATTGCACGGGTGAGGCTGACGAGGGGAGGCGACTGGTAGAACGGCATAGTGACATCACTATGCATGATGCACTATGCTGTGTAATACAATCTAAATACAAGGATGAACAACGCGAGATTGATGATCGATTAGCTATTGTCTATGACACGCTGACATTACATGCATGATGTGCTGATCTAGTGGCTTGACCGGTAGAATATCATTCCGATGTCCGCAGGTTCGAACCCCGGCATGTACCAACGAATTATTTGAAATTTGCGTATATTTACTAATTTAAATTGATAACACTATCGGCTGACGGTGAAAGAAAACATCGTGAGGAAAGCGGAACCTGTGAAATGTACTTGTAGTACTACTGTATGTGAGAAAGTGTAGAAATGTAGATTTCTCAGAGCTTGAAATCGCCAATATGTCGTGAGCTGGCGCGGCGTGGTGATCATCCCCATACTCTCCTTCAAGAAGAGGCCTATCGCCCTGTAGTAGGTCTCTTACAGGCTGATGATGATGATGAATGGCACGTTGGTTTTCAAACGTAAAAATATTAATACCTTTTCTTGTTCCCCGAGTGCTTTGAAATGTTGACACAAGATTTTTGAAAACGAATAAAAATGAGTAGAGCCAAAGCAACGCGTGATTTGATACAGCTGGTATTAAAATATAATCTTGTAAATTAACTGTTCTTTTTATAGAACCTTTTTCGAGTAATGCCAAAGATATTGTATAACCTAGAAGTCATATTTGACCAGGGATTCTCCCGACTAGTTCCTAGAAACAGTGAGTGAGTGAGTGAAGTGAAAGTATATTAAATTTCCAACATAAATAAATACATGTTAAGTACATAACAGATTATCATTCTTGTAATAGTTACAGACTCTATGGTCATTACCGGTAATACATTTTGATGTTAGACAATTACGCAAAATGTATGATGTAATAACGCAATAAGTGAAAAAATGTACATCATTTTATTATAACTACATCATACATAAATTAAATAATTAGTACTAAATTATGAATATATCTTTAAAATATATAAAAATCCAGTGTCATGATGTTTGTCCGCAATGAACTCCGAAACTACTAAATCGTTCTTCATGAAAGTTGGTATTTATGTATAATTTAATCCAACTTGAGAGATAGGATAACTAATATTTCGACTAATGGCCACAATATTTTTTAATTACAAATTAAACGATTGTCAATGTTGATTATTGTTATTAATTATAAGTTTCATTGGTCTCGAACAGATGGCGCTATAAATTATTTTGTTGATAGAAATCTGAAGTACCAACTATTATAGATGTTTCATAGATGGCGCTACGTTTCAATTTAGAATTTCTTTTTCAACTCCTGTTTATTTTATGGTGCACGTGTTTTGTTACTCTATAACTTAGCCACAGCAATGCGTGGCCGGGTCAGCTGGTTATATCAAAAGCTATATTTAAGAAAAAAAGATTTTTTATCTTTCAGAATAGTCCGTATTACAATTTAAATGAATTTACGACTTTAAGAATAACAGTTGAAAAAATCTTCAGTGAAGATGTGTAAAAATATAAGTTAATATAGTGTACGATCTTATAGAAGTTAAGACTTCTTTAGGCGCGTTGAGCGGTATTTTTAATAGAAGATAAATTTATAATTTCGCGTCATGACCTGTTAGTAAACATGACCGATAGTATTATGCGTGTGCGGCTTGCGTTAGACTAGCGACGCGTAGTATAGGGGCCTGTGTACATATATTATTGATATTTTGCAGGTCATCATTCGGTTGATTGATAAATAGATTTTATTAAAATGTATGTAATTATTGCTCCGAGTGCCAATAGATGTGAAAACTAATGTTAATAATTTCAATAAACAAATTCTGAACTTTAAATATTGTTATCCACACTACAATTAATTTAAAAATTTAAAATAAAACACAGTTATTTCATTGCTTTGAGTTTTCTCTTCTGTCGGTAGTCCTTATGTCTGTCTCGACATTTTTTATTACTATTACTTTTAGTCGATATACAATTAAACATACACGTTTCATGTAACATTACCTGTTATGGTATGAAAAATAAAGAATTATGAATAGCTGAATGAATTTATTCACATTTTAATCGATTCGGTAAGTTAAATGACGAACGAAATTCATATTAAATCTCGCATCTCTCTTTAGCATCTCGTAGTACTCCATTAGCCGTTCTATTTAGTTGTAAACTCTATTTTAAGATACTGTATTATAAAAATGTAATAGAAAAGACGCAACGGTGTATGAAATGAAAAATAAAAATAGATGAGACGTATAATTAAAATGGGATCGTAATTGATTTCTCTATAGCTATTATGCGTGTAAAATAAATTAATTGTAGGTAAAATCAATACGTTTCAAATAAACTGTAGTATCCGCTATTTGTGTTGAAGATTAATTCATATTATAATAGTGGCACGCTATAATGGCCCTTTCGACAGATTACAGTCAGTTTGGTAAGTGGTATAGCCATGCTAAAGCTATTACTGGTTTCAGCATTGAATGGGTCGGCTCGCCCGGAGTAGTACCACCTTGTCACAGAAAACCGACGTGAAGTAACAGTGCTGGCATTGTTGCGTTTCGTTCGGTCAGTAACAGCGCCGGAGGATCACCTCATCAACCCACCCTCCTTCCCTCCCCTCAATCCTTCCCCTCTCCTCAACCCTCCCCTCTGCCCCTTCCCCACAAACATAAGCTGGCAACGCACTTGCGACTCCCATGGTGTTGCTAGTGTCTATGGACGGTGGTGATCATTTAACATCAGGTGACCCCAAAAAAAAACAGTAGTGTCATAAATTGTTGATTTATGAAAAAAACAAATGCTGCTATGTTAAAAAAGTTGAAATGAATGTTTCGTTATCATTCATTATACTGTTATATTTACGAATGTTTAATTCAATTTCTTTCAAAATATTGATAAACGAATATGAATTTCATAACTAATGGCAACGCGTGATAGTGAAGGAATAGATTGTAAGGAAACGTTATCGGTTTCTTGTATTGTGACAAAATTAATTAAAACCCGTGTTACGTGTTTTTTTATTCAACTCCTGAGGGTAGGAAGCGATTATATTTTTTAAATAAAATACTATGTTTAAAATAAACTTAAACAAAATATAAATACAATTAATTTTAATAAATGTTAGTCTACCCGAGCGATACCGGGCGCACTGCTAGTCGAAAATAATAACACTGGCGGCTACTGCGAATAAATCCTTTTGAATAAATTTTTTGTAGTTTTCCCTTGTCGGCACAAATACGGAAGACTTTAGGACCAAATGTGTAGTAACAAATTTAAGAGCCAAAATTTTTCACATGAATTTATTGAATAGAAAAACAAAATAATATGTAGAAATATTTACGATCTTATAAGGCTTTTAGACTGTAACCTGTCTGTTAATGCAATTATATCAACAGTGCACTTAGAAACCATACGACCGAGCTCTAATTCTTTGTTTATTGCAGAATATGACTTCTTCAATATATGTACTATGAAAATTATTATATAACTCGATATGCGTAAATATGACTATCTGCTGGCCGCGTTTTCGTCGGTATTTGATGATATAATGGGTTATATTCGGGTAACTTTGACTGTTTATATAGCGTACACCGAGATAACTCTAAGACGCCATGTTTTTTCAAACATCCTCGACGGTTATCTTAACTCTTAATTTAAGAAACGTCCATCGATCCTCATAAACTTTCTCGTTTAAAATATTAATAGGATCATTATCATCATCATCATCTTACCATTAATCCACCTAAGTCGAGTCGGTTTTTTTATATCATAGGAGACCAACGAACAGGTTCACCTGATGCTAAGATCACCACCGTCTATAGACACTTGCAATACCAAGGGAGTCACAAGTGCGTTGCCAACCTGTGTTTGGGGTGAGGGAGGGGAGGGGCGAGGGAGAGGTGGGGTGATTTTCCGGCGCTCGCACTGACCGAACGAAACGCAACAATGCAAGCACTGGCACTTCACGTCGGTGTTTCTGTGGGTCGGGTGGTACTACCCCGGGCGAGCCGACCCATTCATGTACAAAGGTTTTCCTCTTCCACTCTCCCCTACCAGATCTCATCTACATCTCATCATTCAAACGTCCTATACACATATCATTTTTCACACAATCCATCCACACCTTTTTCGGTCTTTTTTTTTTTTTTTTTTTTTTTTTCGAACTGACTACGCTATTGACCTAGCAAGGTCTTAACAGCTTCACCGGACTACTAAGGCGAGCGCTTAAGGCACTCAGCCGATTTTTGTTTGGGCAACCAGCTCAAGGGTGCACGGCACACCTCGGCTTGGCTGTTGCCTGTTCGATGCAATACGCGACCTAACTGAGCTAACCTAAGTTAAGCTACACTATTAATACATATATGAGTTGTTGAAGCATATATGTGTACCAAGCATACATATCTCAACAACTCTTACGTGTATTCTGTATCGGAAAATTTCTGAACTATTTCAGTTCGAAAAGGGAAAAAAAAAGTAAACCCTTCCACTTTTTTGTGTAAGCGTGTATGCGTGCACGTGTGTGGAGGTGATATGTGTAGTGTTGTTGCAGTGATGTAAATTTTTGTGTCACTGTATCGCGCGAGCAGCGCACTCAAGGGCTCCACGCCGAGGGAACGGACCTAGGCTTGAGCCGCTGCCGAGGGGGGCCTAGTCTGGTGTGCGGGAGCGAAGTTTACACTCAGACCACGGCGGCGTGATCTGAGGTTACGCGGGCGTGGGCGTGAACACGCTCTATTTGGAGAGACAGGCTGGTACTGATCGTTCGCTGCCGTTATTTCATCGGGAGGATCGGTAAAAATATGTCGCGGACGTCTTTTATAACGCGCGGCGTTGGGTACGGTTTCGTATGTCGCGGCGGATACCACTAACGGACTGGGATGATTCACGGCTTTTTCGAAATAACTACTAGTGAGTGATTTTATGTACGCCCAGATAGAAGGTATCTCTAGGTCCCTATGGAGATCGACTCTCCGGACGTACCATGGGGCACCGGTCACTTTACGTAAAACGCGGTTTTGTAGAATTTGTAATTTATATAGAGTAGGTTTCGGTGCATGTGCAAAAACGGGACAACTATATGTCATGACCGGTCGGATACATGTTTTATACAAGGTGAGCTTGTGTCTGAGGGACATCTTACTCTTATGACAGAGCAACGGGTGGAGGCGACCCAAGACCATAGCGGCTTTGTTTCGCACTCTATCTATGTGTGACGCGAAATTTAAGTGTTTATCTAATGTAACACCGAGATACTTGACCTCGTCGGTCCAAGGTATGTCGGTGTCATATAGCCTGACGGGCTGCAATTTGTTAACGCGTTGTTTCGGATCGAAGAGTATCGCGGCACTCTTATCGGGATTTACCTCTATTCTCCATCGAAGAAACCAATCACCGAGTGTGCTAACGGTTTCTTCGATGAGATTCCTAAGTTTATCCAGCCGCCAGCTAGAAGCGTAGATGACTGTGTCATCAGCATAACAACCTACCTCTACTCCCGGGAGCCGAGGTAGGTCACTGATGAACAGATTGAAAAGGGAGGGCGCGAGTATGGAGCCTTGTGGCACGCCTGAGCGTATCGGATGTGATGACGACAGTTCGTCGTCTACTCTATAACGGAAAGTCCTATCAGTGAGAAAATCGCGAATGATATGAACTAACCTATCGGGTATACGAGACTGACATAATTTGTGTACGAGCCCTTCGTGCCAGACCTTATCGAAGGCCTTGGCGACGTCAAAGAAGACTGCTATTGTGCGTTTCGGGTTTTTCTTTTTCGGGTTCGGATCGCGATTCGGATCGGCATTAAAATTAGAAAGAATGTACTCCGTGAGGCGGTGTACTTGATTTGTACATGAATGTTCGGCGCGAAAACCGAACTGTTCGGGCGGTATTAATTTTAAATCTGTAAACGAAGCCTGGAGACGGTTCAGAAGGAGCCGCTCGTAAAGTTTACCTAACGTATCTAATAAACTGATAGGGCGATAGCTAGCAGGAAGCGTAGCTTTTTTACCGGGCTTGTGAATACCTATCACTACGGCTTTTTTCCAGACGGCTGGAAAATAGCCCTGGGACATGGCCACATTGAAGATGCAGACCAATAGAGCTATGATGCGGTCAGGAAGGAGCCTCAACACCTCGTTCCTGATCCCATCGGGACCTGGGGACTTCCTAAGCTTGAGACGCTTGATGGCGGCTGAAACTTCATCGAAAGTTATCGAGGTTAGGGTATCCGCGGGTGGAGACGCGAGTGCATGCTCTACCGCCGACTCGATCGATCCGATATGGACAGGGTCAGTGTTATCAGTGTTTGGCGAACACTGTTTCTCTAAACTCGCGGCTAGACATTCCGCTTTGTCTATACTTTCGAACGCGGGAGGCAACCCGGGGCCTCTATCGAGAGGAGGCATCGGAGTGGTGAGATCTGACTTTAGAGTGCGCGTGAGTCTCCAGTACGACAGATGAGACGGCCGGAGATCCTCCAGAAGCCTGTCCCACCTGTCGCCCCGAATCTCAGAGATACGAGTTTTAACTGTTTTACGTAACGAACGTAATCGATCGCGATTCTCTACAGACGGGTAGGCGTCGTGAGCTCGAGTCGCGGCGTTCTTTTCCGTGATCAACGCTCTCACGTCGTCAGGGAGTATAAAACGGCGATCGTTCGCCGCTTGCACCTCTTTCGAGGTCTCTCTGACGGCGGTCTGGAGATAGTCGACCAGGGAATCGATAGCCGAATCCGCGTCGGCTCTAGACACCAACACGTCTGGAATCCCGTCTAAACTGCTAGACGATGGATTTTCTTTAAAATATCGAGCTAACCTGACATAATCAGTCACCCTGACCGACGGAGGGGTGAAGTCTGAATTGAAACCTAACTGTAATACGACCGGGCGGTGGTCCGAATCAAGTTCGTGTACGACTTGTATGAGTCGCACCCGAAGCGTGATATTCTTTAACAGAGCTACGTCTAAAACTGACGGACGGCAGTTATCCTGATAATGGGTGGGCTCTGGGGGGGCTATGACGTCAAATGCGAGGACCCTACCTAGTTCGTCGAGCCTCTTCCCGTTAGGGGAGGTGCTCGGACTATTCCAGATAACGTTCCCGCAATTGAGGTCCCCCGCTATAATAACAGAGTCTCCTAGACTAAGCAACGCGCGCAAATCGGTTTGTAACAACTCTTTGTTCGGTGGGAGGTACGCGGACACTAGTACAATGGACGGATGACCGGTCATACCTATCGAACACACTGACACTTCCATATTGGTCAGAGCGGGCGGATCTATCGGCATGCAATATAACGAACGCCTATAGTAAATTAAGGTGCCGCCCCCGCGGGCGACACGGTCGTTTCTAACTATATTGTAGTTCGCGATTCTAGGGTTACGCATTTTCGGTTTTAAAAGCGTCTCCTGGACGAGGAGAACGTCTATCTGTCTATCGCGCAAAAAGGCAGCTACTAAATCGCGCTGTGTCCTAAGATTTCTCGCGTTAAAAAACGAAAGTGATAGACCGCGCGGTTTTATTCTGTTTAATGCCGCGAATTTTATTTAAATGTTAAATCAATCGCGGATCGAGAGAGGCGCTGCAACGTTTTAGCAATGCCTCTGTACTGAGCTAGCACGTCGAGCCGGCCCAACCCTGTCGCGGCCTTGATGGCCACGCGGAATGCTAAGACCTCTTCGAGGTCGTGCTCCCGGAGCAACTGGTAGACCCAGTCGATCTCGGAGAGGTCCGCAGAGTGAACGGGAGAGGCGCGCGCCGGCGGCACCTGTGGTGGGAGAGCCTGAGGCCTGGGAGCCTCCGGCCGGGGTCGGGGGGCCCAGGGGGCCAGAGGGGCCCGCCCGGGTTGCGGCGCGCGCGGCACAGAAGGTGCCGCACGTGTGGTGGGCGCGGGCGCTACCGGGGCGCGAGAGGCGCCCGGTAGGCCGGGGAAGGCCTCCACGGACATGAGAGGCGGAGGCGGAGGGCGGGCGGCGGCCACAGGTGCCCTAGACACCTGTCTCGCCTGGCGGGGACGCTGTGTGCGCGGCGCGCGGGGACAACCGCGATAGTTCGCGGGGTGACCCGCGCTTCCGCACAATACGCAGCTGGGAGGTTCCGGAGTGTCGGGCGTGCGCCCGCACTCCTTCGTGGCATGATCGCCCAGGCACTTGACGCACCTAGGGCGGAGATGACAATTGCGCACCGAGTGACCGTAACTTTGACAGTTATGGCACTGTGATGGGGTGTGGTTCTTGCGTGGAGGCTCCACGGTGATGCCGGTGAGCTTACACACGGAGGTGATGTTGAAGACGGCTTTGCCCTCTTGAGAACGATCTAGGGTAACTAAAACCATGTTGTATGGTTTCCTAGTGCGCGGATGGTACATCCGATGTACCTCGTGGACGGGGAGCTTGTCCTCCTTAAGGGAGGCCATGATGTCCTGCGTAGAGATCTCCGTCGGGACGCGACGGAGGACTACGCGGAGGAGACGTTCCTCCTCGAGGGCAAAAGTGAAAAAAGCTAACTTCTGTTCCCGAAGGAATTTCGTCAGCGCTCTGTGGTCGGAGGTGCTAGTCACCTTGACCTGGATACCCGCCGGAGTGTTGAGGGCGGATGTATAATGTATACCTAATCTATTCAGGGATGTTGAAATAGAAATCCATTTGGATTTATCCTGTATAGTAACAGGAGGCGGTGGGCGTGGCTTTTTAGCCGCTACAGAACCCACGCTGTCTTGTGTGAGCGAGACGGGAGAGGAGTCGGGCTTGCTCACTCGCGGTCTTAAGTTCGACGGTATAGCCGGCACCCGAACGCCATCTATGTTGGCGCATTTCTCGACCGGGCGTGCGGAACCCTGATCCGAGTCGGACGAACGCGAACCGCGACGTTTTTGATACGAGACGGTTCTAAAACCGTCGTCGTCCGAGTGCGCGGAAGGCGCGGAGAGCGCTGAGGGCGCGGAGGGCGCTGAGGGCGCGGAGGGCGCGGAGGTCGCGGGCGGCTCGGCGGACGCCGCCACGTCGAGCTCCATATCGGAGCCGTCCTCCGAGCTGGAGCTCGGTATGGGGATTTCCGAAATCCCCCTATCTACGTCGTTAAGCGGCGATTGCGGCGAGAGGGCCGCGAAAGAGTTCGCGGTTGAGACGCGCGAGATACATTGTTCGTTCATTAGTCCCTCAAAGTTGACGTACGCGGCCACGACGTCAAAATTGAGTCCCTGTCCTAATAAAAAGTCCCGGAACCTAGCCGCATCTAACTGCGCCATTCCGGTGGCTTGAGGGGGGGAGGGGGGCCGCGGAACAACCTCCCTGCCTGAGGGGCAGGGGGGCACGCCTTAACGGAATTTACGGGACTATCCCGAGTCCGGACCAAGAGAGCTGTGGGCGAAGTGCAATGCCTCACAGAAGAACCTACGAAGCCTAGGGGGAGACCCTAACACTTCTTTCTTGAGCACCTCACGGAGACTCGGCGCGTACCGAAAAGTACGGTTCAAGCACTGAAAAGTGCGGTTTACACGACGCACTGAAAAGTGCGCTCTTTGTCAAAAATGACAAAGACCGACCTTATGTGAGAGGTCGCCTAAACGATTGACCGATTGACACTCTGCGATTGACACCTGTTCTGGATACACAGAAATACAATACAATACAACAGCAAAGAAGCAAGAATAATTTTAGAAAAACTTACTCCGGCTTGCTCTGCCTTCGGACCTGTAACAGTACACGAAAAACACAAAGAAAGAAATTGCAGAAATGCGTAAGCAAAAATGAAATTCTTACTCCGTACGTCGAAATAAGTTTCGATCGTGGAGACAGTGTGTACGTGCGTACGCTACCGTGACCAAATCGGAACTCTCGCCCAGCCCTCTTATTTTTTCATTTTTCCCTTTTTCGGTCTTCCTTTACTCCTATATTTGTCCACTTTCATACTCAAAACTTTTATTGTCACACGTCTTTCATCCCTTTTCAAAAATGCACATACCGTGCTAACCTATTACTCTTCAATTTCTGTGTCACTGGTGCTGTTGTCAAACTTCCTCTGATATACTCATTCTTATTCTTGTCCATTCTGGTTACACCATATATCATCTTAACATTCTTATCTCTGCCACATGTAATCTTTTCTAATCAGTGTCTTTCATAGCCCAGCATTCGGATCCATATACCACGACTGCTCATAGGATATACGTAAAGAAAAAAAATTTTACCTCTTATTACGGTCGAATTTTTTGTTTACACAGTAAATTGACTGCACCGTGCCTGATGGTGAGCACAGTACAATCCAAAAACAATGGCGACTACCGAGAGTCACGCCATCCCTTGCCGGTCGCCGCTATCATGCCGGCCTGCGTAAATGTCTCTTCACGTTACACTTGAAGGACCCCATGTTATAGGAAGGAGAGAACACATTGGCCGAGAGATTGGTCCACAGCTTCACGGTACGGCAAAGATAAGAAGTTGCGAACTTTTTAGTTCGTGCCCAGGTAGGATTTAGACCTTTGGATGACCATTAGTAGATATATAAAGTCTACGTACAATACTAAAAATCATGGTCAGTGAATGAACGTTTGTCATATTTTTATCATATATAACTTTCGCAGTTATGCTTTGTAGTTATTTTTCCTTACTGTATTAACATTTTAGCATTTACAATTGTAGCTACGCAATAAACCAAGCTTACTGACGTTTGACTCTGTAAAATACAATAGATAAAATACGATGTTTGAATTCACTTTAAATCTTAGCACTTTGGATTTAAAAGTTATATTTCCATACAAAAATAATTATATGAGTACAGAGAAAAAGGAAGAAAAAGCAAAAGATAAGTTCCCTAATTAAAATTTCACCGCTCACTGGCATCCATGTTGGAGGAATAAAACAAAATTTTGTTTTATTTTCCATAGTTACGCGGACAGAATGGAGTTAATTCCCTTTGGCTGATATGCTCTGGGGCTCTGGGCCGTTTGGGTCAGTTGAGTAATTTAAAAAAGATTTAATCTATTTTGACTCCATTTAACTCCATATACATACACTTTCGTGCAAATTAATTTCACGTAAAAAACAACCTAATTACAATTTCATTTACCAGCTTCGTTCATAAGATATCCCAAGATTTATTAAGTCATGATCTCATTTCATTTTAAAGTTCACTCGAAAATGTATACTCAAAGTTTCAAAGGTAACTC
Source organism: Antheraea yamamai (assembly GCA_036509395.1). NCBI lineage: Eukaryota > Metazoa > Arthropoda > Insecta > Lepidoptera > Saturniidae > Antheraea > Antheraea yamamai. The sequence goes on from AP028429.1 coordinate 15,569,441, forward strand.
TGTTATTACCTTTTGTTCTATTGTTATGCTGGAACTTTCTTTCAAGTAATAATGATGGAAGCCTTTAAAATACTCGCAAAATATCTTACAAATTCCCGATGGATTGTTTTCGCGAGCGATATCTACTTATTTATAATTATTATGAGGTAAAGAAATTACTCACTTTGATAAGGAATCGTTTACTGCTAATTAAATGTTTTTTCTGTTTTGTTAGTTTTTACTAATATTGGCTTTTACCTGTGTTGATTTATCGAAGTCATTTTCAAATTAACTTATTCGAGATTTACTAATTTAAATAAGTTCGTACGTGCTGTTAATATAAAAATCTGTAGTCAAATGATAGTAAATGTAAATTAGTCCAAACTTATGTACCTACGCAAATACCATTCTCAGTAATAAAAGTGGGTATGTGCTTCGGACCATATGACAGCAGTGAAAATTTACAAATAAGTTCATGTACATTAAAGTTAATACATCTTTATCAACTTTAAAGTAAAGTAATAAGTAAGTCATTCTGAAATACTCGACGTGACGTATCCTGCGCATTGATGAGTTACCACTCTGCCTTATCAATTAACTATGAGTTTATTCGCGATATATGCATAGAATTCTAGATTGCTAGATCGTGTTTCAAGTAGAGTATTTTGGTGAAGACTAAAACGCTTGATTGTTGTAATTACTTTAAAAATAGCGGAATATATCATTTTTTTATTATGTCATAGCAGGCAGACGGACAGGTGGGTCACTTACGTTAAGTGATCGCCACCGTCCATAGACACTAACAACACCAGGGGAATCGAAAGTTGCCAGTATGTGTTTGGGGGAAAGGGAGGGAGAGGGGAGAGGAGAGGGGATGGGAGGGGAGGTGGGCCTCCGGTTCTCTCACTGACCGAACGAAACGCAACAATGCAAGCATTGTTACTTCACGTCGGTTTTCTATGAGAGGGTGGTACTACCGCAGGCGAGCTGATCCATTCATGTTAAAACTTCAGCGTGGCTCTACCAACTACAGTAAAAATTATGAAAATAGTGTTTCTAAAAAGCTGTTTATGGAAAATGCCCAACCAACAATACTTACTGCTTTTCAAGCCTGCTTCATCCACGCGTAAATTTTCTTCATTACAAGGAGACACTTGTAACAACAAAGTGTTAGGGATTGCGTCAAGGATGCTAATCCCTTTTACGTAAATTGTGTAAAGATGTAAGAATATACCTATAGAGACTTATACAAAATAACGTCTTAAAGTTTCCAGTTGGTTTTCTACTGTACATTTATATGAGGAATAAAAAAGGAAAAACTCAAAGACAGATTTGTCTATTGGTGTTTGAGTTTGTAACGACCGAACAGTGTGTTTTATGAAAATTATGTTAATTCTCATACATTATACTGTTTTCTAATTAATGCGTTACACAATTATGCTGAATGTAACATCGTGATAAATTTAGGATGCATTACAATTGATAGAAAAAAAAGTGCGTGTGTACTTATGTACACGCGTTAGAAGTTAAAGTTAAAGTCTTTGGCGTAACAAGATAAAAATCTTTTCAAAAATTTTATCTTTCGCCTTATTCTACATTTGTAGAAAAAACGACACTAACAATAGACAAAAGGTATTTAATACATTGAACGTTTTAATACAAAGAAATACAAATATAAATACAAAATGTTGACTATAGCTAACTTCACGGTGTCGGTTTTTTGTGACGGTGTGCGCGCGCATCGCAATAACTTCAGGGTATCGGTTTTTCGTGGCGGTGTGCGCGCGCATCGTAAAAATTTACTCTCATCATTTTTCCCTAACGCGCCAAAAGAAGTATAACTTCAAAAAAGAGTTCATGAAAACATTTATTGTTTTCATTGTTGGGATATTGGATTAAATACCCCAACACCGTTTCAGTGATCATCATGAAAATTGGCATACCTTAGTTTTTTCTGCTCGAGAAACTTTTTATACCATAGATATTATTATAACTCGCCTCTAAATGGTGCTGCATCATATTGTACCGATCAACCAATCATCATGAAGATTGGACACAATATCCATTTTTCTATTACTCAACGATTTATTACAACAAATAATACCAAACGCGTATAAATTCGGAGTTAAAGATAGTACCCGGCATTTGATTTGGTTTATCGGGAAAAGGAGTGGGACGTCGGACTAAGCTCGGGGCTCGGTTTTATAAACCGTTCTCTCTATCACACAGCGCAATGGCCGCGATAGACAAAGACAACACTATACAAAACCGAAATTAGCTGACTATCTCTGTTTTCTCCCCGACGTACCTAAACAAAAGTCGGATACTGTATATTGTATTCAATTTAGAGCAAAAAAAAGCATTAATGAATGTCATATTCGGCTGGTACGAGAAAAGAAAATACCTACATAAAGAATAGCATGTACTTATTTATTTCATTACATCATTTAGAATTGGCCCTTGGAACTCATGTTATGAATATTCGCATACAGGAACGTAATGCTAGACGGATTAAATCTTACGTAAACCTTCATTAAATTAATTAAATTCTAGATTTTTAATTAAGATTACTGCCGCTTTCCAGATAAACTGTGTAATGTTTTAATTCAGTTGATGTTTTCATTTTTCCTTTATGTTAATTTTAAGGAAAACGAACTGTATATAGAGGCTCAATAAACATTATATATTACTAGCGGCAATTTGACTGAACCAATTTACCTGAGACACCTATGTTTTTTACTATAATTTATTGCAAAAGAACTACCCTACTTGGGTATAAAAGCACAGAAATGTAAAACTTTCAGTGACAAAAAGAAACTAAATAGTTATTTTTGTAAAAGGAACGCAACAATACAAAGTTTATATTTAAAAGAAAAGTATTGTTATTTCCAAACCATACATTTGTGGTATACACTTTGTGTAAAGTAGGCCAAATGAAGACGTTATTCTGTATACCTACAATGTATTGGATTTAGTAATATCGCTTAGTTTAATGAACCGTGACACGTCTTTAGTGCGACTGAGATAACAATAGATTCACATTAAGAAACTAATTGTAATGAAAGGGAGTCAAAACATTATACACTCAATAGTGATGTCCCTACATGTATGCGTATATTATTTTTTATACGAACGAATGCGGATATTATGAAATGTAAACATATCTTTAAAATATATATATAATTGAAATCGTTATTTATTTTTACTTTATCAAGTGTTTAAAAAATACTTTGGATTATAACATTAGCTATATAGGAACGTTATCATTACATAGTATAATACAACAAAGTCCCCTACCACATCTGTCTGTCTGTTCACGATAAACTCAAAAACTACTGAATGGATCTTCATGCTGTTTTCACCATTGCATAAAGTGATTCATGAGGAACATTTTGGTATATAATTTGTCAAGGTTTTTTTATAATCAGGGCGGGACAACGTCTGCCGGGCCCACTAGTTTAATTATAAATTTGTTTGTATGATATATAACATTACGATGAAATGGTTCTCAATATTAGTGTTAAAAGCTTAAACTAAAATAAAAACTATTTTTCGTTAACCTAAATAATATGTACATAGGGCTTTTACAAAACAAACGCAAAAAAATGAGGCAGTTATAAAGATTGCCGATAGAAGTGAAAAGTTAAAACAATTAAATGACTGTGTTCTATTTTGAATTTTTAAATTAATTATAATTTTATTTGTATTATTGAAATTCCACAATATCTAAATTTAATTTATTAATATTACTCTGGTTTTCACATTTATTGGCATTGTATGGAGTATAGATATATGGATATTTTAGTTAATTTACCTTATTGAAATTCAACAGTCGCGATGTTGCAATCAAGGCAGCAGTCCAAATTGAGGTTCGGTTACTTTGGCGCCCTTGAGTTTGTTGCCATACGGCTGAGTGCATTAAGTGCTCGTCCTAAAAACTCTGGTGAAGCTTCAAAGGCCCTAGCCAGGACAACAGCGTTACTCATATCGAAGAAAAAAATTAACAACTCTATTTTGGATATCGAAAGGAATAAATACCTGGAGCTGTAAAATGTGAGTAACGGTATATATCGTTTTCTCTGTAATAATGAATTTGTATTATTTTTGTCTTGATGTATACGAATATATATATTTTACTAAACACGGCATTTCATTACCTACGAATATTATAACATTATAAGGGTATATTTAAAACAATTACATGTGTTTAAAAAATGATATTTTGTAAACGTATTAATATTTTCGCGTTTTTGTGCGGATACGTGATACGTCACTATTCGACGTACAATTACATGAAATTAATTCGAACGTACACCGCGAGTAGATTTTAAACCGTCCTGATTTGCATTTTAAGTATTAATTCCGACGGTTGATAACAAACAGACGTGGCGGTGATTAAATCTGTGAAACACGTGCGTCACAATAAAGCGAGATATATGCATTTTTTTTTTTGTTTTCATTGTTCCACTTATATAATACAACAAAGGGTTGGACACAAACAATTAAGCATTTATATACATACATGTTTTAAATATACATGTACATGAGTGTGACCCACAAAGAGAACGACTATATTTTTTTCATTGGTTGTCATGAAAATACTATTCAACATGGCGGAAAAATATGTCAAAGTTATTTCCCTGTTTACAATTTTCATTTCTCATTTAAATAACAAAGATTTTTTTTTGTAATTAGTATTCTATTACTCAATAACTAATAAGCTTAATTAAAACCAGTAATTTCCATTTTTCTAGGGAATTAGATGATCTATAAAAAGGTCCGGAATGAATTTTTCGCTAAGTCGATTTGTTTAAAACTTATTTAGGACTAGTTGTGGCCGCGATTTCGTCCGCGTGGAACTTAATGCAGAAACAGTCTTTCGTTTACCGTGTATTAGATATTATTTATACATTATATATTATCCTGTTTTATGTAAGAGATTAAATTACATTTACTTACCTATACTTTTCTCGTACATAGCTCGAGCCTTTATTCAAATTACAATAACTTTTGATAGTGTGGACCGATTTTAATGAAATGAAGACTAAATATTATTAGAGGATATTTATGATTTTATTGATGAGGTTTTATCGTGAACGCAGTACTTTAGCAGTGATGAAACAAGCAGACAGATGGATAGATTGACAGACAGACATTTATATAATTATTTTTTTCTTTTTATGTTATAGGAGGCAAACGGACAGGTGGGTTATCTGATTTTAAGTGATCACCACCGTCCATAGACACTTGCAACATCAGGGGAGTCGCAAGTGCGTTGCCAGCCTGTGCTTGGGGGAGGGGGAGGGGGAAGGGGGAAGGGGGAGGAGGGTGGGGGGAGGTGGTTTATCCGGCACTGTCACTGACCGAACGAAACACAACAATGCAAGCACTGTTACTTTACGTCGGTTTTCTATGAGTGGGTGGTACTACCCCGGACGAGCCGATCCGTTCATGCTGAACCCAGTACTAGCTTCAGCGTGGCTCTACCACCTCCAGCTACCACCATTAAATTAAATATCTATCGCCTAGTACTTATAGGTGTGTTCCGGTAGTTGCACTTGATAGCCAGTTTTCCTCTAGCTTTGGCGTGTTTGCCAACTTCGTCATTTAGCATCATGGGAGATTGTGGTCAAACCTGTCGTATAGATTATATAAAAAAATTAAAAATATGTTTTTTTGATTAAATTATTATGTGCTGTAAGGATATGTTCCAGGAAATACTTTGAAATAAAACGGAACGACATAAAGCGGTTTACTGTAGCGAGAATGTGTTCTATCTAGGGAAATATCTTCGTTGGAATTAAACGGTCAACTACAAGGACTGTTGCATGTACTTGTTAGTAATAAATTTCACAGTTAGTTTACACCAATAAATCCTAATGTTTATAAATTATAATATACTAAAATGTTAATTGATTTTCAATAGTAAGTTAGATGATATTGAGAATCCGTGACGCTGTAATTATGTACGTTATTTAATGTCGTAAAACCGTCGTGGCTATAAAAAAAACATAGATAAGTCTTACTTTGACGTCTCACTGCAACAAAAAAACGTTTGATTTTATGCGAGGTGTACACGCAGAAGTTAATATGATACTAGTAATAGAAAGAGCGAAATATTATTAACTAAAACGACAAAAAACGGTTGACGGTTAAACCTAACGTCGGTTGACACTGTTCGTATGTAACTTTAAAATATAAAAAAAATATTATTAGTATAATATATGTTGCAGATTGACGTGTAATGACCACAATTGATTACGTATTTCCCTCCGTCGCGGAACACTATTTAGATAAACTAATGGGCACTTTTGGCGTGGGTTACTAACGCAAACAAAGTATGACGTCACGAATGGATCTTGCAACGCACGTGCTTGGTTAAGCAGAACGTATTATTGTCGTAGTAACCAGAAAGAGTATGAGATAAAGGAGTTCCGATCCGACCACGGTGGGAGACGGACGTCGCGCTCGTTGCCCTCTTCGATTTCGATACTCGTGATTTAGTGACGTCAGTTATTACTTCGTGAGTGCTCATTTTCATTGTTCCGATTCGGCACACCTGCGCCGCACACCTGCGCCGCACACCTGTGCTACACACCTGCGTTCTGTTTCCTAGAACTGAGTGAGACCTTTCCTTTCTATTTATTTATTGCTTTATTTATTTCTTGGTATATTTATTTGTTTAATCATTTATTTATCTATTTATTTACGTATTTTCCTTAATTCTTCAGTCATTTATTTCTAAATTTATTTACTTTTTATTGTTTGTTTATTTAAGTAGTCTTATATTATTTTTCCCCTATCTCGCTCAGGTACTTATTTGCATTGTTTTCCTATTTTGTTTAGTTTTAAACAGCTCTCTTGGTCCGAACTCGGGATAGTCCCGTAGTTTTTCGTTTGGCGTGCCCCCCTGCCCTTAAGGCAGGGAGGTTGGTGCGCGCCCCCCTCAGGCCACGGAACGGCCCTCACTAATAATTGGATGTTAGGACTACGGAACGATTTTCTCGCGAATGGATTCGACGAAAATGCCGTCGACGCAATTCTCGCGCGTCATTATTCCCCGTCCTCGGAGGACGTGCAATATGTACCCCGCGTGGCAACAACTAATATGTTCGCGCCCCTCGATTCGCTTGAGTCACCGCTGAACCAGGCGGATAGAGGTCAGACTCGTCGGACTCGGACTCGGGTACCGGACGCCCGGCCGAGAAACTAGTTCGGAATATAGATGGCGCTCGGGCGCCTGCCACGGCTACACCGGTAGCCGATAAACCGCGCTCGAGCAGAGCTAACTCGCTCTCGCAAGTCGACGCTACGAATTCCGTAGCGGTGACTAAGAAGCCCCGCCCACCGCCTCCGATTACCATTCAGGACAAGTCCCAGTGGATGTCCATCTCAAATAGACTAAAAGTGCTCAAAATTAACTATACATCCGCCCTAAATACCCCAGCGGGTATCCAGGTTAAGGTCCCCTCCGTTAACGACTTCCGCCAGCTAACAAAATTCCTTCGGGAAGCTAAGTTAGCCTTTTTTACTTTTACCCTTGAGGAGGAACGTCTCCTCCGAGTAGTGCTTCGTCGCGTTCCGGCCGAGATCTCGGTCGAAGACGTGATCGCATCCCTTAAAGAGAAGAATTTTCCCGTTAGAGAGGTACATCGGATGTACCATCCGCGCACTCGCAGGCCATATAACATGGTATTAGTTATTTTAGATCGTTCCGTGGAGGGTAAGGCTATTTTCAGCCTGACCTCTGTGTGCAACCTCAGCGGCATCACCGTTGAGTCCCCCCGGAAGACCCATACCCCGTCGCAGTGTCACAACTGCCAGAGTTACGGCCACTCGGCACGCAACTGTCATCTCCGCCCTAGGTGCGTCAAGTGCCTGGGTGATCACTGTACAAAGGAGTGCAGGTGCACACCCGACACCACCGAGCCCCCCAGCTGCGTGTTGTGCGGCAACGCAGGTCACCCCGCGAACTATCGCGGCTGTCCCCGCGCACCGCGCATACAACGCCCACGCCAGGCGCGACAGGTGCCTAGGGCGTCTGTGGTCACCGCCCGTCCTCAGCCTCCCCCTCTCATGTCCGTGGAGGCCTTCCCTGGCCTGCCGGGTGCCTCTCGTGCTCCGGTAGCGCCCGCATCCACTTCGCGCGCGCCACCCTCTGTGCCGCGCGCACCACAACCCGGGCGGGCCCCTCTGGCCCCCTGGGCTCCTCGACCCCAGCCTCAGGCTCCCAAGTCTCAGGTTCGCCCCCCACAGGCGCGACCGGCACGCGCCGCTCCAGCCTTCTCCATGGGGCTCTTCTGGGCGGGCTGGATTACCCAGCTATTCCGGGAGCACGGCCTTCAGGAAGTCTTCGACTTTCACGCGGCTCTCCAGGCCGAGGAGGACTAGGGCATGCTCAACGCGTTCGCGAAATACCCTGGCGTTGCCGCGACACTGCACCGCCTCGCCCGTTCCACACAAGATTCAGACTTAATTAAATAAAATTCGCGGCAATGCATCGTATAAAACCGCGCGGTCTATCTCTTTCGTTTTTTAACGCGAGATCTCTTAAGACACAGCGCGATCTAGTAGCTGCCTTCTTGCGCAATAGACAGATAGACGTTTTCCTCGTCCAGGAAACGCTTCTAAAACCTAAAATGCGAAATCCTAGAATCGCGAATTATAATATAATAAGAAACGACCGTGTCGCCCGCGGGGGTGGCACCTTAATTTATTATAGGCGTTCATTATATTGCATGCCGGTAGATCCGCCCGCTCTGACTAATATGGAAGTGTCAGTGTGTAAATTAGGTATGACCGGTCATCCGTCCATTATATTAGTGTCCGAATAAGCAGTTGTTAAAAACCGATTTGCAAGCGTTGCTTAGTTTAGGAGACTCAGTCATTATAGCGGGGGACCTCAACAGCGGGAACGTTATCTGGAATAGTCCGAGAACCTCTCGTAACGGGAGGATACTCGACGAACTAGGTAGGGTTCTCGCGTTTGACGTCATAGCCCCTCCGGAACCCACCCATTATCAGGATAACTGCCGTCCGTCAGTTTTAGACATAGCTTTGTTAAAAAATATCACGCTTCGGGTACGACTCATACAAGTCGTACACGAACTTGATTCGGACCATCGCCCGGTCGTATTACAGTTAGGTTTTAACTCAGACTTCACCCCTCCGTCGGTTAGGGTGGCTGATTACGCGAAACTCGCTCGTTATTTTAAAGAAAATCCTTCGTCTAGCAATTTAGACAGGGTTCCGGACGTGTTGGTGTCTAAAGCCGACGCGGATTCGGCTATCGATTCCCTGGTCGACTATCTCCAGACCGCCGTCAGAGAGACCTCAAAAGAGGTACAAGCGGCGAATGATCGCCGTTTTATACTCCCTGACGACGTGAGAGCGTTGATTACAGAAAAGAACGCCGCGACTCGAGCTCACGACGCTTACCCGTCTGCAGAAAATCGCGACCGTTTACGCTTGTTACGTAAAATAGTCAAATCTCGTATCTCCGAAATTCGGGGCGACAGGTGGGACAGACTTCTGGAGGATCTCCGGCCGTCCCACCTGTCGTACTGGAAACTCTCGCGAACTTTAAAGTCAGATCTCACTACTCCGATGCCTCCTCTCGATAGAGGTCCCGGATTGCCTCCTGCGTTCGATAGCATAGATAAAGCGGAATGTCTTGCCGCGAGTTTAGAAACACAGTGTTCACCGAACACTGATAACACTGACCCTATCCATATTGGTTCGATCGAATTGTCGGTAGAGCATGCACTAGCGTCCCCTCCCGTGGATACCCTAACCTCAATAACTTTCGATGAAGTTTCGACCGCCATCCAGCGTCTCAAGCTTAGGAAGTCCCCAGGTCCCGATGGGATCAGGAACGAGGTACTGAGACTCCTTCCCGATCACATCATAGCTCTGTTGGTCTGCATCTTCAATGCGGCCATGTCCCAGGGCCACTTTCCAGCCGCCTGGAAGAAGGCCGTAGTGATAGGCATACACAAGCCCGGCAAAAAAGCTACGCTTCCCGATAGCTATCGCCCGATTAGCCTGTTAGATACATTAGGTAAATTATACGAGCGGCTCCTTCTGAACCGTCTCCAGGTCTCGATTACAGATTTAAAATTAATACCACCTGAGCAGTTCGGATTTCGTGCTGAACACTCTTGCACGAATCAAGTACACCGCCTCACGGAGTACATTTTCTCTAATTTTAATGCCGACCCGAAACGTAAACCGAAACGCACAATTGCAGTCTTCTTCGATGTCGCCAAAGCCTTCGATAAGGTCTGGTATGGAGGGCTCATCCATAAATTATGTAAATCTCACGTACCCGATAAGTTAATTCATATTATCCACGATTATCTCACTGATAGGACTTTCCGCTTTAGAGTGGATGGGGAACTATCCCTGCCCCACCCGATACGCTCAGGTGTGCCACAGGGCTCCATACTCGCGCCCTCGCTCTTCAATCTGTTCATCAGTGACCTACCTCGGTCTAAACGGGTCGAGGTAGGTTGCTATGCTGACGATACAGTTATTTACACTTCCAGCTTGCGGTCGGACTTTCTTAGGAAGCGCATTGAAAAGGCCGTTTGCACACTCGGTGAATGGTTTCGTCGATGGCGCATAGAAGTTAATCCTGATAAGAGCGCCGCGATACTCTTCGATCCTTTACGACGTAGTAATAACCTCGAGCCCATCAGGCTATACGGAACCGATATACCTTGGGCCGACGAGGTCAAATATCTCGGTGTTACATTAGATAAACATTTAAATTTCGAGTCACATATAGATAGAGTGCGAAACAAAGCCGCTATGGTCTTGGGTCGCCTCCATCCTTTGCTTTGTCATAGGAGTAAGATGTCCCTCAGACACAAGCTCACTTTGTATAAGACGTGTATCCGTCCCGTGATGACATATAGCAGTCCCGTTTTTGCGCATATGTCGAAAGATAATTTTCATAAGTTGCAGGTTCTTCAAAACCGCGTTTTACGTAAAGTAACCGGTGCTTCGTGGTACGTCCGGAGAGTTGATCTACATAGGGACCTAGAGATGCCTTCTATCTGGGCATACGTAAAATCACTTACGATTAGTTATTTTGAAAAAGCCGCGAATCATCCCAGTCCGTTAGTGGTATCCGCCCCAAAATACGAACCCGTAGCAAACGCTGCGCGTTGTAAAAGACGTACGCGACATATTTTTACCGACCCTCCCGATGAAATAACGGCAGTGAACGATCAGTACCAGCCTGTCTCTCCAAACAGAGCGTGCTCACGCCCACTCCCGCGTAACCACAGATCACGCCGCCGTGGTCTGGGGGTAAATTTCGCTCCCGCACACCAGACTAGGCCCCCCTCGGCAGCGGCTCAAGCCTAGGTCCGTTCCCTCGGCGTGGAGCCCTTGAGTACGCTGCTCGCGCGATACAGTGACACAAAATCTTACATCACTGCGACAACATTACACATATCACCTCCACGCACGTGCACGCATACACGCTTACACATGCAAGTGGAAGGGTTTTATTTTTTTCCCTTATCAAACTGAAATAGTTTAGAATATTATCCGATACGAAATATATATAAGAGTTGTTGAGGTACGTATGCTTGGTACACATATATGTTTCAACAACTCATATATGTATGAATAGTTAGCTTAGCTTAGGTTAGCTCAGATAGGTCGCGAATTGCATGTATCAGGCAACAGCCAAAGCCGAGGTGTGCCGCGCATCCTTGAGCTAGTTGTCAAAATAAAATCGGCTGAGTGCCTTAAGCGCTCGCCTTAGTAGTCCGGTGAAGCTGTTAAGACCTTGCTTGGTCAATAGCGTAGTCAGTTCGAAAAAAAAAAAAAAAAAGTATGAGATAAACGTGTGATAAATTTAATTTGATTGTTTTCCTTTGTGATTATTTTAAAATTAATTATGTTTATACAAATTTCATATTAACAATTCCTTACTGAAGTTTATATTAAACAGCATCTTCTTAGATCTTGGTAGATTTCATTTTTTTTTCATTTTTCCTTCTTATATACATGGTCCTTATCTAAAAAACGATATCTTTATCTGACTAAGTTATTCAACTTTTAAGAACGACGATTTTTACAAACATTATGCGTTCAAGGATGTGTGAGTGAAGATGGGCAAACGGTGTGATACAAATACGTAGGAGAGGTAAAGTCACTTTCACACACAACAATTGCCCACAATTTCCTCAGTAACAGAGTGGTACTGAACTGGAACCGATTGCCTGACGAAATAGTATCTGCTAATTCTGTACATGGTTTTAAAAACCGACTCGACAACTAGCTCCGGACTAATAAACTCACTTTATTAAATGAACATCTGCAGTGACCAAAACCCGACAAAACATTTCGACACAGTGTGATATAGACGTATCAGCAATTATGCTGCTTGTCTATTAACTATAAATAAATAAATAAATAAAGTGAAAATTGTTTACAAAGAACTTTTGTAAGCGAAATATAGTTTTTATTTTAGTTAGTTTTCAATTTCATTTTTTTTCGTCTCTTCCTCTGTATATACAATATATTGTAAAGATAATAAACAACGTAGGTGAAGTTACGGGTATCAGTTAGTTTATTAATAATTGACTATTATATACAAAGTATGAGACATATTTTTTGTTGTCTAGCGAATGTTTATGTTCAAGGTAAGTAGTTAAAATTACTAGAATTTAACGGACGGTAAAACATTATGCCAGGCTATTAACTTACCAAGGTGTAAGCTACCGTGTAGTTGTACTAGTTGATCCAAAAATACATCACACAAAACCAATAATTGAGCAAGTATTTATTAACTATTTCCTGATGTGTGGTATTTTGCGGGAAAAGTACCCTAAGTCAATAGACAATTCTAAAGTCGTTAACCACATATTGCTGTAATTCAGTTTTTAATTGCATTGCGCTAAAGCCAGGCACAGGGCGAACATTCTCTGTACCGAATAAGAATCTAATCATAGTTTACGTTCGGATTGAAGAGAGTTTTCGATTCCTTTGTTTATCAGACCTCGTAAATTACTTTTCTCCGTGGACCTATTTCAGAAGAATGGGGAAATATCCTTAGGTAAAAACTAACTACTGCAATGGGAAGTAACATAGTTAGTTTTCAAGATAATCCTTACTAATATTATAAACGTAGAGGGCCGTAATGAGAGTCAGTTCACTCTGGGTGTAGCGTGTTTGGCGTCTCGGGCCACAATGTCATTTAACTCCAAATATCATGGTTAAACGGCCTCAAGCCCATGAGGAAAAATTGGTTTGTAATGTGCTTAACATCAGGCATAGTGCAGTCACTTTTCAGTACAATTAGTCTGGTTTTCACATCTATTGGCACTCGGAGCAATAATTATATACATTTTTATAAACTTTATTAATCAATCGAAAATATGATGAACTGCAAAACATCGATATGACCTGTACACAGGCCGCTGGTCTGACACAAGTCACGCAGGCGCAATACGGTCGGTCACACTTCCTAGCATCTCATGACGTGAATTCATAAGTTTATCTCCAACCAAAAACAGCGCCCGACGTGCCTAAAAAAGTTTTCACTACAATAAATATTAAATATGACAGATTTGAAATTATGCGTAACGAAATAAAAGTTATTAGTGTGATGACATTTAAGAAGGTTCTTTGCTTTTGATGAATTGTAAATGTCAAAGCGGCAAAAAAATGGATTTGAATTATTTAGAAAATTTACTTATAATGTTAATATTAGTACATTGTATCTATGCGAATCCGGGGCGGCTCGCTAATTTAAGAAAAACAATTATTGTTTCATCTTTTATAAAATGATTAGGGCATTTCGAATTTCATAAACAATTCCATTTTCTAAATGCCAGTTTATAAATGCGAAACTTCGTATGCACATCACAAATATTGAGAAATAAAGTAAACAAGTGCTACATTATCTACACAAATAAATCAAATTGATGTGTTTGTTTGTAATGCTAAAACAACAGCTTTTTATTAAATGGATATAGGTGGCGGATGATGGTATTTATAACAAAAAAACAATTTTGAAAATCCTTGCCTCTCTGTTTTGACAAATCTCCGAAACGGTTGGACCAATTTTCACGGGACTTTCACTGATGATAGATAACGGGTATTATAAGAAGTAACTATAACCGTAGTTGTACAATTATTAAAAAAATAGTGTTCCGCGCAAATATTATCACCTAATGAAGCAGTGTCCTGTGTTTACCTTTATTGAACTAATATATTTAACTAAATCGTATGCGGATGAATTTGTGGGTAACAGCTAGTTTATACATATATTTGAAATTGAATAAAGTTTTATTTAAATATTACGTGCTTCGTGTGATTATGAAAGAAGTAAAAGTTTTACGTGAAAGCTGTTTACCGCTTTGAAACTATAAAATGAAAAAGAACAGACATCGTTAATTGTTATTGAGAAATATATGATTTGTATATATTCATACGTGTATGGTTAGTGTTTGGTTGGTGAAAGATTGCACCAATGAACCACAATGCACCAACACACACCCACCCACACACGTGCACGCATCTACGGCAGATACATAGATTCTATAATGGGCCTTTGTTTCTTTTTGACTAGATATCCTTAGCCAAAATTGAAAGACTCTAAATAAATGTACGCGTGCGTGCAGCACATATACAAGTATACAAAATAACTAACGTATACATACATGTCTGGTTAGCTTAACTTGCATGGCTATTTCGATTCATGTTATTGTATTCAAGGCAACAGCGAAAGCCACGGTTCGACCATTTTAACACTGAATGCCTTAAGCGCTCGTCTGTAAAGCCCGACGAAGCTGTCAAATTCCGTCAGAGGTCAACAACGGTTAGAAAATTTGAAAAAATGTCGTATTTTATACGGAATCTATATGCTTACCTAAATGCGTTGATAGTAATGAAAAATGAAGCTTCGTCGCATAGTCAGTATTTAATAAATGAAACAGTTATTATGTTACTAACAAAAAGTTATGTAATATATGACCCTTCTGGTTGAGTGGCCGCAAAGGAAAGTTTTCCTCGCAGATAACATATAATACGAACTGTACAGTTTTCAATATGGTGCATAAAAGTTGTTTTCGCGTGAGTTTGAGATATATTTTGTCCCTTCCTGTGTGTGGTTTCATTACTCATTTTAATTCAACATAATATTATTGTACGTTGAGAAAATAAATTTATCACATTAGTTATTTTTAGATATGAAAGTTCTTTTGGAGTTATCATAAAATTTATTTCATTATGTATAGTAAATCTAAATATTCAATATAATAAGGCCACTCGCTAATTAGGTTACTATTACTTTAACTATAGCACCAAACGTAATAACTTCTGCGCGAGTAAGAAACATTCAAGCTATCTTAATAAACTTTTAATCCACTATCAAACATGGGCGATACTGAGTTCGCTTCTTGAAACATTTCTATTATTTTATCTCGTTGCTTTTTTTTATTGTAGCTAAGCAAAATGACTGTACTGTGCCTGATGGCAAGCACAGTACAATTCAAAAACAATGGCGACCACCGAGAGACATACTATCCATCGCTTAGACTTCTCATGTCTGTGTAATAATTTGCTCATAATTTCCAAGCAGCTAGGCTGTTTCTAATCTACTATACTCGTAATAAGAATTTAAATCAAACGTGTCTGTACTTTTTAGATTTTTATAAAAAAATGTTGGACGAGCTTAGGAATAAGTAATAAAATACATTTCAATCGTTTTTACAAATGTCTGTCTGATTGTTTATCTGTCCGTCTGTTTGTTTGAACACACATCACTGCTAAAGTTATGCGGTCACGATAAAGCCCCTTCAAGATAATCATAAGGCATTCTAGTACCATTTAATCTTCGTTTCATTAAAATTGGTTCGGCCTGTGAAAACTTATTGTAATTTTAATGACGACCCGGCTTAAGTACGGAGACGGAGAGAAAAGTAGGTAAGTAAATGAATTTAATACATTCACATGATTTATGCCCGGTTTCTGGGGTACTTTAATTGTAGTTTATCTGTTCAATAGCGTTATCGGTTCGATAACTTGTCAATAATACGATAAATGTCAGTAAAACTCAACGGGTCATTTGTCAGTTTATCTAATGGATAACTTTGTTGTGTCAATAACTATTGATATTTTAACCGAGTATCTCAGAAACCGGGCATTAGTCACAGTTTTTTAAATGAGGGATTTGCGCGCGCGCCTTGTAAAAATTCACTCTAATCATTTTTCACACTCTAATAGAAGACTAACTTTCAGAAATGTGTTAGTTATTTAGGTATGTTAGGTACTATTTAGGTACAACATGGCAAGTAAAATAAAGAAATATGAATATTAATTAGTTTCCTAGGATTACTTCCCGACATAAATTTTCGTTCTTACTAATTGTTCAATTGTATGGATAACTATGCACGTAGTAATCCCATATTTCCCGACCATGCGAGTTTTCAGGCTTTAAACGAGACAGTAACGCAAAATAACCATTTGAATTGTAAGTTCAAATTTCGCCCGTAATTCAATCGTCACTAGAGCTATAGTTAATTTGTTAAAAGCAAAGTTAATGTTGTATTTCGACTCACTTTCATTTGAATTCGTTGCAGTTTGATTGTACTTTATAGTTATCGTGTTTGAGACTAGATTCGTTTGTACTTTTAGAGATGATATGATAGTTGCAACTCGTGTCAACTCTGTCAAGCTATGACAGGAAGGCGTGAAATGCTCTTATCTGGCAAAACGGAATCGTAAAACTGACACGTTCAGGGGATAAAAATGTATAACCGAATGGGAAATGTCACATATTTTATATTTTAAAATGTTTATATGTTTTTTTTTTTATATATGCAAACAATACATTATAATTACGGACTTTAAACTTAGTTTGGCAACCTGTAATTAAACATTTAACAGGTTTTGTTTACGGCTTTTATATATGGAGATAACTGACAACGAAAACAAAGATTACACTATACTACCTCTTTTTTTCTTGCTCTATCCTACGTGAGTGTGATCAGTGCAAAATATTTTCCTCCTCCATGTTGTGGACTATAATTCAATAGTGTTTTATGTAAGGCCACTAGTCTAACATGAATCCTTCTTGGAATTTGTTAGGTTAATGGCATAGCTCAGGTGCTGACCGGGCACGGATGCTTCGGCTGGTACCTGCACCGGATAGCGCGCAGGGAGCCCACCGCCGCATGTCACGAGTGCGGCGCTGAGACGGACACCGCGCAGCACACTCTCTCTGAGTGTGCCGCGTGGGACGATCAGCGCCGCGCCCTGGCTGCGGTGGTAGGGGACGATCTCTCGCTGCCGGGCGTGGTTTCGGCCATGCTCGGCAGCGAGGAGGGGTGGACTGCTGTGGCCTCCTTCTGCGAGGAAGTCATCTCGCAGAAGGAGGCAGCGGAGAGGGCCCGCGAGGAAGATCCGCAAAGTGGCCCTCTCCGCCAAAGGAGAGCAGGAAGGAGGGGGAGGCGGAACGCTCACCCCCTCCCATAACCGAGCCGACCCTGAGGAGATGGGTCGGGGGACCCATCTCCTCACTGCACAGGTGAGGCTGATGAGGGGAGACGACTGGTCGTGTACCCAGTAGTCTCTCTATAGTAGGACGAAGCCTGGCGTTCACTCGCCAGGCTGCCGCAGGGGCGGTTTCTCAGGAAGACAGCAGGTTCGATCTCTGGCCGCCCCTACCATACGGCGGACGGTACACCGTGGGGTTTTAGTCCGTGCGAGTCGGACATAACCCACTCTCTCCCCCGAGAGGGTGGCGTATCCATAAAGGATTTCCCCACGTAAAAAAAAAAAAAAAAAAAAGGTTAATGGCATAGCTACTCACTAATCTATCAATTACAATAAATGTATTGGCAAAATATATTATATTAAAATTTAAATTCATATAAATTTTATGTTAACGCTTGTAAAGTCCTTAAATGTAGTAATTTTTTAACGCTATGTAATTTTTTGTTTCCTCGCGTTTCTTTGTTACTATACTGCTTATATTATTCACATGTAAGTCGTATGCGTTCCATTAATAAATAGTATTAAGCAGTGTCTCTAGTACACGGCGTGTTTCTATAACTATTTACAATACTAATCAATGATCAAAATATCGTGAAGCTAGCCTGTGTCCTTCTACAGGTATTCGCTATATCAAATTTCATTCTGATCCGTTCACAGATATATTCGTGTTAGTGTAACAAATAGGTAAATAAAGTTATTACCGCATTTATAATATTAGTTATGAAAATCCATCCAAACACTGTTTATAGTCAAATTTAGAATGATAATTTTGACAGCTCACGCCTATGAAGAGTTTTTTACTGGTCCTCTTATCGTAGTGATGTGCCACATATATCATTAAACCACAAATTATATTTTATTGTTCTTTAATACTAACGTTATTTTAATTATCTATCTTGTAATATAATGTCTTGTTTGTGCCATCGATATCAACTACTAATTACAGAGGTTTTATGAGAAAAATGTAAATATCTCGAAAACTGTTGATCGTAGCTTAAGAAGAAGCAAAACTCACCTCACTCCGTCCGCACAATGAAACTCACGTCAGAAACAACTTTATAATCTCAGGAAAATTAAAAAAAAAACATTGCATGTATCAGCGTGTACACACGTAGAAAGTGGAACTTCTTTGGGTTATATGTATTAAATTATATATATGAGAACGCTCATAAACTGTATACTATATGAAGCCCCGTAGTATAAACACTAACTATACATTTACTCATTTTGTATTCATATTATAAATTAAATTTAACTATCGATTCCAAGTTATATGACAATAATAGTCGATGATAAAATAGATTCATTTTCTATTCCACTCTACCACATCCCTAACGAGCTGTCAAAATTATCATCCTAAATTTAACAGTGTTAAAGTTAACAGAATAATACATATTGAGTTTACTATTACGTATCACTGTATACTTGATCAACTTTGAATCCTACTATATAAAATAAGTACCAGAAACACTGAAACGATTAACAATAAACTAAATTGATTCATACACCATGACTAACTCCTCACTTTACGTTCACACATAAAGAACGTGACTTTTAACGTCTTGTCACGGTCGATTTCTAAATTAGATGCTTCCATTTCATTCTTGATTTCATCACATGTGATAGAAAATTATCATTAAGTCGCAACATTGTCGCCCTATTGGTATTTTGGCTTGGAAAGGCAACACTTAGAAAACATTTGGAATTACTAAACTAACATGGCAAAGGAGACTAAGAATATTAACCATACGTCTGTCCCCACAAGTGAACTAAGACAGGTTTCATGTTTGTTTTATATAAACGTTGCATTTTATGATTGATCATTAACAAACGTGTGTTGATTGCCTAATGATAAATGATTACTGAAGCATTTAAACATACTTTAGTCACTGTTTCATAGATACGATTTATCTGAAATAGAAAACCAAGCCTAAATCATTGATAGATAAAGGAATGTATTACGTTCGAGTGATAATATGCGATTTTAATATATATTTTAAATAAGAAAAAAAGCCGCTAAAAATTAAAATGTTTCGTGGTCATTTGTAAGATATTTAGTAGCGAGCACGGGGCGATGTTCGTGGCATCCGTAAAATATGAGTTTTAGTTAAGCCTATATTCATGATCGGACCAAGGATGGGTAATAGTATATTAATTGGTTTTGAATTATTCATATTGGTCATTTAAGATGGATCAAATCTGCCCGTAAACACATATCGTAAAAGGTATTGAACATTTAAAATTACAGAAAGCTAGGGCGAGTCGCTAGTTGATTTATATCAAACTTGCATACATAAACTCATTCTCCCATTATCATTACATAGTAAAAAAACAAAGTCCCCTACCGCGTCTGTCTGTCTGTTCGCGATAAACTCAAAAACTACTGAACGGATTTTCATGCGATTTTCACCAGTGGGTAGAGTGATTCATGCGGAACGTTTTAGTATATAAATAATCAGGGTTCCGCTAGTATCATATATACTAACAAATACTTCTTAAACTACACTTTGAAATTACCTATATTTGAACACTTTATTAGATAAATAGTAATAATTTCGTTGTTTTTCTACAATATTCATATTAATCTATAAATCTAAGTTTCCCAGCCCATAAAGTATTTATTCTGAATTTGTCAATCATTAAACTCTACGATAAGTGGTTCATCTGCTCTGAATTATTACTTTGAATGAACTTAATAAAGTATTAATTATTTCTCATGAATATTGCCAAGTTTACACTAGTATTCATTACTGTACATTAATTCTTACTAAACTGTTATCATCGCCTAGTATGATGAAATGCTGCTAAGCAACGAACCAATTTGTAACAAGTGAGATTTCCTAATATAACACGTAACAAGACAAACTTAAAAGAATCAACTTCTAACGAAATTTCATTTAAAATGTATTTGCTAATTAATCCACCTTTTTACTATTACATTATTTCCAACTTGATTTGAAATACTGCTTTGATTAAATCATTATAAATGTCATCACGATATACGTATGTATGCGAAATGTGTATGATTGGTCGTAAAAATGTGTGCGTGAGAGCAGACATGACATATCTTTTTCCGAACGTTATCTAAATATCAAGTGGTTTATCTAATCTAATTGTAATAGTATCACTCAAATTTCGACATGAGAAAGTCGCATGGAAGGGCATAACTTATTTTCCTTACGTGACGATTTATGGTAGTCAACACTACCGAGAGCAGCGTTAGCAAATTTCGTTCCAAAAAATATAATAAAACTACAAGCTAAATTTAAAATGAGAAGCCATATTTTGCAAAGTATTTTACAGTTTCAAATATATGAATCAATTTTCTAGTTCTCAGGTAACTTCTCACCGCGAGACCGCAGACTGCGGCAGCTATAATGAACAATGGCGCTTCGTTGGATAGGGAAATGAAGTCTGCAAGTAATTTATACATTTAATAATTTATATACGAATACTATTGACCTACCAAGGTTTTAACAACTTCACCGGACTACTAAGGCGAGCGCTTCAGGCACACAGCCGATTTTATTTGACAACTAGCTCAAGGGTGCATAGCTTTTATAAACCTATACATGCTTAAAATTTACTTTAAATCACTACATATTATAAAACAAAGTCCTCTGCCGCGTCTGTCTGTCTGTTCGCCATAACCTAATAAAGTACTAAACAGATTTTCCTGCGGTTTTCACCAGTACATAAAGTGATTCACGAGGAAGGTTTATGTATATAAGACACTTAATTATAATTTGTGTTTAAGAGGCAAAATAAAACTTATTTGTTTCTCTGAAAAACGAAGTATGTAATTTTTATTTATCAAGTACTTTACATACTCATATAATATTTACATAATAACACTATCTTACCTGAAAAACGAAGAAACGACAATAAAAGTTTATTGTTCACCTCTCAATTTATACAATTTAATAAAAACATAAAATAAATTCAATATGCGTTCTTCGTCTTAGACAAAATGACAGACCGTTTGACAAACGTTAAACAAACAGTGCGCGCGCATATTCACCTTAAAGAAATAATTTTCTTTACATCTCCCCCCTCCTGGGTGAGGATTACTCCTGTAATTCTCATTGTAGCTGTACCTACTATTTAGCATCCTCTTCATCATTTATTTCTTCTTCCATTCGAATAAGTTTTGTTATATGGTATAGGCTGGTATCCTTTTTTGTTCTGCCCGTGTTTATTCTGTATATTGTATTTGATATTTTGTCTGTTATTTCAAATGGGCCGATTCTTAAATTATCCATTTTTTTCCTATTTAATTTATTTCCGTTTTCAATATATACTAGTTCTCCTATTTTGAATTCACTTTGTCTTCTGCCTTTATCAAATATTTTTTTATTGTATGTATGTGATCTGATAGTACTTTCTAGTGCTTCTTTTCTATCTTTAATCCAAGTTTCTGTATTTGTTGGTTGTCGTAGTTCTTGTGGCAAGATACTGGTGACTTTTCCTTCTAATAAATATGCTGGTGCAAAGCCTGTCACTGAATGCTCGGTTTCATTATATTTATCTATACATTCTCTTGCAATTGATGTCCATGATTTCTTTTCTTTTTTTTCATTTATTTTACATCTCATTTTGTTAACTAGTGTTTGGTTTAATCTTTCATTTAGTCCGTTTGAAAATGGAGTATCAACTGCTGTAAAAATTAGTTTTACCTCATTATCTGTCAAAAAATCTTTGAATTCTTTTGAATTCAATCCTGGATACTGATCTGCTAGTAGTATATTAATTTTTTCCGTCTCCAGAACTTTATTTACTAACTTAATGAAATCTGTAGCATTTTGTGTTTTTGATGTTAGAATGAACGCAAATCTAGTAAAATGATCAACCAACAAGTGTAGGTATTTCTTTGTCGATCGTTGTCCTCCAAAGCCACCAATAGTATCTATCGACATTATCTGAAATGGTTTTGACGCTGGTCCCAGATGTGACATCAATCCATATTTATTTTGGCCTCTTGATTTATTCTTAATACAGGTTTCACAATTCTTGCATATTTTCTTTATATTAGTCGTTAGACTTTTTGCTGTATAATAAGGGCTTATTTTATTTATCATTTGGTTGATCCCCAAATGGCACCATTCGGTGTGTATTTCTTTTATAAGCTTTATACTTGATTCTTCAGATAATATTATTTTTTCTCTATTTCGAATTTTTTTATATAGTATCCCATTTCTTTCAGTTAATTTGGTTCTTATTTTCCCTATTTTCTCGTTGTTTTGTTGATCTGCCTTAATATCATCTAATTTTATAAGATTTACCATTTTTAAAATTTCTTCATCATTATCATCGTCTTCCAATACTGGATTTCTACTGAGACTATCTGCTTCAGTGTTAATTTTTCCGGGAATATATTTAATGTTGAAGTCATATTGTGACAAATAAAAGGTCAATTCACCAAGTTCTTCATCAGTTCTAGCCTTTATGTTAAGATTTTCCAGTGGTTTGTGATCTGAAAAAACTGTGAATTTTCTTCCTATTAACCAGTATTGCCAGTATTTGATAGCTTCTTTAATTGCTAAGCATTCAAGGTATATTGCCTTCTTCCTTTTTTGTGTATCATTGAGTTTCTTTGAGAAATAGCCAACCGGTTTTTCTTTTCCATCTTTTTGAATTTGTTTTAATATTGCACCTATACCATTCAACGAAGCATCCGTGTAAATTCTAATAGGCAAGTCTTTATCGAATATTTCCAGTACTGGTTGTGAGCATAACATATTTTTTATATCAGAGAAAGATTTTTCACATTCTTCTGACCATATAAATTGAACATTTTTCCTCAATAATCTATGTAGTGGGTCTAATATTATTGAACTATTTGGTATGTATTCGTGGTAAAAGTTAATCTTCCCTAGAAATTGTCTAATATTCTTTTGGGTTTTTGGTGTTGGAAAATTCCTTATTGAAATAATATTATCTTTGATTGGTTTTATCGTGTTGTTTCCTATTATGTGTCCTAAATATTTTACTGATGTTGCTGCAAATATGCATTTCGTAAATTTTAATCTGAAACCTTCGTTTATTATTGCTTTGAGTACTTTTTCTATGTGTTCTACATGTTTTTCAAATGATTGTGAAAATATTAAGATGTCATCAATATAATTTTCTGTAAACTCTTTCAAGCTATGCTTTCTTAATATATTCGATAAAATTCTCTGAAAAATTGCTGGTGATGTTTTTAATCCAAATGGCAGGCAAGTCCACTGATAATGTCCTTCTTGTGTGACAAATCCTGTTTTCTGCCTGTCCTCAATACGTAGTGGTATGGACCAAAATGCGGAATTTATGTCAAGTGTGGTAAAATATTTACAGTTTCTTGCTTTAATTATCAAGTCACTTATCAATGGAAATGGTTGTGCTTGTGGTATGATTATCTTGTTTAATTCTCGAAAATCAATACACAGTCTTGATTTTGTATTTTCGTCTCTTTTAAATGCCAAGGTAACTGGCGCCGCAAATGGACTGTAAGATTCTTCAATTAAGTTATTTTTTAGCAAATTTGCTATCTGATTTTCTATTTCTATTTTGTCTTCTATTGTGCAACGATATGGTCTTTTACTGCAGTACTTGTCTACCAGTAAGTCTATTCGGGCTTCATATTCATTTACTGTGCCTACATCATTTTTATCTTTGGCAAATACAGTATTATAATTATTTATTAATCTTTGTATTTGTGTCTTTTTAATGTTATCTAAGAAATGTAGGTTTGTTATGAATCTATTTTTATTCACATGCTCGTTGAAATTAATTTTAATTGCTTCCATCTCTTCAAATCTATCCATAGAATTAATCTTCATCTCTATATTTTGCGATATTTTTAGATCTTCATCTTGAGTTAATTTAAATTTTTTTATCATATCTAGTCCTATAATGCAATCTTCAAAATCAACTTTATCTACAATGAAAACATCAACACATTCTTCTATATCAAAAATCTTTACTTTTAGGCTTATTAAACCTTTTGTGTATGTCACACCATTGACTGTTTTTAATAATATTTTATTTGTATCTTCTGAATTATTTTTTATTCTAACTAATCTTTTGTTTATCAGAGAGACTTGGGAACCTGAATCATATGTTCCGTTTACTTGTATTTTGTCTTCTAATAACATATTTATTTTTATCAATGGTGTGATTACTCGTTTTTTGTCTCTTCCCTTAGATTTACTTCTATTATAGAATTACTTCCGATCACTTTATTCTCCTTTCCTTCTTTTTTAAACCAACATGACTGTTCTGGGTGGTATCGCGTTCCTCTATTTAAATTTTCACAGTTCTTGCATGGCTTTTTACCTCCAATGAATTTTCTGTTGTCATGTTTCTCTTCCCTCTTTTTTATAAAGCTGCTATTATTGACCAAACTTTCACACTTTTTTATTTCATGAAGCAATCTCGTTGAGTCTTCACACTTTTCTGGATCAATTCTGTTTCTAATAAATTCGGGTAAACCGGCTGCTATAAGCGTCACCAGAGTTTTCCCGCCAATATTTTCATCCATATCTAATAATAACTTTTCTTTTCTTATGGCATATTCCATCAGTGATCCTTCTTTATATTTGTAAAATATGGCATACATTCCTGTACTCCATCCTTTATCGGCAAATGAATTCAAAAATTTATCTTTCCACTCGGACCATCCAGCTTCTATTTTCAAAGTTTTTAATGTTGCCGAGTGCCAATCTGCACATGACTTGTCTAGAAATAATCTTAATATTTCTATCTTTGTTGTATCTTCGTAAATTTCAAATCGTTTGCATTCATTCTCAAATATTTCTATCCATTGTTTCGCATTTGAGAATTTACATACAAATTTCTCAATCATAAATCTTTCTGATATATTTTTCAGATTTAATTGAGATTCTTTTTTCTGAGTGGATTCTATCATATCTATTTCTTTTAGGTATAAATCATTAAACATTAAATTATCATCTTGGTCAAAATAGGTTTGCATCATTTCTTCTGTGCATGTAATCCATATTATTCTCTCTTGACCTCTTTGGTTTAAACTTTTTTTAACTCTTTTGTAGCTTTCTGTCTTATTTAGTGCTATATGACAACTTGCGTATTTATCAGCGTCTAGCAGTGCATACTTTTTGTTATTCTTTGTTGTAATTGAGGTTATGGCAATCACACTCGTCTTTTTATCGGTTTGTGATGCCTCATATTTAAATGCAAACTGCAATTTTTGTGCCATTATAAACAAGTATTGTCGTTTTATAAGACACTTAATTATAATTTGTGTTTAAGAGGCAAAATAAAACTTATTTGTTTCTCTGAAAAACGAAGTATGTAATTTTTATTTATCAAGTACTTTACATACTCATATAATATTTACATAATAACACTATCTTACCTGAAAAACGAAGAAACGACAATAAAAGTTTATTGTTCACCTCTCAATTTATACAATTTAATAAAAACATAAAATAAATTCAATATGCGTTCTTCGTCTTAGACAAAATGACAGACCGTTTGACAAACGTTAAACAAACAGTGCGCGCGCATATTCACCTTAAAGAAATAATTTTCTTTACATGTATATAATTTTTCAAGTTTTTTTTCATTATCAGGGCGGGACAACGTCCGCCGTGCCCTCTAGTTCTAAGTTTAAGTTTAAGTCGTGGTTATGTTGCTTCATTATTTATAGCTTTTAGCTTTTGACCACAATCGCATCTGTTGTTAAATGACGCTATGGTCTAAGGTCTAACATACCAAACCTCGACGGGGATGGCTCTCAAGTGCAGCTGCTGAGAGTGGTAGCCAGCTAAGTGGGCATTAAGAAAAGCCATAGCATACAATAATTGCATCATTATGTTTTCCTTCATCGACAGCTCCGGCACGTTGAAGGATTCTCAATGAGCTATCTACAGTTTAATCACCAAATGGTAGACTTCACAAAGTATTATCTACGCTACATGTCATTATGAGAGGTAAAGATGACATTTAACAGATATAATTTAAAATCAATAGAAATAATATAAGTAATAATCAGAAAACTATCTATAAATTAAAAAAAAATAAGGACAGTCCATAAATAATCAACATAAAGCACATAATTATTTAGAATAATTATAGAATTATTTAGACCAATGAAACCATTCTCGCGAGAACCAAGCCGCAAGTATTAGCTTGTGTATTGTATTTTATATTGCAAACTAGCAACCGCCCGCGACTTAGTTTATGTTCGTATTTTTTTAAGTGTTATGTATGAGCGTTTTCCAATTTCTTTCTGAAATAAAATTATCCAAGTTACTCTTCATAACGACAGCTACCTACTAGAGAAATTTCTGCCGAAATAGGTTCAACCTTTTCTGAGATTAGTCGCAACAAACAGACAGTTAACAATTTTAAAAATTGTTCGTTTGTTCTAAGTCACATATATACTCTATACTTCTCATATTCATTTAGCCTTTATTTTTACATCATAAACAGACACTTTAATTTTATTTGTTTGTGTAGATAAATAAAAAACAAAAACACTGCAGTTCCCACGACTCATACTTATATCTGACCTACACGTAACACTTACATCTAAGTTACGTCATTTCTGACTTTTACACAGTGATTTTGTAAGTTGTAATATTTTAATAAACCTAGAAAACGGCTCAGGTCGTGAGAGAATTACTTAAAATGAACGTTGAAGCGTTTCTTCACCTCATGTATACTTGAAGATAACTGCAAATTATGAAATAAATAGGCTACGTACAGCGATGTGTTATTTCTTTTAATTTCACTTGCGTAGGTACCTTGATAAATTAGGCAAAAATATAAAAAAAGAGATTTTTCTAAAATATATAAATATAAAGTTTGTTTGTTTGGTTGAACGCGTTAATCTCACGAACTACTAGTTAGATTTGAAATTTGAAAAAATCATTTCAGTGTTACACAGCTCATTTATCGAGGAAGGCTATATAGCCTATATATCATCACGCTAAGACCAATAGGAGCGTAGCAACAATGAAGTGTATTTCAAAAGCGGAGTTTTTTTTTCTTTTCAGAGCTTCCGCTACGTGTTAACGTTAGCCCAAAGTAACTATTCCACGCGGTCGAAGTCGCAGGCAGAAGCTAGTATAAAGTAAGAGGCAGATTTTTAAACGGTTTGTGTAAAAGTGTTTGTGTATTGTTGACCTCTTTCAAATTGTCATTACGTATCAGAATCACAATACTTTATTCAATTTAGGCCCTAAGAAGACGCTTACGGACATGAAAACAACCCAGTTACCGAGAAGAACCGGCAAGGAACTCGACCGGATTTATCTTTTTAACATACATATATTTAAAATACATTAATGTTACAATCGGTTTTAATGCACAGAGAGAGGTGTCAAGTACAGACCTTACCATCGTTCACGTTTAACTCGGTATATAAATATACTAGCAATCCGTTCTGACTTCGCATGGATCGCACCCACTTATGTGGCCAAGCGTATAAACAATTTAGGTCTCATTTTTTTAAATGAAATATCTAGTTCTTATCATATAATTCTTATCTTATAATATACATGGGTTTCCTCTGCGTTAAATTACAATATAAAACAATTTGTTAACCCCACCTAATAGGGAATTATAGAAAAATGATAGCATAAAATCTTCGTCTTTACGCTTAAGTGTAACAATTTTCATAATGATCCGTCAAACATTGTTAGAGTTTATCGTTTTCAAATATACCAATATTTAAAAACTGAATTATAAATGGTGATATAAATAAATATCCTAATTTCCTTCACCGTATTCCAGTTTAATAGTCTCTAGCGTTCGAGTGTCCGAGATGAGAAGAGAAACACCCTCTAATCATTGCTTGACGGCTGAGTACAGTCATCGACATAATAGTGTGCTGTAAAACGAAAGTCGATTCATATGTGTGACATAACATACCTTTCTTTGTGTCATATAAATGAACTTAAGCTATGTAAAACAATGTGACATTAGAACTGTACAGGGCGTTATTAAGAATTGTGGAAACATTTATTATCCGAGGTGTGTTATAATATTGATCCTCTAATCGAGATTGAAAATACTAGATAAGAACAGCGTTAGCGCTGTTTAATTGATTCGAAAGGTACAAATATCGTTTACTTTTTATTCCCAAATCTATGCAGATAATAAGAATGTAAATCTAATATACCTGTACTTTTTAGATTTTTATGAAAAAAAAATTTTGCAGGTGTCTTGGAATAAGTAATAAAATATATTTCAATCATTTTTAGAAATGTCTGTCTCTCTGTTTGTTTGTTTGAATACGTATCACTACTAAAGTACTATGTTAACAAATAAAATCTCATAAACAAAATCATAAAGCGTATCTCGGAGTAACATTCAATCTTAGTTTCATTAATATCGGTTCACTTTATCAAAAGTTATTGTAATTTTAATGACGACGCGACGCGACTTTAGCACGAGAGAAAAGTTGATAAGTAAATGGACTTAATACATTCAGATAATTTAATTAGTCACTGTTTTTTTACATTAGGTTCCACGCGGAAGGCGACGCAGGCACATCTAGTTAGAAATAATTTTTATATAGTGTTGTTGACGTTTGGCTGATATATATTATTCACCTTTCCTTTGCTTTTTCTTATTAATATATTTCAATAGCCTA
This sequence comes from Antheraea yamamai, assembly GCA_036509395.1. Taxonomy (NCBI): domain Eukaryota; kingdom Metazoa; phylum Arthropoda; class Insecta; order Lepidoptera; family Saturniidae; genus Antheraea; species Antheraea yamamai. The sequence goes on from AP028429.1 coordinate 15,598,560, forward strand.
CAATTTATAGATTTAATGATTAGGGTACAGTAAGAATGCTTATCATTGTTAATATTTGTTGTTTTATAAATCATTTTCTCATCTGTACTGTATTAGATTTTTCACTATGTACTGACCGAATGTCTGAGACCAATCGATATAAAGTCTCCTGATTTAAATTCCAATTTATATTGACCTACCACATTTTCTGAAATTCGCTTGTAATGACTTGTTTATTTAGGTCTAATGTGAGTAATGGCTTCATGACGAAAGCTATTAAATAAAAATAATTCTTAACAATTTGTATTACCTATACAAAAATTATAAAATTCAAGAGATTGCTTGTTTGAACGTATTCATCTCTGTTAGTTATGGAAAATTCAATTTGCATTTTATACTCTATCTACTGAAAAAAACTGGGCTAAAAAGATGCAATAACTTACATCAACCTATAGTTGTTAGGAGAGTAGCAATTAAAAAAAAAAAAACAAAAGTAGTTTATTCAATCTACGCCCTGACAAGGCGCTTATGAACGTCACAGCTACCACGATTCTAAAATCAACCAGTCATCGAGTGGAACCGGAAATAAACTCGATTTGGTTTATCTTTTCATGATATACGTATATTTTTACAAAACATAGATAGTTACATTCTTTTTCAGTGGATGCAAAGATTCACCCTACAATAGCCTATAGATATGAAAACCCACTTGACATGGTTCTTAAAGTTACTATCCGATGTACTTTGAATATACAGCAACCATCACCCTCTAGCTACTATAATTATCTAATACTTCCTGGAATAGTTCAATCTTGGTACTGCTTCAAAGAAGATATCTCTGTTCAGTGTTAAAACAAATAGGTGCGTATTATTATTATGAATAAATTATCCACGTTTTGTGCTTGACTGTACCAAGCAGTGTTAAATGGATTACCTTTCAATTTAGTCGGCGTGTCAAATAGTGTTGATCGTGGGCGTTCCAATCTATATAAAGCCTTTAATTAGTGGATTAATAAGTCAAGCCTCTTTAACCTGAATCAAAATTAATTAAGGATCCTTGTGCAAATTTACCTTGTAACTTAATACCTTATATTTTTTTATCTTGTAGTGTAATTTTATTGGTTTTGTTCGGAGCTTTGTATTTTTTGCACCCGTTGCAATTCAAGTGAAATCACTCCCGCACCATCAATTGTGAATTGGTTGCATTATGTTTTATCGCTGTCGGTTGAATGGTATAGGAACAGTATGGGGAACAAACAAAGAAATATACATTTTAATATCTAAATATGTACATGTAAATATAATTGAAGTGTCTGTTGTTTGTCAGGATTAATCTGTAACGGGCTTAACAAATTTTGACGTGACTTTTACTGGAAAATAAAGGACTTTTGAAAGTATTGTCTAAGCTACATATAATTAATTATACTTTTCCACCAGGAGGTTAAGCAGCATTGGTAAAAAAATCCTTTTTTTATAAGAAACATGAGCATAATCTATACGTCAACATGTTGTTGGAAATTAGTCTTGTCTATTTCGCATTATCCTTATTTTGTGTATTCTACATTATTTACTCTTGTGTTCTCGATTTTGTTATATATATATAAGCAGTTAAGAACATCTCCCTTCTTTGTTTCTGAGCCGATTTTATTCGTTCTATTTGTATTTTCTAGATATTGACGAGCTTTAATGTTATCAGGTATGGTATGGTATAAGTAATGTATGGTATAAGTAAATAAAATTGTTAGTATTAACATTATTAATTCTAAGTCTTGATTGCTATGAAACAGGTAGTTCCCATAAATTAACAAAACGTCTTTCACATAAACAGTCTATGTTAGTATAACATATAAATTAAACATTCCTTAAATACGTGTTTAAGACAAATCTCATCACGGAAACAAATATTATTATTACCTTCATGTTTTATCCACGGTTATGTTTTTATTTGACATGCATAGTGACCAGCGTGAAAATAAAAACAAATCTAACAACTAAACCTGAGACGAACAAAACCCTAACAGACAATACCGACCTATGTTATCGCCTTGAATAGTTTAACTAACAAAAGGCAAACGTTATAAATTCTGTGAAGTAATTCTTGCCAGTAGTGGCGTTGGTAATACATTTGAAGAAACGGGTGTGTCAATGAGCCTCCATGGATTTATGTCAAATTACCTATCCCATAGCTCCGATGTAGACTATTGACCTCGTTTGGGAGGACGCGTTTTATGTATAAGCTGAAAGCGATTACTAAATATAATAAGGAAGAATCAACTTTAAAGTAATTTAATTTTTAGAATAGTCTAGAAGGATGAAAAAGGCACATAGGCTAAATTAACTCAGACACTAAAACAAAAGTGAGACAAGTTGAAAACAAACGTCAATTAGAAATATTCATAAAAAATAGAAATACTAACTAAATCTCGTTTCTTTTTAAAATGTTTTTATACAATATCTTTCAATGAAATCCAATTTTTTTAATCAAAATTAAGAGTGTCGATTGCATACAATTCGGTACAACTAAAATTAACTTAGAGTAGGTATACGAAGAACTATATTTAACTTATTGGTGCAAGCTGCCCGTAGGGTTTAGTCACAGTATAAATATAATAAACAGTACGGAAACTACCTACAAACGCTCGAAAACGGCACACTCACACAAACACGCGCATCGACGAGAGGTTTTAAAATGGTACTATATGGACAGCACCGCGAAAACCGCTTATGGGTCTCGTCGATGCGCATGTTTGTGTGAGTGTGCCGGTACGAGCGTTTATAGGTAGTTTCTATACTGTCTCTCATATTTATACAGTAGTTCAGTTATATGTCAACGTGAGACAAAATGAATTGGTTATAAGATTGTTTTTTTTTATTGAGTACTAGCCTCTGCCCGCGGCTTCGTTCGCGTGGGATAGTTACTTTGGGTCAACGCTAACACGTAGCGGATTCTCTCAAGAGGAAAAAATACCTCGATTTTGAAACATTCTTCATTAGTGCTTCGCTGCTATGCGTCTTAGCGTGATGATATATAGCCTATAACTTTCCACGATAAATGAGCTATATAACAATGAAAGAATTTTTCAAATCAGACCAGTAGTTCTTGACATTACCCTCTACAACGTCACAACGTCACAAACTCGCAAACTTTACTTCTTTATAATATTAGTATAAATACGCTGTAGACCTGAAAGGTCGTCACAACACCACCGGACTGATGGAGCGAGCACTTACGACATTCAGCCGCTCGGCAACAAGCTCAAAGGTGGCAAAATGGCCGAACCTCGGCTTGGATTGTTGCCTTGGATGCAACAATGCGAATCTGACAAAGCTAAACTAAGTAAGTTAATCGTACATATACGAATCAGTGAGACACGCATATGTACCAGCATGTTTGCCCTACGATCTCAAATACGTATTTTCTATATGTCAAACATGTGATTGAAGATAACAAAAAAAGTATACATATTGTTATGAGAATGTTAATCTTATTAATATCAAAATATTGCAATTTAACGTTAAGTTATATGAAGTAATTATATCGAAGAAAAATGCATGTTTTAATTATTGTACTACTGCTGGCCGAAAAAACAGAGGTGCACGGTTTTTTTTTCGATATTAAGTTTTATGTATATTCGATATTTAGATTATAGGTAGTAGAGCGACATTGAAGCTATTATCGGTTTCAACATGAATGGATCGGCTCGTCCGGGGTAGTACCACCCTCTTACAAACAAAAACAAAAAAAAGTAACAGTGCTTGCACTGTTGCGTTTCGTTCGGTCAGTGAGAGCGCCGGATAACCACCTCTCCCTGCCCCCTCTCCACATCTCCACTCTCCTCTCTCCCCTAAACATAGGCCGGTAACGCACTTGCGATTGACTCCCCTGGTGTTGCTTGTGTTTATAGACGGCGATGATAACTTACCATCAGGTGACCCGCCTGTTCGTTTGCCCCGTATAATATATATAAAAAAACGAAATAAGGGAAAAGTGTTATATCTGGTAGTTAAATAAAAATTATTAAAACGCTGAACGCTTATGAACTAGCCCAATCAAAATATTCAGAATTCCCTTTTTCATTTATTACCAAGGAAGGACGATGATTTATGTAATACCTACTACGCCCTAGGTTTTATTGCGCGAAGTCGACGGAATCACTCCGGAGGTTCTCGTAAAGTTTCGTTTTATTATCATTACATCCTTTATTGTCACAGTTCATAATTATCACATTTTATGACTAATGAAATTTGGAATTCTATACATTCTCGGTTTCTTTTAGATTATAAGGTTTTCTTTTATGCAGCCTTTATAGAGTCAGTTGATAATAGAGACAACTTGAAATAAATTAGTCAGTAAATTTTGACCACACTGCAAAGGGCCACACCACCAAAACGTTACACAGTGTCAAGGCGTTGAAAATTTACTTTCATGGTTATTTTAATATAGTGAATTATATATTTATTAATTCACTAGCTGTGCCCGCGACATCGTCCTCGTGGAACATTATGTAAAAAAACAGTGATTACTAAAGTCATCTGAATGTATTAAGTCCATTTACTTATCTACTATTCTCTCGTACTTACGCCGCGTCGTCATTAAAATTACAATAACTTTACAGTAGACCGATTTTAATGAAACAAAGACTAAGTTGTTCTTGAAGATAAGTTTTACGTTTTTCTCGGTGTGGTTTTATTGTGAACTCAGGACTTTAGTAGTGATACGTGTTCATTAAAACAGACAGATAGACAAAAAGACATTTCTAAAAATGATTGAAATGTATTTTATTACTTATTCCTAGGCACCTGCAACAATTTTTTTCATGAAAATCGAAAAAGTACAGACAAGTTAGATTAACATATTTATTATATGTATGTATTTGTATATGCATATATAAGCATTTTCTCCTGCGCATGCGCACCACATCGCTCTGCTCCCACATCTCTACGGCAAGGAACACACATATCTGAATTCGTAGTAAAGAAAACGTAGTTTCCATAGTTAGAAACCATAGTTTCTTAAATGTTTAATAGCTTCATATTTGAGTAAAATAACGTAGTATATTTTTGGATAAGGATCATATATTTTAGAAATTTATTAGATAATTTTTTTAGAGTTATTGCTTAGAGTATCTATTTACATATAGATATATTTACTAATACTCAGATAGTTTTATAATTAAAAAAAATTAAAAAAATAATTTATAATAAAAAAAATAAGAATTGTTAAAACAGAAGTTTCGTAGAATCAAGGTAAAATAGAAATGTAGTTTGTCGTGTATCATATAAAAGCGAGGTGTTATTTTTATAAATAGTTCGCTGAAATAATTTCGACAAGAGCGTCATTTATATATATAATACGTATAACATTGCTTTTAACGGAATTTAAGGTCATACAGCGACGTTCAATCGGACGATAGGAAGGAATAATACAGATTTAATTGCAATTATTTATTTTTTGTTAACACGAAAACGACAACATGTTGACAACCCTAATTTCAATGGTATTAATTCACGTTCTAAAATAATTATTACGTATTTAGAACTCTCAGTACATACATATAAGTAGAGAGAACCGATTGGTAACCCTAATTTTATTGGTGTTAATTCACGTACTAAAATAATTTATAATGAATTTATAACCCTAAGTATACATACTAGACACACATATAATTACATAAACAAAGTATTAATTATAATGGCGAGATCATTAGCGGACGAAATTACATTTAATAATGAATATTATTTATTAATTATACCATAATAATTTTATTCCATTTTCATGTTATTGTAATGTTCACACATTAAGGCCATTAAGACCATAATTTGGTAGGCGACATGATAACTGGACGTAGAAACATCTGCGCGGGTCAGAAACCACATTCCGAGATACCATTACACTATGAAACAGTGTCGAAATTCAGAGTTATTCGTTGGGGCCCTTGAGATTAATTATTATTTTATATGGTTTAATATATTTTTCTTGGGCTGTTATGTTTATGCTATCATTTACTTTAGTTTAGTGTTTTTTTCTTGAAAGAATAATAAATCCAACCATCCACCTATACTGACAAATATTCTAGTCCCAACTAGTATTGGAGGCGCATTGTACCGATGCGACTCACACACTTCGTCAGCGGGAGTCGAACACCCACTCCCCCTTGAGGGGTTTACCATCTTGACCCCTAAGACCGCAGTTGGAGCCCCTTAGGAGGGGACAACACCGGTCGGAGGAGCAGACGTAGTGCCGATAAGGCAGTCCCCGCTCCCCCAGTCAAAAGATGTAAGAAGGTACCATGGGGTTTTAATCCGTGCGAATCGGACATATCCCATCCTTAGTTGCCCGGCGGGATGGATATCCCTTAAGGATGTCTCCATGAAAAAAAAAGTCGTAACTAATATTATAAATAGGAAAGTGAGCTGTTTTATTTGTTCATAACTACGCTTAACGCTTTATCTGCTCGACCGACCGTCATGGAATTGTACGCACACGTTGTTGGGATACAGAAAGGACATGAGGTACCTTTCATTCTGGTAAAAGTACTATTTTCAAGGCACCGGTCAAATCTACATCAAGGCAAAAGAAGCCGCGAGCATAAGCTAGTTTGTAATATTTAATATTTGATATAAATAACATAAATCAATGCATATAGTAATATAAGACATAAATGAGTGAAATATTGAAGAGTATGCATAATCTGCTATAATTACAAAAATAAATAAGCACTTACTATTGAAACTTCATAAACTAGTTTAGTTTAGTCTTTACACTGTTACATATTTTATTACTAGCTTCTACCCGCGGCTTCGCTCGCATTAATGTAGAATTGTTCTGTCCCCCGATGATAGTTCCTTTTTTTTCTGAATAAAAACCTATGATGCCCTATGATCTTTTCTCTACCCGTAACATTTGTGCAAAATAAGTGTGTGAAAATGTTACAAACAAACAAACGTACTTTCGCATTTATAATATTTATAAATAATCCTAGTGATATCTGTGACTTCGTACACGTCAAATTACAATATAGAACTTAATAACATAGCATCACCCAGTGATGAGTTATAATAAAATGCTCAGCAAAAACCTTCATGGTAGTCGGTCAAACGGTATTGAAGTTTATTAATCTCATACCGAAATCACTTTATATAGATATCCATTCTGAAATTGGTCCCTCTAATTAAAACCTGAATACACGACTGATTTAAACTAAACAACAATGTGCTTTGTTTAATGCCAGGCTTGTAAATCCTAATTAAATATACGTTAGGGACGTGAGAGACAGGTCGGGTCTACTTCAAATAATAGATCCTCTTTTATCTTGGCTGCGGTTTCTAAATCTTTCCATTAATAAAACATGTCCTAAATTTATTTGTTGAATGTTCGTTGTCTTCTTCTATATCTTCTATACATATAATAAAAATGAAGTGTCTGTATGTAATATCAAAATAACATTTTTTTACTGATTGTGTGTGAAAATATACACGCAACTGATAACAAAAATGCAATTTTTAAAAATTTTGTCGGTCTGTCTGTCTGTTTGTTCCGGCTAATCTCCGAAACGGCTAAAGCGATTTTGACAGGAATTTCACTGGCAGATAGCTGAAATTACAGCGAGTTATTTAGGCTACCCTAAATTAGACTAACTATTAACCGCGGCTCCATCTGCAATGTTATCTCCAAAACGGTTGGACCGATTTTCATTGAACTTTTACCAACTGATAGACATACATAGATTTAAGAAGCATACAGTATGACGAACAGAGACTCATAAAAAAAGTCGAGGGACTGCCTATAGAAGTGAAATATCAAAGCAATAGAATAACTGTGTCCTTTTTTTTCAATTGTGAAATCAATTATGGTATAATATTATTTAAATTTCATAATCTGTAAATTGAAATTATTATCATTATTCTGGTTTTCACATCTATTAGCATTCTGAGCGATTTTTTTATTACATTTTTGTATAGTTTATTAATTAATCAAACATATAATGGGTTGCACAAACTCTACAAAATATCAACATTATATGTACATAGTACGCGTCGTTAGTCTGACGCAAGCCGCGTAAGTGCAATACGAGTTACGCTTACCAGCATGTCGCTGATGTGAAACCGTATGTTTATCTCCTACCAAAAAAATATCGGTCTATGCGCCTAAAGAAGTTTTCACTTCAAAAAGGCTTCAACTCATCAAGGGTATGAAAAAATTTATTTTTTTAACCTAAATCTTATTATTATTAGAATTGTTTATCTTAGCTTATTTATATAGGCTAGTGGTTGTCCATTGGTCGAAATTCGCCCATAATTCATTAGTTTTGTAAACTTTTAGTATTAGCAAAAAAATTTTTAAAGCTCGTCCTTAAAAAATATTCCTATAAATAGTCGTAAAAAATATGGGCTGAGAAACAAAGAAGGGAAATATTCTTAACTGTTTTCTCTCTGCTGATTTATATATAATTTTTTTGTTCATAATAATTAAAGTACACATAAATAACAAACGAGTTACACGTACTTTGACCAAGGAGCAGGCTATTGATTTATCAACATTTCTCCGGCTTTTGTTTTTTTAGACGCGCCTCTTTTCTTTACAGCGGCGGCAAATTAAATTTATTCAGGTACTAACTACACTTCCAAATATAGAACTTCTCCCAAAACAATACTACCGTATATGTACATTATTTTTATTCAAGGATAAATAATACAAATTGTTTTTAGTTTAACACAATATAGGAATAAAACTCGTTAAAGAAACTGAGACACTGAAAATCAAAATTAAAACTGTCGTGCTCTTCAGTCATTTTGACAACAGAAATAATTATCATCATCACATCAGCCTTTAAAAGATCCAATGCAAGACATAGGCTTCTTCCTGAAGGAAAGTATTGCTATAATCATCACGTCAGCCCATGATGTACTGTTGATTTCAAATTCCAAGAAATCCATAGTTCTATATTTTTCCACATAGGTGGCACTAATAAAACATTTCTAAGGTTCGGGTTTCCTCATTATGTATTCGTTGATCGTCAGCTAATAATGTTACCAATTTAAAATAGTAAATATATGCGAATTTCGAAAAATGTTCAACATATCGGGGGTTTTTTTTCTGCAGACTTTTAGTCCGCACCTTTTTTTGCTTTCATTTAATTTATTATTTACGTCAAAAATCGTTAGAGTTGTGTGCAACTATTATTATTGAAGTTATACTTCTTTAGGCGCGTTATGAAAAAATGATGAGAGTGAAATTTTAAGATGCGCGCGCATCTGTGACACAAAATTAACAGTATGAAGCTGTCTGCTTAACCGCTCATTAAGTCTCGAAAAACCTGACACCCTGAAGTTAGCTATAGTCAACATTTTGTTTCTTTGTATTTGTTGTTCGTATTTCTTTGTATTAAAACTTTCAATGTATTAAATACCTTTTTTTTTTTTGTTAGTGTCGTTTTTTTCTACAAACGTAGATTAAGGTGAAAGATAAAATTTTTGAACAGATTGTTATCTTGTTACGCCAAAGAAGTATAACTTCTAACGCGTGTACATAAGTACACACACACTTTTTTTTATTTAACTATTAAGCATTTTAGATCTGCATTTACTGACATTATTGTATATATGGCGGTTACATTTTGATTCTTTGTAACCATTTTAAATTATAATCCATAATGCCCCGCGCCGGAGTGACCACGGCCCGATTGATGAACCTACTAATTGCGACGTCATTCACATCAGTATGGTAGACACGAGTGTTGGTGTGTCTGGATAACATATCGGAGTTCGAACCTGTAGACGTCGAATTGACATTCCATCGGTTAAACAACTCGACCATAGTGATTTTATTATATATATTTTCAGTAAAAAAAAAACAAATTATAAAATTTATGTCGGTTTTACAAATTGGTCCTTCGAGCCTTGTTTTCGTAAACAACACAGGCCGACACGTCCCGTGAGAGTGATTGCATCTTTCCCCCCTCATAAATAAAGTGTGCGAGTACATCGCGTTTTTCATTTCTCATACGTTACTCTGACGTCCATTAGGCCATGTAATGGACCCTACATCGTTGTTAGGATTACAAAATGTATATAAAGAGCTAAGAATTCTTTACGGGGCTTTATGTGGATATAGTAATATGTGTACGTTACATTAGAATTTGTGTACAAAGTAGTTTGATATCAGATTTTGAATGAAACATAAGTATGTTTACTTTATTTATCTTGTAACCGTTATTTGTTCCAACAATAAGCTTTCTTTCTTCTATTTCTTTTCTATTTATTGACTAATTCCTGATGAAGATGCGTTTATGTTGTGTAGAATATATAACTAACTAGCTTTTGGTTATGACATAGCTCGTGATTTTATAGATTTGGCCTAATACTCGTGAACAAATTTTTAATAAGAAAATTACCCGATGTCTTTTTCTGCAACCCTGACAATGCGTATGCAAAATTTCGTGACGATCGAGTTAATAGTTAAGGTTTGAAAGCGTAACAAACAAATAAACAAACTCATGTTCACATTTTTATTACTAGTTAAGTTTTTAGTGCATGTTCGGGCCGTAATGAATCCGACGAATTTGTTGGAATTCGAGTGTTATTTAATTAATTGAAGTCGCATAACAAGGGTTCAGCGATAATTATTGCGTGATAATTATCATAATCTGAACAATAATCATGATATTTTCAACTAGATAATTATGAAGTTATAGTCTCTTATGTGTAGGTATATAAATAAATCCATATTTGATGTCTTTACATTTATTTATTTCCTAGAATAGTACATTACATAATCTATATATAAATAGGCAGTGGGGAAACGGTTAAGAGCATCTCCCTCCTCTGTTTCTCAGGCGATTTTCTTTTTTTTTTGTTTTGTAGCTATTGACGAGCGTTAGTGTTTACAAAAAAGTTACTTTCTTGTATGGTCGAAGTTCGACCACAGGGCAAGCTCTCGTTATTATAAATACTAATCTATATTAAGATGTTAATCTGATTAACGAATCAGAAATAGGAACATTTCTTTGAAGGAGTGTTATAACTGATAGTGTTCTGATATAAGATCCACACACCTGCAGTGTTTGAAAAAATATAACAAAATAAAATACACATTAAAACGCCTACTCCTTTTTTCATAGCAATAATAACTACACGCACAACGTAATTCTTAGCAGAATATTTCCAAAGGCGTTTTTTATCTTATCGTCATCGTAACTATCACATGAGTCAAAGGGTCTAGACGAAGGCCGTTTGCTATAGCTGTCGTATGTTTCAATAAAATTTCCCTGTCGGGACAAACGTGTGGTTGAATGAAGATATTAGCGATAACATCAATACACAGAATTGTTAAACGTCGACCATATTGTTTTGTTTCAACACCATCGATGGTTTTGTATGTAGAACGCGTATAAAATAGATAATATATAAAGACGTGTATATTATGACCTATCGGGAAAAGACCTACAGTGGGTATTTTACAAGCTGGTTGGATGACGGTGTTAAAAAAAATGAAACAGGTCTGCTTGCTGTTTTGCGTACATTACTTAAAAAGTACTTGATAGATTTCGATAAAAAAATGAGTTACTTTTTAGATATTCGGTTCTTATCTAAGAAATATCACGATTTAATATAAACTTACTGAGATTTTAAAAAATTACAATTGTTATAAGCATTACGTGTTCAGCAATGCGTTTGCTTGCCATAAGGAAGTAGGAAAGAATTTACGTCTCTCCCCGAGAGAATATCAGAGCCTGAGATCTGCAGGTAACCTGAGCGAGTGATCAGGGTTATGACACTTGCTCATCGTGATCCCGCAATCGTGGGTCACATACGCGCTGAGCGGTTTTAGGCGGTAGGAGTCCAGAATACTCTCTCGCTGTCGCCCGGCAGTGGGAGGGAATCCAATGTAGGATTTTCTCCACTATAATCATAGAAAAAAGAAGTGGAACAAGCGGCGTGGTGCCTATATTTCTTTCCTTTTACATAAAATTTAGCAAAAATAATAAATTAGGCAGATCAAGTTGCTGATATCAGCTGTTAATATACAATTTTTGAGCAACCGGCAATGTAATAGAAACATCGTAAATATTATCGTTAAGCTTGTCCATTGGTAGTAGGAAAAAAGATCAAGAATGATAAGAAGCCCAGGGGTGCATATTTGATCATTTTTGTTATGACACGCCTGAAGCCTTCTGTATTTTGAATTGACACTGGCACATAACTACATACAGTAGCGTAGACGTCAAACGACAAGAGGTAATCTTGTAACGATCTTTAAAAGAATAATTTTCGGTATTATGAAGCCTACATATAATTATGCTTTTCCATATGTGTTAAGAATTTATAATATAATTTCGCAAAGGTAGCTTAAAATTGATAAGAGGGATATATTATGATTCTTCTGTCAGTGTGTCTGTGAATGAACTCCTAAAAGGTTGGCCCGACTGTAATGAATTTTTTTATGTGTGTTTGAGTGGGTCCTTGGATGGTTTCAAATCAACTCAAATGAAATCAAAAATACTTTATTCAGTTTAGGCCCTAATAAGGCGCTTATGAACATCAAAACTACCACCGGTTCGGAAAACAACCCAGTCATCCAGAAGAACCGGCAAGAAACTCGATCGGGTACTTCTTTTTAACATATATATATATATTTCGAATACATTATACGTTACAATATCGTTTTTAGTGGATGCATAGAGAGGAGTCAATTCCAGACGTCACCATCGTTCACGTATTGATCCACTCTATAATAGCCTTTCGACATTAAAACCTGCTTGACATGGTGCTTGAATTTACAGTCCGGCAAATCGGTAATATGTTTTGAGACTTTATTGTAAAACCTAACACTATTACCTAAGAAACTATTACTGGTTTTGCTAAGTCTGAAACGTGAGACGACCAGTTTGTTACAGTTTCTTGTATTTAGACCATGCAGGTCCTTTAGATTCATAATTGGAACCGGAATGTGGCACTGCAATCTAATTCGAGGTTTTTTTTTAAATTTTCACGGCAGACAAGGTCTGCCGGACTCTCTAGTATTAAAATAGAGATAAAAAAAAGTCACGAGTAATTCACATAAACATGTGGTCTCTTCTTTTATTTGGCTCAACATGAGAAAACAAATTTATAATACACAAAATGCACATTAATAGTAATAACTTACAGAACTAAAGTTGTCTTCCCCTTAAAGAAAACTGCAACATTTTATAAAATTATAGAAAAAAAAAAACAAAAATAAAATTTGCTGGATACAAAATAATGCATTAAACAAATAAAAGTTGCATAATGTTTTTGCGTGCAAAAATATTATTTTTTATGTCATTAAAATATTGAGATCATTTAAATTATTGGCTATGTTTCGGTAAAATCATATGAAATATAATTATTTTCAGAAGAACGAATTCGCAAGCACCATTTAGAATGCAATATATATATCAGTGGCGTTGCTACCATCGTTTCGGCTACAGAGGCCCTGGCAAGCAAAAGTTCGTAAAATGTTACCAATAAATAATATGCGTAGGCATAATGCATAATAGACAATCAAATAAATTTTATTGATGAAAAAATATAGTTACCAATAGTCTTCCTAGTCGCCCCGATGTACTACACATCGAGACGATATTCTAATTCAGGAGTAAAAACCTTCTTACTCCTTCTTTAATCATTTTACATACTTTAATATGCCGCTATAAGCTAACTACGCTATTACTTAATATGTCTAAATATTTTTGTAAACATAACAGTGATTAAAGCAATTACGTAGCGACACAGCTCCTCGAGTCGATAAAGTCGCGGTCGAACCCTACCGTCAGTGAATGTAATTAGACAATTCATCCATTATTCTAGAGGTTCACAGGTGTTGGGGTCAGTATATTTTGCCCACGATTACTTAGTATAGGGTTGTGTCGAAAAATTATGAATTATTAATACATACGAGAATGCTCATAAACTATATACTATACGAAGTCCCCTAGTATAAATACTTAATTATATATTTACTCATTTTGGTATACTATTAGACCCAGACATACACAAATAGAAATAAAGATATATTTATTCAGCACATACAACACATATTTACAAGTATATACATAAAAAATATTCAAGAGAGACAAGTGCAGCATGGGGTGAAATGGTCGTCGTCTCAGTACAAGCTGCAAGCTTACATGTGGAAGCGTTGCAGCGCTGGTTTTCAGACAAAACCTGCTATATGTTAATACATAGATGAAATTACAAATACATGGACGCATTTGCTCGATGATTTCAAATTAATATACATGCCTTTAATAATATAACCTAGTACTGCCTATATAGAATACAATATACTATGATTTCATGAAACTGTGGAATTAGATACCATTTTCAAACGATTGCGCACTAGCTCAGGAATCACGTCATGATATAACCAGTCTGTTCAATTTATTAATTTACTAAATTAATAAAAAATACATACCTATCTTACGCATCTATTTTATTTGCATTTATTTTTCGATTATAGTATTCATATTTTATATTATTATTGCGTCTAATATTATATTATTATTACTGAGAAAACTCTGAAACCACGAATCTTGAAAAAAAAACCGAAAATGCAGTCCTCGGGAATAGTCTAAAGTTGGCTAGTTTTCAGTTACATAAAAATGGCAATATAGCAAGCAAACCACAATCTTAAAGAACTTCGTTTTTAACCGGAACGGCGGTGTCGCTCAAGCAGCCACTATAAATAGCCTACCAAAGTTAACCAAAGTACCAAAGTATATGAATAAAGACATAATAAAAAGAGGCTTTGAATTATCGATGGTATGAAAAACTATACAAAATATTTTTATTGATAACATTAAACCTAATAAATAGCTATGAAACATCAACAAAAATTATTATTTTTTAAACGGATAAACATAGTAGAAAATTGTACTAAAATAAAAGAATAATAATAAAGAAAATCGGTTGACAAACAGAGGAGAAAACGTACTGGATTGTTGTACATTCGCCTATATATAGGTAGATATAACATATATTAGCGATAACGCAGGCTACAATGTCTATAAGAATTTTCAAAATCGGATAAGTAGTAATCAATACCTCGTGGTTTTACGTTTCTTACGTATCATTACATAGTATAAAACAAAGTCCCCTATCGCGTCTGTCTGTCTGTCTGTTCGTGATAAACTCAAAAACTAATTTGGCAAGGTTTTTTTTCATAATTAGGGCGGGACAACGTCTTCCGGACCCGCTAGTACTTTATAAATGGAAGGTGAATCGTAATTTTTGAGACGTTATAAATGCATGTCAAAATGTTCATATAATATTGTTACATGTAAATATGTTTTTTTCGCGTGTTAATCAATTTCATTCCCCACGTTAGTCAGCCCTGTCTCATAAGTATTAGTTACAACTACACCCACCGGGAAAGTAGAGGGAAAATAAATTAGATCCTTTTACTACCGTATCACTTAAGGGCTGCGTTGGACCAAAATGTAAGCTGCTTGTAATAACGAGATAAATAGTGTATTAAAAATAACAGGATATAGTAATGTGAGCTATATATAGCTATGCAAGGCTACATTTTACACGTATCTAACATTAGTTTTGAGCAATATGAACTACCATCATCATCATTGGCCTTTTCATCTGTAACAGATGATTTAAGTAGCATTCTGGCGGCACTTTCCTAAATAGCTGACAAGACCGATCCGGGAACGAATCGCTCGGCCGCAAATTTGGCAAGTATGTACATCTGTACATCTCAGGTGGACGGGGGTAGGAGGCCTGCTCGTGACGCCTCATGCGTTTTTCTTCCAATTGCCGAAACCAGGTCTTGTCGTGCTTTGATTACCCTTCGTGAATTAGGCGACACCATTTAGCCCGGTCTAAGGCTAGCTCCTCCCATTGGCTGCTTGGGATATTGAATGTAGCCATGTCACGTTTAGTGCAATCCTTAAAACGAAGCATAGGACGGCCAACAGACCTCTTTGCATATGCAACCTCTCCAAGCAGAATTTGTCTTTTTGAGAATAGCGGTAATGCTAGGAAGCTGTGCTTTATTCAGGTCGAACTCGTTCGTCGTTTGCAGATAGCGGTTATATGACATCAGAGGATTGAATATGGATTACCGAGCGCGCTAAATCGGCTGCGAACGAGTGAATCACGGCAGCTATCTTTTCTTCCATATTCCCCTGTTCTTTTCTCTTTCAAATCATCGTAAGCAAGCAAGATAGCTCGTGTTTGATTTAAAAGTGTGTAAAATGGAGATATTCTTTAAAACAGTAAAAAGTACTCATGTTTGAGGGGTTCAATTCGTAGCAAGATTTACGTTGGCGTCGACGTCATCGTATCAAATAGGAGTGTGTGGTGGAATCACTATCGAACTATGTACCGATAATTATGATATTTTGCACACATGTTTTAACTGGTACCGAAAAGGATATGGGATGCCTTCAACAAGTAAAATAATATTGTATTGTAATAGTTTAAGTCTTTATTCACGCGAACGAAACCGCGAGCAAAAGCTGGTTAATGTATATTTCTTCTTATTTTGTTTTTAACTCATGAGACTTCTTCGTTTGTTTACAATCTCTTTGTCTAATTGTATAATAACTAAATATTTTATATAGTAAAAATAGTATTTTAAAAAATGCTATAAGAGAGGTATTGATGCAAAAGAAAACAGTCCCATGTAGTTATCATTGATTGTATAATAATTATTAATCCTGATTTAGAAAAACAAAAGCTCGCGTTAAGTAGCACCACACCCTAAGAATGTGGCGACAAGAGAAAACCGTGCTAATAAACAGTAAAGTAGTTTGTTGGGTTCAAGAAAATATTTTAATGGGGATGGAAAATGTGAAAACTCCTAACACACTGCAACTACTGGCGTTGTTGCAAAATGTAAATTTATTTTAACAAAGCAGTGACAGAGAAGGGAAGAGAGAAAGAGAGACACATTGACTTGGGTATTTGAATTTTATATGTCTATTACACTTTTTCAATTGCGTTATTTTCTTGGTGACAGTTTGGTTAATTAATAACCGAATGTGTCATACCGTCCGATATTCGATTATTGCTAGTAATCTATTATTGTTAATCTTTATATTTAAATATATGTATTCTTAATAGGTCACTTGTCTTATGGAAACTATATTGAATATATAATCCGTTTGACAATTTTAATGGAAATATTTTCTGTATGCAATCAGTCAAAATCAGTCAAAAAATAGAAACACATAACACTACTAGTTGGCCCTTACAAATGAATAATTCGGTGAAACTGTAAAGGCTTGTAAAGTCCAAATTCCAAGAAATAAGTATCTTAGTGCTGTAGGTGGTAGAGCCACGCTGAAGCTATTACTGGTTTCGGCACGAATTGGTCGGCTCGCCCAGGGTAGTATCACCCGACCCACAGAAAACCGACGTGAAGTAACAGTGTTTGCATTGTTGCGTTTCGTTCGGTCAGTGAGAGCGCCGGAGGCCCATCTCTCCTCCCCTTTCCCTCCTCTTCCCTCTCCCCAAACACAGGCTGGCAACGCACTTAAGACTTTCCTGGTGTTGCTAGTGTCTATGGACGGCGGTGATCACTTATAATCAGGTGACTCGACGGTTCGTTTGCCTCCTAATATATTTAAAAAAAATATATCTTAGAACCATCTATGATAAACACACACAAAACTCTTCATAAATTAATTTAACAAATAATTTGAATTGATTGAGGCTTGTAGGGGTAAGCAGGGAAATAAAAAATATTGATTTCATCTATTTTATGTGAGTATAATCAGTTCCAGCTGAGGTTGTCCATTTCATGCTCTATTTCGTAGTTCGGACAGAGTGCGATAGCAAGAACTTTTTGTTAATAACTACCCTACAAATACCTATGAGAATGAATGATAAAAAGCTGTCTAATGGTTAAAACTTGACGTTCTTGGTAACGATTCACTGTGGGGTACCTATATGACCGGAAAAACACTTTCAGAATGGCTCTTTGAGTCCTTTCTAGGGGTAGTAAAATGAATTTACTTGTAGGAATGATAATGAATAGGAATTATATGTAACCCCTTTCTTCGGATTCAGCTCTAAGTATATTACGATCATATGTTTCAAACAATTTTCAACGAACGCACATCATTATATAAAAAGAATGTCAAAAGTATTTTAAAAAAGTCGACGCAGTTAAAAGGACTGCCAACAGATATGAAAACTCAAATCAATGGAAAAGCTATGTTCATTTTCGAAGTTATAATTTGCATAATTTGTAAATTGAAATGATTTAACATTAGCCTGTCTTACACATCTATTGGCATCCTGAGCAATAATTTTATATATTTTTATACAGTTATATTTTATACAGTTATTATATATATATATAATATAACATATAATTTTATATAGTTTATTAATTAATCAAACATATCATGGGTTGCAAAAGCTCAATAAAAAATGTCAATATAACTGTACTAAGCTTCGCTAGTCTAGCGCAAGCATGTCCAGTTCATCTGTGACACGGACTCATATGGTTTTCTCTTACCAAAAATCACTATACGCGGTAAAAAAACTTTTCACTTCAAAAAAATATTATGGTAATAGTTTCACTTGATTAATTCAGAAAACGCATAGAATTGTTTTAAATAAATAGTACAAACACATGCTACAGATAAAGAATATAATTTATTTTTAATTAAAATTTTGTCCCAATCTACAGTAAATACATATAAGAGAATATCATCGATAAAATACTATAATATCTTATAACCAAATATGTATTAGTATAAACCAAATACATTATACTTATATATGATACTATATAAAAAAATAGGTATATAATCATGATTCATTCCGAATCAATTAATATTTATAAGTGGCCACGTTTTTGCTGACGTAAGCTTTAATGGCGGGTATGTTGTGAACATCCCTATAGATTTGGTATAGAAGGGGATATTGCTTCTGGAGTACATCCTTCTTCCAAACGCCTTGCACGGTTACAAGGACGCCCGCGAAGCATACATCAGACCAGGATATTTTCTAAAAGAATTCATTATTTAGTTATACCTTAAAAATAGTATTACAGACATCACAATTTCTTATAAGGAGAACTATAACAATAGTGACTTAAACGTCTCTACATAGTATACAATGAAGTCGCTTCCGCTGTCTGTTCCTTTAGATCTTTTAAACTATTGTATAGATTTTAATATAGTTTTCAGCAATAGATAGTGTGGTTTAAGATGAAGGTTAATATGTATAATACATATATATTATAGGACAAAAAAGCCGAAAAATTAAAAGATTTGTAATGGGATGTCGTAACAAACATATTTTTATGCGCTTAACCACAAACGCTGACTAAATCTTTCGAGATAGATCAAATTAATGTACTACGGAATTGTATGTCTTAAAAGGATCGATAAAAAGTCCGCGATTGTATATATTTATCCCTAAAGAATAACCCACAGTAACCATTTTTATCTTTTGACAAAAATAGTTATGTGTTATTACATATCTATTTTATGCAATACAGTATTATTTCTTATCCAGTTAAATACATTACATACATTGAACATGTCATGTAGATCAAAACTGCGCTTAACAGTATTTCATTCAAATGGATATCTACATTGCACCTACATTACTGTTATATAATATCGCTAGTATATAATAAACAAAAACTTAACAGGGAGTTAAATAGGAAATTGTGTAAATATGTGTACAAGTGTGAGTGGTTTGCGGTTTAAGTAAAAATGTATGTTTTGAACTACCGACATTTTAATTATACATTAAAATGTGGCTAAATTTAATAATAATATAATAAATATACGATTTACTATAGCAACAAAATTGGTCGACAGTTTTGAAAAATTCTCTTCGTGTACTGAAATTCTGTGACAGAGAATATATTTATTTTATCAAGCTGGTAAAAAAAACTTGTAGAAAATGTATATCTGGGGTGGTCATATAACGAATTATTCACAACCGCAGAGAAATGACTATAGTAATGCATGTTATTTACTCTACTTCATTCAATATATTGGTTGACAGGTTTTGAAGTGAACTTATGGAGGGCTTTGAAATTCTAATCGGCAACCTTTTTGTGTGACGAAAAGTGGTGGGGGTAACCACTGTGTCGGGTAGAGTGTTGAAAACACCGGTTCTCATCCGATCACCGAAGTTAAGCAACGTCGATCGCGATCAGTAAGTGACCGCCCGGGAACACCGCGTAACGTTAACTTTTTGTTGTATTATTTAAATTAAAATGTTTGTCTGTAATACAAAAGTTTCACTTCTATCATGTATCTCTACGACACATCCTTTTTTAAATATACCAGGTTGACTATAAAAGTCAAGCACTAGAGCACATTCGTTTCTAGTATTTGTACGTTGCGAAAGTGACACTAACGTGTGCAATTTTGTTACTAAGACACACATTCGTTCTAAATTGTAGGAAGATTTCTCGCTATAATCAATCTACTATTTTCCTAATTAATTAGAGTTTTTTTTAATTAAATGTACAAAGATCTTAACGAATACCAACATAATAAATTAAGAGAAGCTGGTTAAAAGGAATCGCCGCCTCTTGACTAGGAATTCACTATTACACTTTGTATTTTATAGGTAACTCACAAATTAGCGCTCGAAATATTGCAATTCGACGAATTTGCTTTCTTTAATAAAGAAACTGAATATATAGTGGCTGGGATAGAAATCAACATAGCAGTAATATCAGAGACAAGCTTATACCCGCGACTTCGTCCGCGTGAAATAGTTACTTTCCGCAAACGCTAACATGCAGCGGAAGCTCCCGAAAGTAAAAAATGAGCTATCTAACACTGAAAGAATTTTCAAATCGGACCAGTAGTTCTTAAGATAATTGCGTTCAAGCAAACAAACTCTTCAGCTTTATAATATTAGTATAGATATCATTACATAGTATAAAACAAAGTCCTCTACCGCGTCTGTCTGTCTGTCTGTTCGCGATAAACTCAAAAACTACAGAACGGATCTTTATGCGGTTTTCACCAGTAGATAAAGTGATTCACGAGGAACGTTTTGGTATATAATTTATCCAGGATTTTTTTATGATCAGGGCGCGACAGCGTCTGCCGGGCCCGCTAGTCATAAATAATATTGTAGACTAACCTTTCCTCCAAAATATCCACCTTTCTTTTGGGCAATTTCTTCAAAGTCGGTAAGGTATTTAGGGTAAATATCTTCTTGCAATTCGCTTTCCAATTTCTCTTTTTTATATTTATCTTCCTCGAGATACCATTGGAAGACTTCTGTTTAAGGGTTTTTATTAAATCGGAATTAATTAGAAAAAGAAGAAATTTGGTATAATACAATTAATTGCTATTTAATTTTTTTATAGTTTATACATTGTACCGTTTGCAATCTCAATTGCTGTTAAATGACAATGTGGTCTAAGATTGTAAACACACTGAACTTAAAGGGGGTTTAGCTCTCAAGTGTAGCTGCCAGAATAAACTCATAAGTGCTTGGGGAAAGATTCTCAACTTAAGAGTGCTAGCTAGACAGGCGGGTTTAGGAAAAGTTATACAACCATGAAAAGCATTAGATAAACCTTTCTTTTTTTTATTTCATAGGAGGCAATCGAACAAGTGGGTCACATTATGTTAAGTAATCACCACCGTCCATAGAAATTTGTAACGCCAGGAGAGTCGCAAGTGCGTTGTCAGCCTGTGTTGGTGGTGAGGGGGAAGTAAGCGAAGGGGGTAAGGGAGAGGAGGTGTTCTTCTGGCGCTCTCACTGACCGAACGAAACGCAACAGTGCAAGCACTGTTAATTAACGTCGGTTTTTTGTGAGAGGGTGTTACTACAACAGGTGAGCCGACCAATTCATGCTGAAACTAGTTAGCTTTCGTCCTGTATATAGGTATTAACATTCTTAACCATTTGATAACGTATGTATAATTCTAATCATTGAAAATACAATTCTGCATATTTTTTACTACCTACAGGAATGTCTTTCAAAATTCCAATTTTCTCGCGATGCATTATTGTTATATCATTAGCCAAGGATAACTGATTAAAATTTAAATTGACTATAAATAATGAGTCAAACGTTGTAATGTTAAATATACTTTAAGCGATGATCGTTCAGTGGTTAGCGTGATCAGAAACTGTATTGGTCGATTTAGGTTCAAATTCTTGTGAAAGAGACGAAGAGTTCGATGAAGAAAAATATCGTGATGAAATCATAGCATGGTTAGTAGGGCTTTTTCTAAGATCACCTGGCTGGCTACCACCCTCAAGTTTAAAATTTGTCGCCAACACTTATGGGAGCAATTCAGCAGCTGCACTTGAGAGGAAGCTCTTATAGGTTTAGCGTGTCTACCATATTGGACCACTTAGTTTAGTGAATTACGTGGTGTAAACCAAAAACCATTTCTACTATATTTCATTGATCTAATCCAGCTCTTTAGCTGTTTGCGAATATTTTTATAATCAATACTCTGATGTTATTTAATTATATTACTTACTCTCGCCAAGGTCAAATACAGCTGCAGAAATTGCGCCAAGTTCTGCCTCTTCGATGTCGATATCAGAGGTCAGTCCAACATTTTTTCCAACGTACCAGCACATAGGCACAGGGTGGAATAATATCGTATCATTAACAGCCAAAACTGGTAATTTTCCGAACGGTATAGCTGTAAGAAATTTACTTATTTAATTATTAACTGTTTGCAGATTCTGGAATTTTCTATGATTTATGTTTGGAGTTGCGTGTTTGAATTTCTACAGGGCGTGACTATATCTAATGTTGGTTTAAAATGATTAAAACTTGGTATTTAGGTAGCCTGCGTAGTCTGTTGAATACCTGACCAGATCACTGAATAAATTGTATAAGACTGTAACCTGCATTCTCCTGGCATATAAAGAGAACATAATAAATTACATTAAATGTAAATATTATATGATGGTATAGTTTTCAGGGTATCAAGTACTTGTACCAACTGAGTACTATCCCCAAAGTTAGAATTTGTTATAAACCTACTGTTGCACATTGATCCTTATTCCTAACAGTATTTCACTCAATTGGAGTTGTAATACTATACACATATACGTATCATTGTATATTACTCTGTTCATATGGATGATTCACTAATATTTTAAATTAACTTCTACCCGTTGGCCTTAGCGTGATGATATATAGCCTTCCATGGCCACGATGGGTATAACCCTCGTGGTCAGGCGCATCCGACGGATAGGCCTCAGGGTGGCCCTCGAGAAGAACGAGGCCATATCATTTCATGATTCTCGGCGAGGTCCACGACTTGAGGTCCATATAATTGTAGATGGCGCCCGTGTCAGAGTTAGGACTCAGATGAAGTATCCTGGATGGTCGCTGGCCTTTCGGACCCCATTTTGCGGGGCTCTGACCACGTATTTCTGGGGCGGCGGTGGCGCTCAGCCGGCTGCTCCCTAATATAAGAGGGCCGACTGCTGAGTACAGCCGACTCCATATGGGAGTCGTGCGGGCGATGGTCACCTACAGGGCACCGGGGTGGGGGCAACGCCCTCGGTTTCGGTCATACTCGGCAGCGAACAGGTGTGGCGAGCGATCGTTTTCTTCTGCAAGGAGGTCATCTCGAAGAAGGAGGCGACAGAGAGGGCTCGCGAGGTGGACCCTCTAAGTGGCTCTCTCTGTCTACGGAGAAACGGTGGATGGAGGCGGCGATTTGCTCAACTCCTCCAGCCACCGTAGCCGATCCTGAGGGGATGGGCCGACAGACCCATCTCCTCATAGCACAGATCCGGCTGACGAAGGGAAGCAGCTTGCGTGTACCCTGTCTGTCTCTCTATTAGGTAGGAGCCCGGCGGTTACCTTCCGGTGGGTGGACCGTTGGGGCGGCTATTCAAGGTGATTAGCGTAGCACGATCCCTTGCCGCCCCAACAATACGGTCTGTCGGTACACTGTGGGGTTTTAGTCCATGAGAGTCGGACATAACCCACTCTCTCCCCCTGGAGGGCCTATCTATAATGGATTTCCCCACGTTAATAAAAAAAGAGAAAGTCACACATACACATATAAAGAAAAGAAAACAGTATTTCTTTAAATCTTAAAAAGGATCTGCTAAATTGTATTATAACGATGCGAAGGAACAAGTCACAACTGAAATTATTACTTCTATGGAACTTCTATACATTTTGAAGTTCGAAACCTGAAATTCTCTAGTTACAGATTAAAATGATTAAATTATATTTTATATCTTTTGGAAAGTGACCGTTAATAGTAACAGAATATGATACAATACAATAGCCAAGTAGGTAGTTTTATTTCAGCGAACGCCGTATGAAGAACAAACTACAAAGGAAATAGAAAGAAGTTATACGTTGGAATTATAGTAGAAAAATATTCACTTACTTTTTTGTACCTCAGTTATTGTTATATCTTTCTTGAGGACAATGTTCTCGTATTGTATACCACCATAAGCGAAAAGATACCTAATTGATTCTGCAACACCGACATAATCGTAGGACTTCAGTTTGTACACGGGCGCCATGTTTGTAAACGATTGACAATAAATAAATCATGCAATAAAACCTTCCTTTATATAGTATGCATTCGTGACTATCTTGTGTCCTCTATGAAGGGTCAAAAGAAATGGGTTTAATTAGATAAGCATTACACTGTTTAAAGTACATTTTAATCATTCAAATATCAAACAATTGTAGCCTTTAATATCGGAGCAAAAAGGTCTAATTTATTGATGACAAAGTAGTACATAATTACTCCCAGGTGTTTATATCCCCTACTATAATTTTCTCTAGAATAATCGAAAAAAAAATCATTATGTATGTTTAACTTAATGAATTATAAGTAAAACATTGGTTAATTATATAAGTTTTATTTATTTCTACTCGTTTAACGATTACATATGTAATTTAGAGTTTTCCTATGATACAATTTATCTTGTCTACCCGGCCGTGACGGATAATGAAGGTTGGGTTTGTGGGACAGTGCTCACTAAAATTCTCATAAATTATTCTAGTGTATTTAGCGCCGGGAATACCAGGATCTCTTTCCCACGACTCCGTCTCGTCGGCAAATGCAACTAAAGGAAATTCAGCTGAAGGGAAAAGGTCGTTCACTAAGATGCACACCAATTGTAACCTCATACTCTTTTCTATTTTTATTTTTTAAGGATTTCTTACTCAGTCATTTTTTATTGCGGTTTTCATCACTAGTAATTTTAGCGAGAACTTATTCCTTAAATTCATAGATATATACACATATAGAATTATGTCATGTGTATTTGTAATACAAATTAAAAAAACTTGAAAGTAAGTCGCAGTATAAATTATTATTTATTTTCATTTCACTCATAGTAGTGGTAAAGTTGGAAGTTATATAATTTAAAAAGAAATGAAAAACATTTGATTTTGAATGTTTTGTATATTAATGTAATCTATGTTAAAAGGTTATCAGGAAAGTCCGTCTGATATTGAAACATTGTTAAAATAGGTAATCAAAATTGGCATTTAAGTTGTTTTGTTATTTAATCATAATAAGGTAAATTTATAAATAATATAAATATTTAGTTATCTACGATATTTTTGAAATTATTGTGGTATAGGAGAGTTTGAGGTTTGGTGTGTGTGTACCCCCCCCCCTTCCCCCTAATTGAGTCACTGCTGGAGCTGGCTAGAGGAGGTCGAGGGCCCACAATCAAAAGTCAGGCGTGAATTTCAGCTTTCAATTTTATATTTTATTAGCCCTGTGTATCGACACCTTCCGTGCGAGCCAGCGCGTAGTAACTGGCTCGCCGTACAACGTCGCGCTCACATATAATTTGCTTACCATGCACTCTACCCTACATGCCTACATCATATGGACAAGAGTTTATATAATGTGAGAAAGTTATTATAGCATTGTTACTGTTAATTATATACTATACACTACATATAATACACATAGTAATCAAATATTGTATCAATAATGAATTGTGAATTACTTGTCGAAAATTACAATGAAGTAATCGAATATTGGCGATATTTTTATCTTTTCTACAAGTCTTATAGCCCGCACGATAAAGACAACTCTGGATTGAAATTGAAACATTATCCGGGGTACAAAGAAGGATATAGAGTACCTTTGATCTGGAAAAAAGATAAAATAAATAAACAATCAAAACCTCGATACTCAGAAGTTCGCAGGAGTCACAAAATACTTTTAGAATTTATATCACTCTTAATTATCGCACGATGGAGTTTACCAAACAAACGTTACGGCTCTGTTGAGGCGACAACGAACGTAGACTCTGAAATTAGTTTTCTTCTGATTACTTTACAAAAGTTCATTCGTTCGCTTTACTATTCATAAAGGATTCATTACTTATATCGAATATCCGTTTAGATTCACGCTACAACTTCAAGAGTAAGCGGAGATATATTTAGTTTTATTCAAATTGAATGTTATGTTACTGTAAACGCGTGGAAATTAGTTATTTTACAAAGTTTCTAAGTAATGTGCAGATTAACTAGGGTGAAGGGGTTGATGGGACCGTATAAATTGGTCAAAATATAAAAGATTTAATTAAAAACTAATTTCTTTAGACTCGCGGCGTTATTCTTTTGATAAGAAATTTTAAAATGTTAATGAAGTCCTCATATAATGTAACTCATGTAAATGTACCATGTCATGTAACTGTGCCACCTCTGTCTGTCTGTTCGCGATAAACTCAAAAACTACAGAACGGATTTTCATGCGGTTTTAACCAGTAGATGAAGTGATTCAAGAGGAAGGTTTAGGTATATAATTTGTCAAGGTTTTTTATTATCAGGGCAGGGCATCGTCCGCCGGGCCCGCTAGTTTATTATAATATTTTTTTATAATAACAAATAATTCGTTTTTTTACGCCAAAGGGCAGCAAATAGGCAGACGGTCCATCTGATGGTAAATGGTTACCGTAGCCTATGAACAACTACAATAACAGAGGTATCACTGTTGCTTAGTACACTCATCAAAAAAGTCTAAGCAACATGTACTAATTTAGATTTTAGGATGGTTCTTCACATTATAACATTGTATTTTATTTTTAAAATAATATCTTTAGGGTTCTATGATGTAAAAATAACAGCTGTTGTCTTTATAAGTTCTTTTAATAACAGAAATGAACAATATTAGAATATACTGTAGAAACTAAGATACATAAGAAACTAAACTTTTTTCTTACAAAATGAAATTTCTAAAGAAAATGTATTTATTGTGAAAGAATAGAACAATTTAATACAAAGTATGGGCTACTCTGCTATTCAGAACTTGTCAGCAACGATTATTCATTGAATTAATGAGACTGTTTATGTCATCTTGCGGTATTCGCTCCCAATGGAATTGTAGCAAATCCTTCAGCTGTTGGGTTGTTGTCGCTCCGTCCAAGTCCTTCAAAACACGTCTCTGGAGCATGTCCCATGCGTGCTCGATGGGGTTGAGATCTGGCGATTGTGCACGCCAGGGCAATACCCGGATGTTCTCCGTTGCAAAGTATTCACTGGTTCGCCGAGCTGTATGTGAACGCGCATTGTCATGCATTAACCTAAAATCGGAGCCAAAGGTTTGTGCAATTGGGTAGACATAAGATCTGAGAATATCCTCAATGTAATTTTCAGCATTCATGTTTCCATTTACAAAAACGAGCTCAGTTCGCCTGTTCTTCATAATACCCGCTCATAACATAACTGTTGAGCCGCTGTATGGATGAACTTCCTGAACGCACCTGAGCCTTTCAGTATTTCCGGGCCAACGATACACTCACACCCTTCTTGTATCAGGCTTAAACCCGAATCGCGACTCATCGGAAAACATAATTTTATCCCATTGTTCCTGGGTCCATGTTATGCGTTCTCTACACCATTCATATCGACGAGCGCGATTCCCGTGACGTATCGGTGGGCACCTGATTGGGCGTCGAGCTCGTAGGCCGTACTCATGCAGTCGATTTCGCACAGTTTGAGGACTTACATCAACACCACTTGAAATTTGTAGCCTCAAACTTATCTCTCGAGCGGTTAACATCGGCTGGCGTCTTGCAGTCAGTTGTATGTACCGGTCTTGCCGAGTGGTTGTACTCCTTTTACGGCCTGGATGCTGTTCAGCGGGTTCTCCTGTATTATTGTAGCGCTGCCAAAGACGACAAATAATACTTCTATGAATGCCAAAATGTCGAGATACCTTAGATTATTAGATTAGTATGTCATCAATAACAAAAAAGTTTACTTACCTACGCACTTTGTTTGAGTAAATACTTAGAAATTAATTAATATAAATGGTAAAATTTGTAATATCACGCATGTTGCTTAGACTTTTTTGATGTGTGTATATATAGTTGCACTGGACTTAGTAAACTTGTACAAAAATGCCAATTTTTCGATTTTACTACGTCACTTTCACTATGTCAATTTTTTTGTAGTGAATTACCTATAATCACAATAGTTCTTACCGCTGGACCGGTGGAATATCAACCCGATGTCCACAGGTTCGATTCCCGGCGTGTACTAACGGATTTTATTAAAATGCTTGTAGACGAATCCGATGACGACCCCGTAATAGATTTTGTTGACGAGCTAATTTCATTCCAACGCTGTATCGACGTTTTACATTATGACGACGTGAATCCAATATTGGAAAACTTTGGCAAAATCTTTCAGTACAATGAGACAGAGCCAAGTAAATAAAAGTCGAATGTAATTTAAAGTTTGATAGAAAGCCCGCGTTCTCCAATATACATATCCAGTGTGTTATTCGTGTATCACTCGTCTAACATTTGAAACAGATGTGCTAGCAGTAAAATATAATATTCAATACATTATTCAATCTACGGACACGGCCCAAGGTATGTATAAAATTAAAAAATCTGAAAAATGCCCCTGACAAATCAAGTGAGCACTTTCGCAGTCTTTAATAAATATTCAAAGAATGTTAATGCCCCAACTTCAGTGGACTAGTTTGGAACTTTTCTACCGGTTTACAGGGAGAGTTCATTAATGTCGTTACTTTAACGTTTGCCTTAAGATTATAGAATTGAGCGATTCATTCATAATATCGAATAATTAGTATTTAATAATTTAGCAATAAACAAGTGTTATTGACTACGTCCGGTACCACTACGACACACCCGAGAGGCGAGACTACAACGCCACCGGAACCTTAACACTAACGCCACCATATTAGATACATCAATTCTTTACATAACTAAGAACTATTATATAGAATTGATATATTACTTATATAACTATAATTTAATCGTTATTATTATTTTTGTGTTATTAAATTATTTTGGAGAAATTTGAGTAAATAGTAATTGCTTTGACTTCCACAGTTTGGCAGATAAAAAGGAAGACTGTCGTTCAGCTACAC
The DNA here is from genome assembly GCA_036509395.1 of Antheraea yamamai. Classification (NCBI taxonomy): domain Eukaryota; kingdom Metazoa; phylum Arthropoda; class Insecta; order Lepidoptera; family Saturniidae; genus Antheraea; species Antheraea yamamai. Next base: position 15,627,887 of record AP028429.1, read on the forward strand.
GCACTTCTATGTGGAAGCTAAGCTATCTTAAGGCGAAACTCTGCCCGGATAAAGACTGCCTACAGAGTGTTATTGGTTTCCCCGACCGGTTGACTGTACGTATTTTGTATATATTATGCAAGGTATGTATATATTAAGCAGTGCATTTGAAAATAATAATCAAATTTAACTGTAAATTTGGAAAAATGTGTTATCAAATTGAGTATGGAAGGAAAATAGCGTCTTTGTTATAAAGATTTTTCGTTACACGAAGACAAGAGAACAAATAAACAGTTTTGTGGTAGACCAACCAAATTGAACTAATTTCTACGTTATAGAAACTTTTTCGTTATAACGAACGATGATTAAGAATTCACACTGTATTGTAAATAATTAGATTCCAAAAATAACATAATTCCAATTTAAAAACATCTATTTCTTTTAATCGTTGTCGGTAAAATAATTAACTTTAAATCTATTTATGTTCTACAGATTTCGACCCATTATTATTGTCAAATATATAAACGAGCCACGTTGCGACTGACATAAGTTTTATACTGACAGTTTTTCTGAAGCTAGTATAAAGTACAAGTACATGGACGACCGAGCCTCGCTCGGTTATTTAAAAAACATTTTTAAATTAAAATAAACTGTTAGGTTTGCATCACAAAATAAGCATGTTATATCAAAAAAACAAAAAAAAATAAAAAAGATATCACTCTTTTTGTCTCATTCGGATTCGAACTGGGGTTAGATGGTTTTTCGAAGCAGCCGATTTCCATTTGAGCTGTTTTTGTTTTGACAGCGACGGTGAAATTTACCTTTATATTCTAGCTATATTTTTTCATTTCCTGAAAACTCAGATAAAAAAAGTTTTCTATGAACGAAAGTTCGGATTCGAACTGGGGTTAGATGGTTTTTCGAAGCAGCCGATTTCCATTTGAGCTGTTTTTGTTTTGACAGCGACGGTGAAATTTACCTTTATATTCTAGCTATATTTTTTCATTTCCTGAAAACTCAGATAAAAAAAGTTTTCTATGAACGAAATCTAGCTATAGATCGTTTTATCGTCCCCAAAACCACCTACATACTAAGTTTCACGGAAATCGCTGCCGCCGTTTCAGAGATCCTGAATATATCATTACATAGTATAAAACAAAGTCCCCTACCGCGTCTGTCTGTCTGTCTGTTCGCGATAAACTCAAAAACTACCGAACGGATTTTCATGCGGTTTTCACCGGTGGATAGAGTGATTGATGAGGAACGTTTTACTATATAATTTGTCAAGGATTTTTTCATAATCAGGGCGGGACAACGTCTACCGGGCCCGCTAGTAACAATATAAAAATATACAAGAATTGCTCGTTTAAAGGTATAGATAAGAAAAGACTAAAAGGCGGCCTCTATTTAAAAAAAAATACTTTATAGAGTTTAGCGTTGAACTATATAATTATCTGATGTTAAATGAATAGGTGGTCTAAAATGGTAGACACGCCAAACCTATATGGGACTGGCTCTCAAGTGCAGCTACCGGAACACGTCAACAGTTGCTTGGTGACAAATCTTGAACTTGAAGGTGGTAAGCAGTAATGTAAGGTCTAAGTCCATTCTCTAAATATTGTATCGTTATCGTTGATCGTTTTCTCTGTAATTGTGAACTTGTTCCACCTTTTGTTTTTATGTACACTACAAAATTTCCTTTGCCAAAAATGGTATTTGTTATCTAAGGGTTGAATAATATTTTTATTATATATTGTTTTATTTAATGAAGCCCCTACAAAATTCGCATATCGCTCCTATTTATATCACAAACAACGGAAGAAATGCTTCACTTTCTATAAGTAAGGAAATGAAGTTCTACCCACTCGGGTCTCGTTTAGAGTTTGCTGTAATTGGAGTTAACTTGGCATTGTTTGATGCCAGCTTGAAGCGTTCCACAGAAGCGTTGTGCTGTTGTTTGTTACTGACTGATTTATAAGACTTTTAACTGGTTTTTATTTTAAACATACTAAGACGTAATATATATAAATTTTAAGCATTTATTGATGTACATATAAGGATAAATTATCATGTCGAATGAAGCGTATCTTAAAATAACTTTTTCTCGAGGTTGCGCTTGCATTAATGTTGGTTTAGTGTATCCTTTGCGAATGGTATATTTTTTTCCTGGATGAAACTTACCTTAATAAAAGTAATTAAGGGATGAAAGCGTGACAAACAAACTCTCTTTCACACCAAAAGTAATGGTTAGGATATCAGCTTTATCAAATCGTTTTAATTTTTGTAGAAAAAAGTACTCAAATTCTAGATTTATCAATCGCAGTATAATTTTCAAGAAAAAAGTTTCATGTCTACAATTACTAATTAGAAGAGTTTTTGGCGGGATCTTAGTCTGTCATGTAGTGGATTTTATGTTTTATTCATAATCTTGTGTTACTTGACTCTATATTGTGTAAAATTGGTGGTGTTTTATGTAATATAGTTTGTTTATTGTGTATGAAGTGAATGGAAAATAATACCACGGACTATGAATTCTGAGATGCCACAAAAACTTCATGGAAAGTACTAACAAGATGGCCACCATCTTGTTAGTTTATTGAAATTATATCAAGAAACTTGTAATATCGATACTCATTTGACAACGGCAGTAATAGTCTACTAGAAGACTGGTTGCCAAAAATGGAATGGAAGAAGAACTTGTAATACTATTAACTACTCGACAATGGCAGTAATAATCTAAAAGATTGGTTGCCAAAAATAAAGTTAAAAAAAAATACTAATTAGAACTTTACAAAATATTGTTGTTTATCTTTTTATTAATACTATGTGACATTTTTTTCAAAACACTATGTAACAGAAGCATATGATAAATATCTAGGGATGCATTATGTAGTCAATATTACTCAGAAACTGTACTAAACTGTAGTACGTATTATAGTAGTAGTACTAAACTGTACTACATTTTTGTAAATATCATTATAATAGGAATAGTAATTATTTCTACTATAAATTAATTTCACAATTACATTTTGAGTTGTATTTGTCGACTTAACAAATAAGGCAGCTCTGCGTGCTTTCACATAATCACGCTGCTATGTAATCAATTTAAACTCAATGCTATATAAATATTTATTTTACACATAAATAGAAAAATAATATATAACCTCAATAATACGCCATAAAATATTCATTGGCATGCCTCACGAAAGGCATTTATGATAACAGAGTTTATGCACAATTACGCAATTTCATATTTACATAGTAGTTGCATCGTTTTTACATGTACTTGGATAAATAAAACACCATCTTTATCGCTATAACTCTTTACCACGATAAAATATTGCCGTTACTTACACGAGCTATGTTTATTTAACTTTCAAGTCCCTTTAATTATCAAAAACATTGGAAAATCTTCCTTTAACTACATTTTTAAATCCACACATATAATAAGAATGTAAATTTAACATGTCTGTACTTTTCAAATTTTTGTGAAATGTTATAGCAAGTAATGAAATACATTTAAATTATTTTTATGAATGTATATCCGTCTATGTTTTTTGTGCAAGTGTCCCTGTTAAACTACAATGTTTAAGATAAAACCTTACCAAGAAAATTATAAAGCATATCCTCGAGTAACATTTAGTCTTAGTTTCATTAAAAACGGCTGACTCTATCAAAAGTTATTGTAACTTCAATGACAGTACAAGTTACGTGCGAAAGAAGAGTAGGTAAGCAAATGCATTGCAGCCTAATCCAAAAACCAGGGTATCTATAGGCACATATAAGAAAGTAAATTTAGCGTGTCTGTACTTTAAATCATTTTCAGTAACGTCTGTCTGTTTATTTGCGATGTGATGCGCATGCATAGGAGAGAAAAAGTAAACGTACAAACAAATTTTGTAAGAATATGTTTTTCATGTTTTTCCCTCTATATTTTAAATATATTATTAGAATAAACAACGCAGACAAAGACGCGGGTATCACTTAGTTTTATAATAAACGAATGTAAGATATCAATAAAAATATATACAATATCCTTCTTTTCTGAAACAGGTATTGGTGTTGAGTTAGTGTATATTTAAACCAAGACGGTTAGGTTATGTCGTGTATTTCATTATCAGTTAGTGCGCGGTATAATCAGCATTGTGTGGTAAATAATAAAATGATAGTGGATTCCGCGATTAGATCGCGTGAACTTAATTAATCTATTATTCCGATGCCAGCAAAAAATCAATTAAAAATCTCATTTCACGACGTTGCGTTTGTATAGCCAGACTGCGATCGGATCGTGGAAAATGTTCACGGAAAATTTTTGTATCATCAGCGGATTGTTTTTTTTATGTTTAAATTGGACATGTAAGTTGTTTTTTTAAATCATTATTTAGTAATCGTCTCAATGCCAGGCTTAATAAGTATACAATAATGATTTATAATTATTAATTGATTTGTGAGAAATTTTAATTTACCCTTAAAAAACTTAACAAGTTTTTTTGACTATTTTTTATTTTATTTAATTGTATTGAAAAAAAAAATTATATCTTTTTTATAAATTATTGCATTCAATTACAGTGGAACCTGGTTAATTGGGATCTCAAGGGATCAAGAATGTTGTACCATTTATTGACGGTTTCCATTAATCCAGTTTTCCAATTAGGCAGGTTTAAAATTATAGTTGTCTCATTTACAGAGGCTCCCGATTATAGAGGTCGAAATGTACGGCTATTCCATTTATGCTGTGCTCCCTATACAGTTTATCACGCGACTTTCCACAATCATAATCTGATAGAAGTTTTAATTTTTCAGATATTGTTAACGTTTTATATTTACGTTTGGGCATTTTGTACACTTTTACTCCCTTTGTTTTAGGTCAAAACCTGAGATAGTACTGACAAACAAAGCGTGTTCGAAAGACATACTAATGTTTGTAAACAAAAGTGTCAAAACCTGTCCCAACCGGATTAATTTGTCTCATTTATAGAGGGAATTGAGTTTCAGAGTCCCAATTATAATGTTAAACATCGAATAAATCTTAGAAATCAGATCTCATTTAACCAGGTTCGAAAACTCCCATTAATAGAGGTAATTCAGTGAAGAAGTACCAGGACCTCATTGCAACTCTCAATAATAGAGGTTTCTCATTTATCCAGGTCCCATTTAACCAAGTTTCACTGTATATTTTATGTGTATAAATATGTACCCACTATTTAATTAAATCTTATGTTATTGTAAGGACTGAAACGCATAATTATAATTTAATATATGGTAACGCGTAGGTATATTAAATATGAAAATAACTATTCCTTTGTTAATTAAATCCATTCAATTAAAGAATCATTCTTGTACCAAATTGCTTATATTACTGTGTAAGATGGCTTAAATTTCGTGTATATTTGTAAGAAACTGGCGAGCTATATGAACAGATTTGTCTTTGTGAATTTAATTTTTACATCATTATTTGAATCACAAGTCTACCTTATTAAGACCAAATAAGATATTTAAATTCTAATACATTTTATAGTTCACATTTCATTACTTAAAGCCGAGAAAATTATATGAACAATTGAACAACTTTTACATTTAACATTGTGCATACAAAATTTCATTTCAAATTTCATAATCATTTGAGTAAATGAAGTGTAAAACATGACAAACAAACTCATAATTGCATTTATAATATTAGTTAGCGTAATAAATGATATATTTTTATACTTTCATTAAAAAATCTTCAAGTCGCAAAACTTTCGTATTTCCAACTTTTTATTGATTTATAGTTAAGGTTTGTTATTTTTAAATACTTTCAGTTTTTTTATTTAATCGTATAGCCAAAATCATCCATCTTTTATTATCGTCGCTCGATTGATTACTCTATTTTTTTTTAATTTTTTTATTAAAGGAGGCAAACGAACAGGTGGGTCACCTGATGTTAAGTAATCACCACGGTCCATAGACTCTAGCAACACCAGCGGAGTCGCAAGTGCGTTGCCAACCTGTGTTCGGGGGAGGGGGAGGGGAAGGGGAAGGGGATGAGATAAGGGAGGTGGGCATCCAGCGCTCTGACTAACCAAACTTATTTTTTTTTTCGAACTGACTACGCTATTGACCTACCAAGGTCTTAATAGGTTCACCGGACTACTCACTAACCGAAAGAAACGCAACAACGCAAGCACTGTTACTTCACGTCGGTTTTTATGTAAGAGGATGGAACTACCCCGGGCGAAACGGCCCATTCATGCTGATCCCAGTAATAGCTACAGCGTGGCTCTACCACCTATTTGTCGCTGCAAGGTTCAATTTATGTGGAACAGTGCAACGGCCAAAAATTTGTTTAGGCTTTACCAGCAACGTGGGAGTACGTGCAGGGGATTGAGAGGAACACTTCCTGCGGACGCGAGTAGCATCAACCCCCAAATTTTAGTATGTTTAATATTTGTTTTACAGTTGCAAATTCGATTACAAATTACTACGTACAAGATGATGGGGATTGTTTCAGCGAGTCTAAGAAGTTGCTTTGTGAGAAAAGGTGTGGTGTTAATCACGCCTGCATATACGGAAAGTGTATTTGTTTGAAATCGAAATCTTCTGACGGTAAATTTAATAATCGTATATATTTTTTAAATGAAGAAAATATAAAGTACAGCGGACCTGGCTGATGTTGTTCTGTCTTGAAAATAAAAAAATCTTAAAAGTCAACCGCTGATCAAAATTTGTCCAGCCGTTTAGGAAAAGTTCAGTCAGATACATATGGACAGAAACATCATTACATAGTATGAAACAAAGTCCCCTACCGCGTCTGTCTGTCTGTCTGTTCGTGATAAACTCAAAAACTACTGAACGGATTTTCATTCGAATTTTACCACTAGATAAAGTGATTCATGAGGAAAGGTTTTGGTGTATAAGTTGTCAAGGATTTTATTATAATCAGGACGAGACAACGTCTGCCAGGCCCACTAGTTATATATATAAAGATAAAGAGATTACTGCATTTGTAGCGAATTTGTTGAGTTTATGTACTGTACCTTTCGGCTGACAATGACTAAATCGTTTCTTCAATTGACTGACTAATCCTTTACAGACATACTCGATCATATTCTTTATATGACCACAGATACATTTTACGCGTTGACCAAAAATGAAAAAAATATTAATTAAAACCATATTTTACTTCTTTGATTACATTTTTTAACACTTTATCGGTATTAGTATTTGACCACCAAAATCACACTGGATTTACATGACGTTATGGTCGAAGTTGGTAAGCATGCTAAACTTAAAGGGGAACTGGCTCCCAAGTACAGCTGCCGGAACACAATTATAGGTGCTTGGCGATAGATTTTCAAATTGAGATTGTTATTGTAATATGTAGTAGAAGTTGTTTCAAAGATTTCTAAGCTTTATCACGTCATAATATAACTAATCTAATATCAGCGTTTATTTTTAGATAATGTAATATATTTCCAAGATGACACAAAGGATGCTCAATTTTCTGATTTTGACGATTACACGGAAATGACCCGTAAGCTTGAATACGAATATTATTAAATTCATTCTGTCTTCTTTCCTCTTTACTCTTTTAAAGGTAAGACTTCTTATACCTGGAATAATAAACAACTGTGCAATGTGATTGTGTGAATGTGTAATTAAGTATGTATTTATGTTTTATGTTAATTTTTATACTCTGTAGCAAAGGAATAAATATCCTATAAAAAGATTTCATATAAAGTATCTCAGTTTCTAATTATAAAAGTGGTCGTTGAGTGGTTGGACCGGTGGAATATCAATCCGATGTCCGCAGTTTCGGATCCCGGCATGTATCAACGAATTTTTCGGAATTCGCGTACATTAAATATTATTTAAATTCTTAACAGTAATGGCTGACGGTGAAAGAAAACGTCGTGAGGAAATCTGAACTTGAGAAATGGTGTCGTAGTATTTTGGAAAATATAGGTAGAACTGTGAATTTCTTGGAGCTTCAAATCGCCAATACGCCGTATAGTGATTACACCCATACCTTCCTCCGGGAAGAGTTCTACGGCACTACAGTGGCTCTCTTATATGTTGATGATGTTGAAAATGATCTTGTTTATTCGTAAAGAGAAGAAACTAAACGACTTATGATCTTGTAACATGCTAAACAAGAACATCTGCAGTAATAGCAGATATAGTCGACGTGCTATTAATTCGAGCTCATTGAGCGAGCTACAGGCATATATCACGGTTTATCTGTAAATATCTGAAGGTATTCTTGCTGTTAAATCGTTTTACTACAAAATGATTGCTATAAAAAATAGAATTACCATACAACGTGGCAAAGCGGTCATCCTTCTGACTATATTTTCTTCTCAGAATGAGGATTTATCGCATCCAATTCTTGTAGTTTCCGTAGTTATACATTTTCATTAATTTTTTCTTTTTTTATGTCATAGGAAGTAAACGAACAGGTGGGCCACCTGATGTTAAGTGATCACCACCGTCCATAGACACTAACAATACCAGGGGAGTCGCAAGTGCGTTGCCACCCTTTGGGGGGAAGGGGAAGGGGAGAGAGAGAGAGGGAGAGGGGAGGGGAGGTGGGCCTCCGACGCACTCACTGGCCGAACGAAACGCAACAATGCAAGCACTGTTACTTCACGTCGGTTTTCTATGAGAGGGTGTTACTACCCCGGGCGAGCCGACCCATTCATGCTTAAACCAGTAATAGTTTCAGCGTGGCTCTACCACCTTCTATATATGTAAAGTAAAGAAATGAATTAATCTTATCAAGTAATTTCTTTTCGTCTCTTATGTAATAAAGTATTTAAACTACTACGTCTACTACTTTTAAAAGTTATCAATTTTAATTTCTGTAAGAGATAATCTACAAAGCGAGTGTTCCGATTCTTTTAGTAACAATAAACGACACTTGACCTCATTGTCATAGGCCAATTTATTGACATTAATTTTCAAATTATAATTAACACTTACAAAATTGGGGGTATAGCTATCAAAATATATATATTTTTTTCATTCAACAGCTATATTACATCCAAAAGATACAGATGAAAACCGACCAGTTCTGAGACATCACATTGCGCATTTCTGTCCGAACCTCGAAGTTGCAAGGAAATGTATAAGAGGTTGCATGAAACACGGTAAACCAGCATTCTGCGGAAAGGACCACGTATGCTATTGTGGTCATAAATACGACACGCCTGAAGGTGCAGAAAAGGTCAACGCACGAGACGTATACGCTCAGTTCCGTGATATGTACAAGAAATATTTCGGAGCTAATGACGGTTCAGAGGAAACAATCGTAGAATATTTTAAGAGAGGAAATAGAGGGCTTCATGGAAAAGACAATTATAGAGACAAGTAAATAAATAAAATTAATACAAATTTTTAAAACAACATTGTCTGTTTAATAATGAACGCTTCGAGAGTATTAAAAATAATTAGGTAGGGATGGATAATAATTATTTTATTTAGACTGTACAGTCCACGCCACACTTTTTAACCGCTCTGAATATAGCTGTGCGAAACACAAATTTAGATTAAAATATGTATTATATTATACGTATAACATCGGGACAATTTAATGATTAACAAATATCAATTTTAGATTCCAATAATATATATATATATACATATATAAATATATATATATACATATATATTGATTTTACAAGCGTCCATAAGCTGCGGTGACCGCTTTACTTCAGGCGGCCCGCATGCTTGTTATTACCGTCGTATGTTTTGTATTAAATTCTTGACTATATTGCTCGCAAGCCTATACTTACGGCTATATTCGGAGCAGATAAAATATTGACGAGGACTGTAAATAATTACAGCGACTTTCTCTACATTGTTTATTATCCTAGTAATCTACTCCTATCCTAGTAATCACGAACTACTGATCCGATTTGAAAAATTCTTTATCGAGGAAGGTTATAGGCTATATATCATCACGACAAGACCAATAGGAGCGGAGCACCAATGAAGGATGTTTCAAAATCAGGTTTTTTTCCCTGTAAAGTAACGATTCCACGCGGACCAAGTCGCGGGCAGAGGCTAGTTTGCTTATAATTCAACACAACGTTTGTATCACTTCGCTACAGCGAGAAGTCGTACATCGTTGAACACGTCGTGTTTATAAAAATCATAGTTTCTTAAAACTTGAATAGCTTTCTACGAAGTGTAGATATCGTGATAATTGTTGTTTTAGATATGGACTCGGTGTCTAAAAAGTGTTTGTAAACTACGGTACGGTACGGTTTGTACGGTGTTGTAAACTAAAAAAAATATCGAAATCTATCGAATAGTAACGTTTTCAACTAATGGCATTAATCAAGAATATTTTAAAGGAATTAAAAAATTAAGTCTGTATATAGAGTAATCTAAATACCAAAAACCAAAGTGATTCTCAAAGTTTGGATGATATTCGGATGATTACTTCAGTTATCTCGAAACGGAGGATAATTATATTGTCGACGTCGTTAATGATTCTATTCAAGTCTACAATTTAATATTATCTTCGCGCTTAAACGAGTTGGGTTATGGTAGATTTGAAATCCATAATTTAGAGGTTAATCATGCAGATCGCTTTCTAGAATGTTCTAAACATTATCATTATATTATATCGCTATATAAAGTACATTTCATTCAGTTAAGCTCTTAAGCCATCTTAACTTAACACTTATAACTTTAAAATAGTACCATTGATGCGTAAAACATACGTATTGTCGAGTACAGGTTTTTTTTTGCTGATGTTGGTAGCATGTATGGAGTTTTTGGCGGGATTTTAGTATGTCATGTAGTGGCTTTTATATTTTATTCATAACTAGCTGTGCCCGCGACATCGTCTGAGTGGGACCCTATGTAAAAGAAAGTGATTAATAAAATCATCTGAATGTACTATATTAATTCCATTTACTTATCTACTTTTCTCTCGTACTTAACTCGAGCCGTCATTCAAATTACAATAACTTTTGATAGAGTAAACCGACTTTAATGAAACAAAGACGTAAGTTATTCTCGAGAATATTCTTTATAACTTTCTTGAGGTTTTATTATAAATCTAGTACTTTAGCAGTAATGGGTTTTCAAAAAAAAAAAATAATAATTTAAAATTTAAAGATAGAAAAGATATATGTAGTCTCTCAATAGATCGTATCTGTGAAGTGGCTTGTGCAGAGATGGATAAATTAATTATACTTTGTGTTTATAGACCTCCATCATCAAATATTTGTCAATTCCTACAAAAAATGGAGGAAATTCTTATGAGAATATTGAATAGTAATAAGCGGGTTTTGGTCTGTGGTGACTTTAATATAGATATCTTAAGTATGTCACCGGAGGTCACTAAGTTCACATCTTTATTCAAGTCGTTTAACCTGGATCCTCTTTTTAATGAGCCGACCAGATGTACGTTTCAAACTGCATCTTGTATTGATAATATTTTTAGTAACTTCAAGACCATTGGCAGTAGTATTGTTACTGGGATCCGCTCTGATCACAAAGGACTCCTTGTTAAAATAAGTTATGATAAACCTAGTGCTGACTGCAAGAAACAAACTAGACTTATATCGAAAAGTAGACTAGATCTTTTAAATCATCATATTGCACAATGTCTATCTTCCAAAACTTTTAATAATCAAGATCCAGATTGTTATTATGACAATTTATTTAGTATCATAAGCACTGAATTCAGTAAACATTGCCCAAGAAAGGTTATTAATGTAAAGGAAAAAACTAGTTTTAGTGAATGGGCAACAACAGGCATTAAGAAAAGTAGAGATCGACTGTATGATCTTTATTATAGGAGATCACTAACAAGTAGTGAATCCTTTCATGCTTATGTTAGAAATTATTCTAAAGTTTTTAAACGTGTTTGTATTGCTGCCAAAGCAAAGTTTTTGGGAAATAAAGTTCTCGAATCTAGAAATAAGACCAAAACTGTTTGGAATATTATAAATAAAGAATTAGGTAAAAATAAAATAAATGATAATTCACTTAATCTAAATGTCGACGGAGTACATATTTCCAAAAGTACAGAGGTAGTAACTGTTTTCCAAGATTATTTCACTAATATACCTTTACAAGTAACAAAAGATATAACATCATCAGCCCAGGGTGCAGCAGCTCTTTTAAAAAATATGAGTGCACCTATAGATTCAAAATTTAAATTCTTATCTATTAGCGCAGGTGAGATAATAAGGACCTTCAAGCAATTAAATTTAAAACACACCGAAGACATATGGGGTATATCGGTAACAGTAGTACAGTCTTTAATTGTTACTATTTCACCACATTTGGCTAATATATTTAACCAGTGTATAGCAAAAGGAACTTTCCCCAATTTAATGAAAATAAGCAAAGTAGTTCCTTTGTTTAAATCAGGCTGCAGAAGTAGTCTTGGAAACTATAGACCTATTTCTGTACTTCCGTCCTTAAGTAAAATTTTTGAAAAGATTATGCTCAACCAATTAGTAGACTATTTCAATATGCAAAAGTTTCTGGATGGTCGACAGTTTGGTTTCACGAAATTGAAATCCACTACTGACGCGGGTGCAACGCTTATAAGTTATATATTGAGGGCCTGGGAGGATTCGCATGATGCAATTGGTGTGTTCTGCGATCTGTCTAAGGCCTTTGATTGCGTTGACCATAGTACGCTTATTCTAAAATTAAAACATTATGGTATTTGTGGATCTTCTCTCGACCTTCTAGTCTCTTATTTAAAAGATCGTTGTCAGAAAGTTAGCATACAAGGGGTAACCTCTGCAGGATCCTTTGCGCGAATTGGTGTCCCACAGGGCTCTATTCTGGGACCGTTCTTGTTCTTAATATACATAAATGATCTGCCGCTAATGGTCAATAACTGTGCTGACATTGTGCTTTTTGCAGACGATACTTCAATTATATTTAAAGTAAAAAGGACAGATTCAGAGGTTGGGTTACGTAAATAATACTTTAAACGAAATTTCTCATTGGTTTGCATTAAATAACTTAGTACTTAATACAGGTAAAACAAAATGTATGCGATTTATTTTGCCTAACGTGCCACAGATTGATAGTAGCATTAAGATCGAAGGGAATTTTGTAGGGTTAGTTGATAATACTGTATTTTTGGGTATCACACTAGATTCAAAATTACAATGGGGTCCTCAAATTAAACAATTGGCAAGCAAATTAAGTTCTGCTGCATTTGCAGTACGTAAGATTCGCCAGCTAACTGATATTGCCACTGCTAGGTTAGTCTACTTCGCCTACTTCCATAGCCTAATGTCTTATGGCATTCTGTTGTGGGTGACAGCAGCTGAGGTAGACACCATATTTTTATTACAAAAACGAGCAGTTCGAGCAATCTACAATATGAGACCTCGCGAATCCTTAAAGACCAAGTTCAAGGAGTACGGTATCTTAACTCTGCCCTCCCAATACATTCTTGACAATTTAATGTATGTCCGTAAGAACCTAGAAAAGCTAGATTTCGTAAAATACCGGCACAATCTAAATACTAGAAACTGTGACAAACTGGTTGTCCCACGTTTTAGACTTAGTAAAACCAGTAACAGTTTTTTGGGAAATAGTGTTAGATTTTACAACAAAGTCCCAAAGGATATTACCGATTTGCCGGATTGTGAATTTAAGCGCCATGTCAAGCGGGTTTTGGTTTCAAAAGGCTATTATAGAGTGGATCAATATGTGAACGATGGTGATGTCTGGAATTGACTCATCTCTGTGCATCCATTAAAAACGTTTGTGAAACTTACTATTATATAGAATATATTATTATTCTAAATATTATATATATTTGTTAAAAAGATAAACCAGATCGAGTTTCTTGCCGGTTCTTCTCGATGACTGGGTTGTTTTCCGAACCGGTGGTAGTTTTGACGTTCATGAGTGCCTTCTTAGGGCCTAAATTGAATAAAGTGTTTTGAATTTGAATTTGAATTTGAACATACAAACAGACAGAGATTTCTAAAAATGATTGACAATGTATTTTATTACTTATGCCCAGACAGACACCTGCAACAATTTTTTACAAGAAAATCGAAAAAGTACTGACACGTTAGATTTACATTCTTATTATATGTATTGAAGAAGATATTGTGTTATTTGACAATATATTTTGTAATGTTGGTGACATTTTACGTAATATAGTTTGGTTATTATGCACAAGTGAACTTCTTGGAAAATAATACCACGGAGTATGAATTCTGAGATGCCACAAAAACTCCCTGGAAAATTCTAACAAGAGAGCCGCCATCTTGTTAGGACATTGAAATTATCAGAAGATATTTATAACACTATTACCTACTCGACAATAGTACTTAGAAGAACAAGAAAAACCAAACGTGTATTAGAGAATATTCTAACACCGTGTTCGTGCATATATTTAATACAATAGATGTTAATTCAAAGGAAAATACATCGAAGATTATTCCATAGAGAGCGAAATCTCAATAGGTAGGGGCCGGAGTAAACATTGTCTGGTCTGATTTATATGCCGCTAACAGAGCCGCAGCTCGACTGAATTTTAATTACATACAACCCTTTCGGAAGTATCCGGTTTATAGACATAAAATTCACTGGATAAGTATTGGTTCTAGGAAAGAGTGTTTTATTTCAAATGACTCAATTTATAGCGTATTTGGACATTGTCGCACGTTAAAGTGACTTCAATATGCCTGATGGTAAGCATAGTACAATCCAAAAACAACGGCGACCACCAAGAGACACGCTATCCTTCGCTTGTCGCCGCTATCATATCATA
>AP028429.1:15643120-15878557 GCA_036509395.1 Antheraea yamamai
TACCTAAACCTTCCTCATGAATCACTTCATCTACTGGTGAAAACCGCATGAAAATCCGTTTAGTAGTTTTTGAGTTTATCGCGAACAGACAGATGTGACAGAGGGCTTCGTGTTATATTATGTAATGATTATAATCATTTAAATCCCAATGCCTTTTTTTTCTCTGTTATGCTTTCACCTACCTGCAGTACCTAAGTACTAATCCGATCATCATGAAATTTGCGTCCAAGTTTTAAGGGGTACGCAAAAATATATAGGGTACTTTTCATCCCGAAAGAAGTACTTTTCCGGAGAGAGGCTAAATCTACATCAACGCGAGCGATGCCGCGAACAAAAGCATAACAATAGAAATATGTGCATGTACAAATAAGGTCATTGTGTAATATTAATATTACAAAATAATACATATACATATTTTACGAACTTAATCCAAAGTTAGTTAGAAAATAAATCAACATTTCAACGTGAATTATTGAAAGCGAACTTCGATTGTTTTGATTCACACATACGAAACTTTTGTGTAGCAAAGTTGCGAGAGTAATGTTGCGTATACTTGGTATAAAGTTTTCGCTGAGAAAAAAAAATATTTATCACAGTTACTTTTTCTTTATACATCCTTTTGTATTATTATATTCACAAATATATCTTTACACATTATGCTATATTTTTAATTCGTATGTCTATGAGAAATATATATTTGTAAGGGTAAAAAAAAATATACTACGTTATAAGATTTAAGGGTGCATCACATTTCTCTATACATGTTAAATAATCTTAACTATTTAGCTATAGGTATGTTGCGAACCGAACAGTTTAAAGCAGGGGCGCACAGACCACGGCCGGTGGTCAATGTACGTGCGGCCTGTCAGAGTAGCGAAAAATAAAAACATCGACACTGTTCAGTACGAATTTGCACTGGGTACGAATTAAACTAAATCTATAAATTGATCTTTGTTTATAGATTTATTTAAGTTATTTTAATTTAAAGCGGTCCGCCTTAAACTAACTCAGTCTGTCAGAGTGGACCCTGGTTCCAAATAGTCTGTGCGTGCCTGGTCTAAAGGTATCGCTACACAATATACTGGACTATACTATGACCGTAACGGTATTGACATATGCAAACAAATTTTTATAATAAATTGACATGTACCAACGGCTACTCGAATGTTCCATCATGTGTTATAACCGGATTGATACCGATTCCCAATGAATCGTAATCTATGTTCCAGTGGGCATACTATCGAGTTTTTGAGGTGAAAATTCTTATGGCACGGTAGGGAAAAAATTTCCTTACACGTTAAACGTGTAAAAGATAGGTATGTGTAAGTATATATTAGTGTCTGTCTGGTTCTAGTAGTATACAAAAATAAATAAATGTACAATTAAGTATTTATAGTCCAGGACTTTGTATAGTATATGAGCATTCTCATAATTTAATACATATAGGCCAAACTTCACTTGTTCCGTGTGTAGGTACACACTGATACAAGCAATGTTTTTTTTCCATGCCTAGTACATTAATAATATGGTTTAGTGTTAATAGTACAGTGAGAAGCGGCCAATACAAACATCGGATATTCGAATAATATAAACGGAGCGTATTCATACGCCACATCACTTCTTCTCAAAGTCTTGACAGATCATAATAACTGAAGGAAAAAAATCTCTCAAGTTATATCTTTTGATAGATTAGAAAGAGTTCCCATCGGCGGTTTCACGAATCCCGTCAGGCTATCCCAATCGATCATTATTGCCTTTGACGCTCGAATAACTTTTATTTCGCCCTTCAACCGCCTGCTCGTCAAAGCGTCAAATTGATGCGGAATCCGTCATCTCTGCGAATACCATCACAGCGATTGTAAAATGTCCCTTTATCTTGTCACTAGACAATACCTTTATATCACGAGTGTAGTGTAATTTTTCCCTAGACTGGCCAAGCATAGTGGTAGAAAATAATCGCTGAAAGAGGTAGTCTCAATTTACGTCGAAAACTTTTAAACATTCTCGCGTCTTAAACGTAAAGTATCTATTAAGATCTTCTATCTACTATTAATTATATTCAAGTTTGTGTTTAATTGAACCAGCTATCATATTTTCTAACGGCTATTATTTATTCAAAGAAATATAATTTCGACAGTGTAAAAAATGTTAACCAAATTGATTTTCTATCAACACAGATTTTTTTTTGTATAAGAATCACCATCAACGCAAATTTAAACTTTGATAATTGTTAAAGCCGTTTCGCAGAGCATTAAATTTCATACAAAAATATCTATTTTATCTAATATTCAATGTCATCATATTCAACCAAGGTTATTTAAATGTATTGAGTTCTAGTCCTGGTTGGATATGAATAAAAAGCTGTTTCTTCTAGGTCGATGGTATTCTTTATTGCATAAGCTAATATAAAAGCAATATCAAGAGCAAAGAAAATAACTTGGCAAGTTTTGAACATTTTAACGTTTATGCATAACTTATATGTAAGGTAAACAACGTGTTAAAATTTAAATAATGGAATCTATCCATGTATTTTTATTTCATTTCATAATAAAAGGCAAAGTAATAGTTAATATATGGGATAAATGAGAAGAAAATAACACATGTTGGAGGCAATTTAACGCCATCTTCAGGACCGTTTTCACATCGTGAGTAAATCCAATTAATATAAAAATTTATTACATATATTAACAAACCGGAAATTTCCCAAGCACCGACGTCATTGTCACTATAATAATTTTGTCCCTGTTTTCATTATTCCGTACGGATATCCAGTAAATATCATTAATCATTTCAGTTTATCCGTCGTCGAGGCGTACATTTTTATCATTTTCAACTTAATTAGCTCGGTATACCCTTATTAATCATGTTCGTCGCCCGCCGTGAAATCTTTACAATAACTTTGACAGCTTCGAACTACTCTCCCTAAGGCAAGTTAATTAGTCTCCTGCAGGATTCGATGTTTCTTCGTTTTCTGAACTTGATTTAAGTCGAAGTTGTGAAGTTTCAACTGATGTTCTAAACCGTCTCCAAAACAACAAGTTATTTACCTGATTTAAACGGGGCTGTATTATGGCTAACTTTCGACCAATTAGGCTTATTTGTTAGTAGATCTCCATTACGTTGTAAAGATAAAAACCTCATATTTGAAAATAAAATTCATAGACTTCAAACGCTATTTTGCTCGTCCATGTGTAGAATTACATTAGCAGACCGTAATAGGATTTTTTATCATCTTTGTCTAATTTGAGAACTTAGGTACGCAAAGAACATGCCAGTCCCAACTTACTACCCTAATCTTATAACGTTCACAAATCGCTCTTAAAAGTAATGACAAAGTTCAGTTCAGGTGAAGCCAAGAATCTTTGAAAAACCCCTCGATTTACGAGTATTATCCATTTTAAGCTTCAGTTGCTTTATTATATAACAGCTTCCCATTAAGCATTATTATGGTCACATTATTAAAAAAAATATTGCAAATTTTCAATCGATCATTTCACAGCTAGGTCAGATACTTTAGGAAATAAAAGATCTCTTTAAACTATTAGTCTGAAGGAGTTTATTATCAACATAATATTTATAAGCACATATCATAGCCAGAGCACGAGGAACGTGTGAACGATGACAGTATGACAAAATATATTTATAGTCTTTTTTACCCGGCACTATGAATCTTATGAAAATTATACAAATCTATAGGTATATATACTGGTCTATACTTCTATACCAATATTATAAAGCTGAAGAGTTTGTTTGCTTGAACGCGCTAATTTCAGGATTAATCTACTCTGATTAATAAAGTCTGGTCCGATTTGAAAAATTCTTTCAGCGTTAGATAGTTCATTTATCGAGGAAGGCTGTAGGAGCGGAGCACCAATGAGGAATGTTTCAAAATTGGGGTTAACATACGTATTATTTAGAAATATGTTCACCTTCTACGTAAACGAAGTCACGAGTTAAAGTTAGCGTTAACCCAAAGTAACTATTCCACGTGGACGACGTGGCGGGCAGGAGCTAGTAGATTGATAGATGTGTCACTCGAGTCGATCTTATCACTCTGGTAATCACATAACATGAACATATATTCATAAATATTTCAAATGTTAAAAAAGGCAATTATAGCTGCAGAGTGACGAGCATCTCTATTACTGTATATACTTTCATAACTAATTTATAATAACTTTGCATTCACGCACTGCCATGAGCTATAACGTTCATAGATAAACTATGTATGAGAGTTGTCGCACGAGGTACCAATAAATCGAAAAATGTGAGCCACATTGTCATATCCGCTGTACCCAGCTTTAATGTTGTTTCCATACATGAAACTCAGCATGTTGACGTGCAAACATATACGTTTGAATTGCTGACATGCCATTCTCAACGTTCAACCCCATTTAATAATAGCAAAGGTATATTCGTTTTGTCGCACTGTTTCCCTCTATAAATATCGGAGTACTATTAATGTCTCTGCAGATATCTTTGTTAACACCATTTAAAACTGTTTCATTGAGTTATTGTTATTAATTGATTAATCTGACTGAACTTGTAATGGATTTGGATAATAGCATAGCTTTAAATTTTTCTATTTGTGAAAAGAAGGAAATAAAATTCTCCTGTTATCTAGAATCCATATGGGATAACCTCCTTCAAGTATATATTCAAAAATGAAAGAAGCGATAATTATATTGATGCAACAACGAAATCAAAGTCACATAGAAAAATTACTTTTAAAAATGATAATCCTTAAATGTTATCAAGTAAACATCAAATTACCACACGACTAAAGAATTAAGACAACAAGGTTTCCCTGTGACGATTAATTCTTGATTTGTTGTATAGAAATAAGTCTTTGGATTAACGTAGATATGATAAAGAGGAATGTAAAATGTTATAATTTGATTATGTCTTTGAGAATGAAAACAATTGCTGTACACTATTATTATTCTTCAAAGGAAAACTATCAAATACTTCGTTCGATATTTTTGGCAGTAGTTAGATTTACTAGTTAGATATGTTAACAGAAACTCCTCGCCTGTTATCGGTCTTATATGTGAATATGGTTATCTTCTTATAGTTCAGAAGAAAAATACAATATATTACCCCATTCGGGTGACATTATTATATTCCCTAATACATAGATTGCGATATATATCTATTCAACACAACAAACATGTCACCCACTCTATTCCAAATAAACTTTACATAACTGTCCGCGCCACAAACGCTTGACTCGTAAATAATCTAGGTTTTGTGATGTAAATTTTCGTTGCAAACTTCGGCAGACTTAGTCTTTTTATAGCTCATAGTTTGCTTCTTAGCTGTGTTATAAAATTTTGATGAATCTTTTATAGGATCTCGAAAACGTCGCCTATTATATCTACTATGTAATTAAAACCTAAAATGTTTGGTTACACGTTTAGATTATATTTGATCAATGTACGTAAAATGTTTTGTCTGCGTAACAAACTCTTGTAGGAATTTGTAGCCGTCTGTTTTTAATGCTTCTATTTTAAGTGTTCTGTTGAATTTTGCATAAAGCTTATAACGATTAAAAAGTTGTACCGAGTTTTCCCCATTTAAAATTCCACATCGTTGGATACCAGTAAATCTTCTGCGTTGCTACTCTATGCCACCGGGGAATACGTAACTAAATTTGTTAAAGTTTTAGAAAAACGGAACAAATCTGAATACTTAGATGCTTTCGAACCGTCTACATACTCGTATATATCGTTACTTACATTTTTATTAGAAATTAGCTGTGGCCGCGACTCCGTCCGCGTGGAATCTTTTATAAAAAAAACATTGATTAATAAAATCATCTGAATGTATTAAGTCCATTTACTTATCTACTTTTCTCTCGTACTTAATTCGCGTCATTAAAATCACAATAACTTCTGATAGAGTGAACCAATTTTAATGAAATAAAGACGAAATGTTACTCGAGGATATGTTTTATGATTTTATCATAGACACAGCACTTTAGCAGTGATGCGTTGTCAAACAAACAGACAGACACTTCAAAAATGATTGAAATGTATTGTATTACTTATTCCTAGACACCTACAACAATTTTTTTACAACAATCTAAGAAGTACAGACACTATAGATGTACATTCTTATTATACGTATAGATATATTATGTTCCTAACTTTTGTATCGTATTTTATACTATAAAAATAACTACAAAAGGAAACGTAACAAATTTCATATCACTCGAAAAGTTATTTTTATCATAAATACAATCATATGGAGGTGTATCAAAACGTTGCAGATGACATTTCAATTTCATATCCAACGTTTATCTCTATTATGAATACCATGTTCCGTGATCTACATTTATACGAAATTAATCGACATTCGTATTGTATGAAATTTACGATACCAAGGTACCACAGTGTGGATTATACACTATTTACTTGGCTTGATTCCAAACGAATCTCGCCTTTGTGGTTACTAACTTCTACATATCTATGCATATAGCCACGCATGTAGGTAACATTCGGGCTTGCCAATGAAAATTCCTTTTCTATTGTAGAGCTACCCGGTTAAGAGTAGGGATTATATTTTATTAATCAATTTACATACAATTATATATTATTACAATATATTTTTATTTCTGAACATGTTCCTGTTCTGCGAAACGTTTAATCATAATAGGATTTAATAGGGAAATTTGTCGCTTTCTTATATTAAACGTTGTCCCGCCCTGATTATAAAAAAATCCTTGACAAATTATATACTAAAACCTTCCCCATGAATCACTTTACCCACTGATAAAAACCGCATGAAAATCCGTTGAGTAGTTTTTGAGTTTATCGCGAACAGACAGACAGACAGACGCGGTAAGGGACTTTGTTTTATACTATGTAACTAGCGGACCCGGCAGACGTTGTCCCGCCCTCATTAAAAATAAATCCTTAACAAATTATATACCAAAACGTTCCTTATGAATCACTTTATCCACTCGTTTAAATCGCATGAAAATCCGTTTAGTAGTTTTTGAGTTTATAGCGAACAGACAGACAGACAGACGCGGTAGGGGACTTTATTTTATACTATGTAATGATTCCATCGTGAAGTTTTAATATTTTTCTTTACTTCCCTTGAAGTAACTTTTCTCGTACTCGATCCCCAAATCCCCGGCGGTGGGCGACGCGGCTGAGACACGTTCGCACTATTACTTCATTTTCGCTTAGCGTATGGTACTTTCTGATTCTCACCTTAGGTAATAGATGATCTGCTCCTAAAGGTCCTGGTTTTAAATAGCTTATAACTTTCCACAATAAAATATTATAAAATGGAAAAAGATTGCATGAAGTCTGACTAGTAGTTCCAAAGATGAGGGTGTTCAAACAAAAAAAACAAACTATTGAATTTTATAATATTAGTACATCTAAACAAATCGATTGATCATGCAAGTTTGTACATAAAATAATCTATTACTATTGTATTTATCTCTAGCTTAATATTATTTCAAAAAAATCTCGTCATACTATTGTTCTCGTAGGCGGAAGTTTTGTTTTGTTTCAATAGCGCTGAAATTTTGTTACAAACATTCATAGGTTACTGTATATTTAATTATCAAAACTCTAATTTTTTATGTATAATTCATTTTAAACGATATAATCATAATTTTGTAGCTACGTCTAAACATTCATAAGTTTTTGTTGAAATTGTTTTTATAGCATAAAATAAATATCCTATTCCGTCAAATAACTCACCGGGTCTCACGGATGTTGACAGGGATGTTTTTGAAACGGGTAATATTTTTTGTCGTTCGTAAGTACTTCTCTCAGAGACTAAATTGGATAAAGTTTAGTTGATTTTCGAAGTAAATTAGATTACGTGTTACTGGGGAACTGATTATATAATTCCGTGATACTTCTATGTGTATCTTTCAGTTTATTGAACTTAAAATTGTTACCATATTACCTATATATACATAGGCAGTGAGGAGTCGGTTAAGAGCATATCGGTCCTTTGTTTCTTAGCCGATTTTCTTAATTCTTTTTTTGTTTAGTAGCTAACTATTGACGAGCTTTAGTATCAATTTTAGTATCAATAAAAAAATTGGAAAGTTTTTTTTCTATATAATTGAAGTTCGACCACTGGACGAGCACTCGTGCAAATGAAAATGTAGAACAGATTAATTCTTGTTAAAATAGCTCTGAACGTTTTATACAGCTAAACGCGTATGTTTGTATTATTTCTGACATGCGCATAAGCCCTTGATTTAATAGCAAAAGGATTTTTCATATAAAATAAACACTGCAACGTTATTTACAGGTTTGATCATGTTTTTAGTCTTTTTAAAATCGTTCTATTTCGAGAATTCTAGTCAGAAGGGATTAATTTTATTTTATTTTGGTTAGTATAACTATGTTTGTTTTCCAGGAAAAATAGATTTAATCTTGGTTTTATGCCAAAGATATGATTCTGCATGGAATGTATGTAACATAAAAAAATTGCAACTCCCTATTATATTTATTTCTAACATACATGTTGCACAACCTAAAAACAATATTTAGGAATAACACTGCTTTTGAAACGCCCCAAACTATCATTGTAATGTAATTGTGTATAAAATTAGTATTTTAATTGCACAAAAGAAAAAATATTATTCAGAAAGCTACAGTCCTTTGTGAGTTTCGAATTTTCTTGAGACGAGTCTAATATTACCCATTAGCAATAGAATTATATTTTTAGTGAATTTTGATAGGTTTCCCCTAATTAAAGCTTTAAACATTCTTGTCAAGGTTTAGTTTAATGCGGCACTGGCACGGCAAAGTGACGTCACTGTGCCTCATGTTAGGCACAGTATAACCCCCCCCCCCCCCCCCCCCCGCGCCTGTCCCCCCCCTCCCCCCCCCCCCGCCCCCCCTCCGTTTCGTTTCCCGTTCCTGCCCCCGCCCCCCCCCTCCCCCCCCCCTCTGGCTCCCCCCGGGCTTTTATGCGGAGGGGGGGAGGGGTCCCCCCCCGCCCCCTCCCCCCTCCCTCCGCCCCCCGCCCCCCCCCCCCGCCCCGCCCCCCCCCCCCCCCCCCCCCCCCCCAAGAACAACGGATATTACCGAGAGATAGATAAGCCATTGCCCGTCGTCGTTGTCATGGGTTTTGTACGTCTCTCTGTGTATATTTTGGCTGATGTCGGAAGGGGAAAAACTAAAGAATAAATATGACGGGTTTATGATATTAGATCTTTACCTATGAAATTGCCGTTTTGTATGAAAAAATTTAAACAAATTTTTTTCATGTATTTTTTATTTGTACTAATCGAAGTAATCACCCATGCAATCAATGCATCTTTGCCAACGCAGTAGCAGTTTATTGATGCCCTTCTTAAAGAAATCAGCTGGACGGGAGACAACTAATTTTTCAAAGGCATTTTGTACTGCCTATCGGATATTGAATTTTTTTCCCGCCAAGGAGTTATCCAAATCCTGGAAAAAGTAGTAGTCTGTAGGCGCAAGGTCTGGTGAGTAGGGCGGATGACGGAGAACTTCCAACCCCAATTCTTGCAACTTAGTGACCGTCTGCTGTGCAGTATGAGGTCGCGCGTTGTTGTGCAGGAGCAGCGGAGACGAGCGATTGACCAATGCTGGTTGGAGATGTGCCAGCTTCTCCATCATTGTGTTCAGTTCTTCACAGTACACATCTGCAGTAATGCTCACCCCGTTTGGTAAGAAGCTGTGATGAATCACACCGGCGCTAGACCACCAAACAGTGACCCTCACTTTTCTAGGGGTAAGTTTTCGTTCAGGGCGTTGTTTAGGTGCTGAACCAGGATCCAACCAACTTGCTGAGCGCTTGCGGTTATCAAACAGAATCCATTTTTCATCGCAGGTAAAATTCCTTCATTTGTGTGTCTGTTGAGCACTGCAAGGCACGTCTCGACGTGTACTTCGCGCTGGCGATCATTGAGTTCGTGGGGCACCCATTTGTCAAGCTTTTTTACCTTGCCAATTTGACGCAAATGGACCAATATTGTTTTGACGCTAACGTCGAAAGCTGCTACTAATTCAGCCGTAGATTATGTATCATCAGCTTCCACAATCGCCTTTAATTCGTATTTGTCGACCAAAGTCTTATGACGACCGCGAGGTTCATTTTTCAGGTCGAAATTCCCAGAACGGAAGCGAGCAAACCAATAACAGATGGTGCGTTGGTTTGTAGTGTTAGCTCCGTAAACGTCGTTGATGTTGCGTGCCGCTTGTGCCGCGTTGCTGCCACGACGTGTCATATTCCATAATTACTCGAATTTTTAACGTATCCCTGATGACAACAAAGATTGAAATGCGATGAAAATGTAACACTAATCAATAAACAAATGACTACTTTTGGAAAAAGAATTCCATGGTTTTAAAATAAAATTAATTTGAAATTAGAATTCTTAGCCAAACAAAAATTATTTTGATTTGAAATGGCCAGTACTGCAGAATGGCAATTTCATAGGTAAAGACCTATTATATACGGGAATATGATGCAATATATGTCACTATATTCTTTATCAGCATTCATTCAGATTGATATGTCGCTTACTGTTCTGCCAGTAAAATTTCGTTACATGTCTCCGATAGTGATCGAACGCGAGACGTCACCCTTCTAACTTTATACGTTGCAAATTTTATCAACACACTTTCCTTGGAGACATCGCGGTTTAGGCTTTTAGTTTGCTTCCGGCAGTAAAAAAAGTTCTTGATGGATCTCGTATACGGTATCTAAAGAGGCGGTTGTTATTTTTCATTGTGGCATAAAACTATTCACTATTATAGGTTTGTCCTCTACGTGATCTCGGCCCGGGAATTTAATTTTTTCGCTCGCTATTAAGCGTAACGATTATTGTATTTTCTTTTCAACTTTTGGTCTCAAAACTGGTAACATTTGTATCGTTTATTATTTTCTTTTTTAGAAATTTCGAGACAGAATTTTGTAATATAGTCGTTAATAAAAAAATCGTTTACTCAAACTACTTTTTATAAGTATTACAGTTGTTTAACTTTTTTTCTATAAATAAAAGGAATATTACAAAAACGAAATTGAAACTGTAAAACTAACTTTCACTGTACCAATTATCGGCTTTTTTATGAATTAGTTAAAGATACCTGTTTATTCATGTAATTTTATATCAACAAATTAAAAGATTTTGCATTTGCTAAGTAATTAATAACACTTTGTAGATTAATCTGGGTTATTCCAAATAGGATTGGCTTTGGTCCAAACGAATCTCGACTGTGTTCACTTAACATATTTATGCATAAGTACTCATGTGAGTGTGGTATTAGTAAGAGAAATCTATGTTTTTTGGTGGCAGAACTCGCTAGCACTGTTTAGGATAGCATTGCTTGAATTATGAACGAATTAAGGTTATTTTAAATTATCAATACGCTATCACTATGCTCTGGTACTTGGTAGTCAGTTAATCAAAGTTTAAAACTAAAATATAAGGTATGGTTGTCATATATACCAAAATAAGATCTACATAGAGGTCTGCGCTGATTTCTAAATTTTGTGGAAGTACTCGCCCTATGAATGGTTCGTAATTCTTTATTTCCTCAACGGCTCGACCCATTTTTAGATTTTTTTATAGCCTTAGGATTACTTTCATGGATTTTAACCGTAGCTGAAACCGGTAGGCGGTGCGGTTTTGTTAACGTTGTGCCTAAATATTTTTCTATAGTTTTTTACATTTGATATATTAAAATCAATTATTCTGGCTGTCCGTAATTGCAATCCAATTTTAAATTTTTCTTGTAATAATTTATTGATTACTAGCCGATACCCGCAACTTGGTCTGCGTTGTTAATTATCTTAACAATATGTTCTATGTACAGAGAAAAAAACAACCAAAATTGAAAGCAAAATTTACTTAGAAAACTTCTTTAGTCACTTGTAGTTCTTGTAAAAATCGTAGTTTCTTAAAACTTTAATCATTTTATATTAAACTAGCGGGCCCGGCAGACGCTGTCCCGATCTGGATATAAAAAAAATCCTTGACAAATTATACACCAAAACCTTCCTCATGAATCACTTTATCCACTAGCAAAAACCGCATGAAAATCCGTTCAGTAGTTTTTGAGTTTATCGCGATCAGACAGGCAAACAGACAGACAGACGCGGTAGGGGACTTTGTTTTATACTATGTAATTAAGATATCGTGATATTTTTGCTTAAACAAGGACAAGTAAGTGCCTAAGAGTTAAACCTAAAAAAAATATCGAAATCTATTTACTACTTTTTGCGTGATACGCACACAATGGTAGACCTGTATCATATTTTTTTTATAGATATAAATTATACAAAATATTACCACTATAAAAACTTTATTATACATAACTAATATTTATCACTTATAGACCTATAGGTTGTTATTACAAAGATCCAATCAATATTTAATCTATTATATATATATATAATCTGATATATGATCTGATATATACATATATATCAGAACTCCATAGATAATATGTAAACATGACGCGTTTATTTTGCATGAAAACGATTCTATTTCAAAACTAAATACGAGTAAATGACTACCTAACGCTCGAAGACAAACTTTCGGAATGAGTAAGATCAAAACTGAATATAACTCATGGAAATTCTCGAGTTGAATAAACGACGTCGTCAGAACTTCGAGAGTTAGTTTCATTAGTTTTCAGACAGTCGATTTTTTTTTTGTGTCGGACGTATTTTCGTCGCGGTGTCAGATAAATCGAATTTGTAAGTTGTCTCGAAGATACCATTTACATAATATTGAATATAATATTTATATATTCAAAACACTCTGTGCGGTGTATCTAACTTAAAAAATTCAACCGAGATGAATAAGTTAGATGCGCTCGTGTTAAGTTATTGTATGTTTATAGCTTAGGTACTTGTGCACCGAGGTTTAACTAGCGCTTAATTTCTCTAGTCCTAGATATACCACACCGCATAACACGGCCCACTCGGACTATTCCTTCGTTGACATTTAGTGTACTTTCTGATCTACACTTCTAATAAGTAGAATACGATAGTTAATCTTCCTTTCTTAAAAAAAATGGGTTATTTTTTTTCCCTTTTTTTTTTTTTTTTTTTTTTTTTTTTCTTCTTTTTTCTTTCTTTCCTCTTCTCCCTTTTTTTTTTTTTTTTTTTTTTTTTTTTTTTTTTTTTTTTTTTTTTCCTTTTTTTTTTTTTTTTTTTTTTTTTTTTTTTTTTTTTTTTTTTTTTTTTTTTTTTTTTTTTTTTTTTTTTTTTTTTTTTTTTTTTTTTTTTTTTTTTTTTTTTTTCCTTTTTTTTTTTTTTCCCTTTTTTTTTTTTTTTTTTTTTTTTTTTTTTTTTTTTTTTTTTTTTTTTTTATTCTCCTTTCCTACAATATAAAAATATGTTTTGAAATCAGGTAATCTTATAAATTATCAAGATGTTAGTAGTAATAATGGTATATATATTTAAACTGTTAATGACTTTTTTTAATAAAGATTTTTGTTCTTCATTGTACGTATCGTCCATGATAATAAAAAAATAACTTAAGAAACCATCTCTGAAGTATATTATTGTTTGTACTGTTTTTATTGATTTATAAACCTTTCCAAGTCGTTTTGACATTTTCCTTTGTTTATAGGAAATGTGGTCGGCAAGATTTTGGTAGGTGGTAGAGTCACGCTGAAGCTATTACCGGTTTTAGCATGAATGGGTCGGCTCACCCGGGGTACTACCACCCGACTCACAGAAACATCCACGTGAAGTACTTAATAGTGCTGGGGTTGTTGCGTTTCGTTCGGTCAGTGAGAGCGCCGGACGCCCACCTCCCTTTCCCTACGTCATCACCTCCTCCTTTCCCCGTCCTTTCTCCTTTCCTCACCCCACACACAGGCTGGCAACGTACTTACGACTCCGACTTGGTGTTGCTAGTGTCTATGGAGGGTGGTGATCACTTAACATCAGGTGACCCACCTGTTCGTTTGCCTCCTATGACATACAAAAAAAGAGATTTGGAGAGTAGGTTTTTAAAGAAATCTATTGCTATCACACTCTGCTCGCACTACGAAGCAGAGTACGAGACAGGCAACATCCATAAAATATACCTTCAAAATCTGAACCGATTCATTTTTTTTTCAAGAATAATATGAGAAGAACTTTGGCTGTGTCTGTATGTTTCTTGTTTTATTCGTGAAATTTGTTTATCGGTTGTCTGTAAGTGGCGATATAATTGGAAAATTCTTGCAATTTTAAAAGGCTTCAAGTTTGTATAATAATTAATTTATGGAAAAATATAGACATACGAACACGGCAGTTGTAAGTATAGAGCGTAGAGTATAGAAATATTTTATTCTAGTGTTTTATATAGGGATAAAATAAACAACTATGTTCGAATGGGCTAAACGTCGCCCCCGTTTCCTCTGAACGACGCTATCACTATTGGGACCCAAATAGCCGCGGGCGAGCCTTTGATTCATTACATCCTTCAAAACCGGTCTAATTCCAATTTACTGTTTCTAGCTCTTTATGCCTTATGTCATTGTCTGCGTCCTGTCCCGCGTCCGTCACATTTTGTCGTCTGTTTTCCAGTTTTGCGGCTTCCAGAGCATACTTTATTTTATACCTGCTTCGTCATAGGTATACTACTTTTATTTTTAGTAACGTTTTATCCAGTCTCATTAATTTCCATTATCTGGAACTCAATGATATTATAAATATATAGATACGTCATAAGCGCTTAGACAGCGCTTTGTTAAAACTTGGGTAGTTAGCTTATTTTTGACGACTGCCCCGTCAATCCGCCCGTATTTAAGCAACATCGTATGTGTGCGTTATCGTGTCATTTGTTTTATCAAAATATCATGTAGGTAATGTATCTTAGTTATAATATCCGATGTCTGGAACTACAATTTTATTTAATGTCGTAATTATTTTTATACATTTTGTTCTTATAGTTGTATCTATATATATAATATCTTGTATATATATTTCGTCTAATTAATACAAATAAAGAGCTATTTCTATTTTCTCCAAGCATAAATAATCCATGGAATATTCCAAGATCTTAATCTAGATTATCATTTTAGCCTTGGGATTAGCCCGAATATAACATGAACTGGTACCGTTAACAAAACAAACAAACTCGTGGGAGGAAATGTTCATCGGATAGTAAAACAACATCGACAAAGTAAATAGATAGCGAGCAAAACATGTTTTCATACATTACGACGAACATTCGGTTATAGTTACTTGGCCGCATTTGTTTTCACTCGGCTCGGCAAAGGTCTAAGCACAATGGAAGCACTTGAGACGCTTAGCTCGCTCTAAAAGCAGACTACATACGTCTGTAGCCGGTCTAAATGTGGGGCAATTTAAATGTTTCAGATACAGTCAGAGTTTTCTTACACTGATATAAAAGATTTGAATTATTTTATTGCTTTCATAGGAAAAAAATGCATTTGGACTATGATTTAAATTTCTCAATAATTGTTATTTTATCACTAATGACGTTTGTTTTGTTGGGGTTGTTTATTTTTTAAATTGTATTATTATTATTTGGTTTGATTGCTTTCTAGTTATCTACTCTCTAGTAATATAACTTTCTATTACTGAAAAAATAATAGAATCATATTAGTAGTTTCAGATATTTTTTTTTTTTTTTTTTTTTTTTTTTTTTTTTTTTTTTTTTTTTTTTTTTTTTTTTTTTTTTTTTTTTTTTTTTTTTTTTTTTGTTCCCCCCCCCCCCCCCCCCCCCCCGCCCCCGCCCCCCCCCCCGCCCCCTCCCCCCCCCCCCCCCCCCCATTTCCCCCCCCCCCCCCCCCCCCCCCCCCCCCCCCCCCTACCAAGAGATAGGTTTGTAAAAACAAACAAACTTTACCTTTTTTGTAATATAGTGCATGTCTATTTCAATTCAGGATTGAAGATTTGTTACACACCTATAAATCGCTTATTAATCGAGCTTTATTATATCATAATTATTAAGACGTCGTTATAGAAGATTGGATTGTCAGGAAATATAAAAATTGCGATTCTGTTTTCTAAAGAAAGATCTGCCTCTTGTTGCAATAATTTTATATACAGTGTAAACTCTTTATAGCAAATGTCAACGGACCGAGTATTTTTTTCCGTTAAAGAGTTTTGGTTATACGGAGGGAAGAAGATAAATGGTTTTGTGGTAAACCAACCAAATTTAACTTATTTCTTCGTTGTAGTGAGTTGCTCGTTATAACGAACGATGCTGTAAAGAGTTTACACTGCATAACTATGGCTATAGTTATTTTACAGAGTCGATTATTTGTCCGGAAACCATTTATAACATACTAGCGGGCCCGGCACACGTTGTCCCGCCCTTATTATAAAAATATCTCTTACAAATTATATACTAAAACGTTCCTCATGGATCACTCTATCCACTGGTGAAAACCGCATGAAGATCCGTTCAGTAGTTTTTGAGTTTATCGCGAACAGACAGACAGACAGACGCGGTAGGGGACTTTGTTTTATACTATGTAATGATTTATACATCAAAATAAAATTGTAAAATATTTACTCGGGAAATAATTTTCCCTCTCAACGAATAATCCGCATTTGATAGCCTATTTTTTTTAAATATTCATTTGTTTTTTTTTTACCTATAGTAGTTTAATAGTGAAGAAGGGTGAATAAGTTTACACGAACACGAACTCTAAACGTGACGGTAGGAAAGTCAAACCACCTACGGCTATAAAATATATTTACTGTCCCTTTATTCTGCCTGTCTCGAATAAAACCCGAAGATATATCAGTTAAGGAAAGGTAGAGAAAGCATTCATGTTATCACAACAGAAATACATCTCAGTTTAGGCTGTAAATAAAAGCAGATAACGATGTCAAGAGCAGAGGAGGTAAAAAAAAAATTGCCCGTTAAAAATATGGGTACGAGTCGGTAATTAATTAGAAAAAATATCTTTTTTTGATATGAAAACTTCTTTAGGCACGCTGAGTGTTATGTTTTTGGCTTGTTTTATGAACTTATGATTTCGCGTCATGACATGGTAGTAAGCGTGTCCGACCATATTGCGCTTGCGCGGCTTGCGTCAGACTAACGACACGTAGTATAGCAGCCTGTGTACATTTAATATTGATATTTCGTATTGAGACTGTGCCGCTCATCATATGTTTGATTACTTAATAAACTATAAATATGTGTATGATTATTGTTTCGAGTGTTGAGAGATGTGAAAACCAGACTAATGTTAATAATTTCAATAGATGTCTAATTATGAAAATTAAATAATTCAGACTATAATGAATTTTAAATTCAAAAGACAACACAATAATTCCATTGTTTTGACTTTTCACTTCCGTCGGCAGTCCTTATAAAAACCTCGACATTTTTTTAAATTTCGAATCCCCTTTGGAAGATCTCGTCATCTGGTAAGATGTCGTGGGTCCACATGAGACTTACCCTATAATTTTTATATGGTATTTTATTATTTGTTTTGATAAATAATTAGTTTTAGCCTGTGACTTCGCCTGCGTTAAGAATGTCGTCTCTAGTTAATAAATCACTAGTTTTTCTTGACGGATTCGCTCGCGATCTTGTAGATTTAAAAAATAAAACACAGCCCATGTTATTCGCTAATAATGTAGCTTTCTAAGCGAAAGAATATTTTAAAACGATTGAGTATTTTTGTCATGTATTCATTACAAACAAAAGGTCAAATCTTTTCCCTTTATATGATTATAAATTAGAGCTTATACATTAATCTGTTTTGTGACTGTAATAATTTCATCTAAATTCGTTCATTAGTTTTTGCGTGAATTCAGTGACAAACATCCATCCATTCTCAAAAACTTTCTTATTTATACTGTTGTTAGGAAGTTTTATGCATTTTATCTAAATATATAAAAATCCGGTGTCATGATGTTCGTCCACGATGAACTCGGTAACTACTCAATCGATCCTTATGAAACGTTGTCTTTTATGTATAATTTGGTTCAACTTGGGAGATACGATAATTTATATTTTAATAAATGGTCTCAATATTTTTGAATTACATGTTAAATGATTGTCAATGTTGATTATTGTTATTAATTGTAAGTTTTATCAGTGTCGAATAGATGGCGCTTTAAATTAGTTTGTTGACAGAAAACTGTAAGACTGACTGTCATAGATATCTCATAGATGGCGCCACGCAAATAATTTATCATAATTTTGAATTCAACATGTAATAACTGAGCCACAGCAACGCGTGGCCGTGTCGGCTAGTTGTATTATATATCTCGCGTACTTTTTCTTTAGATATCGAAAGATTGTAAGTAAGGACGTTTTTAACGGTTGATAATAGCACGTTTAGTTTAGAAAAAGAAAACGCAAAGAACCGTTAATTAGTTAAAAGCTTCAAATTCCAGAAGTAACATAAATAAACACCATTATAATAACGGTTTTCTTTCGCGGGCTAATTAATTAAAATAAATAAAGAGAACAGTTAAGTAATTAATCATTTGACATTGCTAAGTTTCCGGTTTGTTTTGAATTGTTTTTATGTTTGTGCAATGCGTCTTTTCTGTTTTGTTACTTCAGGCAAAAAACTAACTTATAATAGACTTTTGAAGGTTTCTTTCGAATGCATGAATCCACCATTTGCACTACTGATTAACTTATAAATAATTTTAAAAAAAGTCCAGGCAGTCATATGGACTGCGGACAGAAGTGAAAACTCAAAATAATGAAATAAATGTGTTCTCTTTTGTATTTTCATATTCATTATATTGCGAATGAAATTATTAACATTAGTGAGATTTTCATATCTATTGGTACTCGGAGCAATAATTATATACATTTTTATAAAGTTTATTAGTCATTCAAACGTATGATTAGCTGCAAAATATCAATATTACATGTACACAGGCCCCTATACTACGCGTCGCTAGTATGCAAGCGCAATATGGCCGGTCATTCTGACATAGCATGTCATGACGCGATATTACAAATTTATCTCACGCCAGAAATACCACTCAAAACGCCTAAAGAAGTTTTCGCTTCAAAATTGTTTTAAGATATTTAAAAGTTGATTAAAACTTAATACTTCGAAAAACTACAAATTAGTATACAAAGCATTATAACAAAACTGCATTAAACATCCCCATTGAGGGAAAAGCAGTGGAACGCGAAATCATAATGATTATTACCAACGAATCAGTGGTTTTGATGTCAGAAGCCATTCCATTGTCAATTAATCTTTTGATATTGCCCGCACCGGCGCTGGCTCATCTGGGGAGAGCTATGGGCTAAATTGCGTTTTGGGTGCATCATTGTCACGGGTCATAACGTGTTATTGCGTTGTTTCACGATTATTACTGTTCGACGTTGGTTTTGACCTGAAATAAACAATAAACGGAAACACGTTATTGGATTCTATTTGATTTATTGACAAGAGGCATATGGTAGATGGTGGCGGGTGGTTAACTAATAGCCATAGTAGAGTTTTTTGTAATTTCCTTCTAGTTAGTTACGCTGTCACCTAGGCAAATTGTTGTCATGTCGCAAGTAAGATTGATCTGTTACGGCAGTTGCAAGTAAGATTGATCTGTTACGGCAGTTGCAAGTAAGTATCAATCTTCCTTATCGCGATACCATCTTACTGGATAGCTACCTAATAAGCATTGTAAGGCTTTTTCTAATGTCTGCCTGGTTAGCTACCACTATCAAGTTGGGAGTTAATCGTCATGTTGAAAGTAAGATTGGTGTGTTACAGCAGTTGCAAGTAAGAGTCGGTCTTTCTTTTGACTTAAGGTGATACTATGTTGTCATTTACCTTCAGAAAAATTGACATTTAAGACTAAAACCTATACGGTGTTATTACGAAAAAGTT
Source organism: Antheraea yamamai (assembly GCA_036509395.1). Classification (NCBI taxonomy): domain Eukaryota; kingdom Metazoa; phylum Arthropoda; class Insecta; order Lepidoptera; family Saturniidae; genus Antheraea; species Antheraea yamamai. The sequence goes on from AP028429.1 coordinate 15,662,929, forward strand.
AAATACGTGTTGAAAACTTGCTTTAAAAAGGTTTCGGATGGACGTTATCCCGCCCTGTTAATAAAAAAATCCTAAAATAAGACCGCAGCGCACCGGTAGGTTTATTTTGTTATATCTTAAAGAAATTAGACAGCGTTTTCGATGAAAACTCCTAAGCGGCTTGACTTTTTCCGACATGTCCAACAATTACCGTTATATTTCAATCAATTTACATCAAACTTTGACAAATTATATATAAACCTTCCTCATGTATCACTTTATCTATAGGTGAAAGCCGCATGTAACCCGTCCAGTAGTTTTTGAGTTTATTGCGAACAGACAGACAGACGTGGCAGAGGGCTTTGTTTTATAATATGTAGTGATATATAGTATAGTATATTGATACGGAAAAATAAAGAAATTGTTTGTAATTGTTTTGTTAAAGTTCGCCATTAACTACTAAACAAAATAAAATAAAGATTACAAACAAAGGAGAAATAGTTACTGAAATGTTTTATCTTCACTTACTTATATATAAAAAGAAGTAAATTTTATGATACTACGTAAGTCTTTTAACTTCTGTTTTTGTAATTACCATTAAATTTCCAAATTTAATATGAACGCTTGCAGAAGATGTAATGAATGTTTATATGAGCTAATGACAAGAACATTGTGAGTTTTGCTTACAAACTTCATCTTATGATACTGCGAAAACATGTTCAAAGGAAACAATAAAACTTGTGGTGTAACTCGAGCAGTGTTGAGACGTACCCGTCGAAACGATAATAACCGTTTTCATCTTTATTATTACACGTAAATTTAACACAAATGTTCGCTTGAACGGTAATTTACTCGGATTTTATCTATAGTTAAAGATTTATGCCATCATTTCTTTTGTGTTTTTATAAATACTTTATTTAAAAGGAAGACGTCTCAGCTATTCAAATTACATAATCAACAGAAATATATAATTAAACTAGCGGGCCCGGCAGACGCTGTCCCGCCCTGAGTATAAAAAAATCCTTGACAAATTATATACCAAAACCTTCCTCATGAATCACTTTATCCACTGGTGAAAGCCGCATGGAAATCCGTTCAGTAGTTTTTGAGTTTATCGCGAACAGACAGACAGACAGACGCTGTAGGCGACTTTGTTTTATACTATGTAATGAAATGAAATAAGATACATAAAAATAAAATAAATATTAGAAAATTAGAAATCCATTTGACGCGTTTCACCAACTTATATCAAATTTAAACTAATTTAGTTTCATCCGATGTTAATTATGTCGTTGCAAGTTCTAACACAGCCATAAGTTTATAGAATACCATGTTGTATTAAATTGTTTTAACAGATTTCATTTTTATTTTAAATTGTGCGGACCACATACATCAATTTTTTGTCTCCACTACCCTAAACTAGCATTTTGCCGTAAGAGAATTAAAGTACAAAAATACTGAGATACAGTCTAGTCAACCAATGTTGCTTAAATGCTCAGCAAAAAAACATAATAGCTATGTTCCATAATCCGTTGAGTATAAACCTAGATATTGTACGTGGTATGGTTACTCTGGTGACATTGTACGGCAACCGCTTATCTCACTCCGAGGCAGAAACGATCACCGCAAATAAATTTACCTCGCCGTGTCGACTTGTTAAAGGCGTGGTCTCGATCCCAATAACTTGTTACGTAGTGGTTTTGAGAAAAAATATCTGGGTTTTCCTCTTTATCGTAGCTTTTGCGATGTTTAATCACATTAAGACTTTTTTATAGTAGCAAGACGAAATGTCAACACTGCGCCTGTTGGAAAGCACAGAATAGTCGAAAAGTAATAGTAATCATCAAGAGAAGTTCTTGGTGAAGACTTTCGATATCATAGGAGGAAGGGTATACTAGATAAGAGTTTCTGACAAAAAGATGCAATAGAGCGTATTGTTCCGTTATGAAAGGCAGAGTGAATTAGGCCCTGTGGCTCTTTATAACACTCCTTATGATACAAAGGCTAGAACATGTTCAACGTGGCAGTATCTCTACGTAACTGAAGGGGCTAGTGATATTATTCTCGGTTCTTACTTATAAACTGCAAGTTACACGGACTGTAGCCACTTTATTTTATACTTAAATTACCTGTGCAGCTCTCTGTAGATGAAATTTAACACCCCTTTTTAGCGCTTTCGCGATACATTCTGAACGACTTATTTCGTAACACGATTTAGATGAAGGTTGACCAATTTCAGAATCGTTTGTAGTGACAAATCTCTATATTTTTTTACAATGTTACCTATGTAATTCGTTAAAGAGTAATAAAGTATCCGTACTACAATTATATGTTTTACTCTTATTAGGTGGTAACAGTACCTATACGCAACGATGAATTTATTACAATTTCTTCTTCCTATTTATACCATTTGGCATTCGCTACTCGTGTGATTCTAATTGTGACAATCATATTGTCTTCTCCGTTATTTGTGAATTATATCTGTCAACAATACCCGAATTCCACTGCAAACCGAGAAGACTATTGTTCCCTCAGTGAACGTGTATGCAGAAATTATTTAATTTTCACATTCTGAATAGAGCCATAACACAACTTGCCACAAGAGACTCGCCCGCATACAATAGTATTCACGAAATTAGCAGCGTGTAACTTAAATGTTGCATACTATATTCAGCTTGTAGCTACTTTCCCAATTGGCAGGAGGACACGTTTATTCTTCGTTTATAATTACCGTGCATAACTGTATTCTTTTATTAGTGTTTCTGTTATCGTTTTATGTTATGTGTATTAACTGTTTTGTAAATATTGAGTTCATTATGTACTAGCCCAATTATAAATCAAATGCGAGATCAAATTTTCAATCTGTGAAAAAATACATCAAAGTTATATACAAATATTGGTATTTTTTAAATGGAAATCGCAATATTTTGTTTATAATAAACATGAAAGCAGATATTATTGATTTGCCCATTTGGAGTCATACTTTTTTGTCCACAGAAATATCAATTACTTGATAGTTAAACAATTTGCCATTTAGATTTTACGCTTCAGCTTACCGTTTCCACTATCGTGGAATAAATTAATCGTTTTACTATAAACAGTTTAGACCTTTCTGTATTACCCTACCAAAGGGTCCACCGCATTCACCTATTTCGCACCACTCGAAACCAACCATTTCCTTGCCTCTATTTACATTTTCGTCTCAAACATTACATATATACACGTAAATACAACAAATCTTTTCATTGTGTACGTTAACAAACACATCTATAAATCTCTAAGAGATGTTCAATGCCTTCTTTTATTAGTAGAGAGTTAATTTACTTTTATGTTTTTTTTCTACACAGTTATTTTTTCATCTGCATTATATTCTATAAGGAATGAAAGTCGTTATATTTAAAATTTTTTTTTTTTTTTTTTTTTTTTATTAAAACACCTTCCACTATTTTCCCCTTTTTTTTTTTCCTTTTTTCTTTTTTTTCTTTTTTTTCCCCTTTTTTTTTCTTTTTTTAGTTACCGTGTACCTTGTAGTTGCTATAATTATTTTAACAAGAACTTCACGTTTCAGCTTTATATTTACATCTAGATAGTTATCCTTGAGTATGGTAATATCTCTAAAGAGGTACTCTAAACTGTCACTGCAGCTTCTATGAAAAGTTTTAGCGAAAGCACTAAACATTAAATAATATTATGGATATTATAGCGTCACGTTTTACTGTTACATCTTAATGATCTTATACTCACAGACAATTTTGACTTACTTGTCGATGGTTTACTTGACAGTTTTAATATTCTTTATTCTTTTTCCATGTAATAGATCTCGATCTTAATGAAATAAAATTGTGAGCGATTCATTCTAATATATATCCAACTAATATACAATAGCATATTTTCCTATTACTAAACGTCACGAATACGTTAAAAAATAGCTCTAGTTAGTCAACATTTTCTTCAGATTCATTGAATGCTGCATGGCGTCATATTAATTGTAAACATTTTTTACTTTCCTTCAGTACATTTCTTTTTTGCTTGATCTGCTTAGGTCAGTCTCAGTCGTGACGGATCATTTACTTACACTATTTACATACATTTACTTATAAGTATATGTTTCACGTGGCCTTACCTACGACCATACTTTTAAACACTATTTTAAGTTAGATACTATTCTATGTCTTCTTTCATTCCTAAAATGATCTTTTCATATAATTCCAAACATGTATCAAATAGACTGCATTTCTATTAGATTCGATACTTCTTCTAAAATACCCATGTTTTAATATGCCACAAAATAAAATAAGGACGAACAGGAGCCAAAACTTATTTTAAATTTTTTCCCCAAAATATCACTTAATTCCATAATTTACTTTCTTGTTGGCTATGATTTACCTTTCTCCATCCATTTTGCAATAAACGAGATATCCAGTATAACTTATTTTATACATTCACTATTTACAATTATTACACAGTCCTTTATTTTATCACTACGAGAATCTCAGTTCTATTTGGATTTTGATTTATATATAGTTTGTTTATATAAAACAAAAACTATTTGCCCACTGCATAATTAATCAAAGCGGATTTTATTAAAACAGAAGTAATCCCGGGCATGTAATAAAGCGTTTTCCGATCGTATGTATGAGATCCCCTTATAAATTTTAACACACCCTTTTGAGACGTATCAGAGGGGTCATTTTTGGGATCTTCATCCTTTGCGTGATTTATTACCCATATTAAGGTAATAGTGTAATTTCTTCTAGAGGCCTTGCAATAAAATCAAGATGGCCGTTATAAAGGGTTGAGAACTTATCTACGATCGCGCAATAGAAGATTTCTAGTAAAGATGTAGACTGAATTGAAAACTTTTGACTTGACCAATGTCATTCATGATTATTTCTTTTTCATACTACAGTATTTTTAAATAATATTGCTTGTAAAAGTAATTGTGTTATACTGAATAAGCGAGTTAGATAAACCATACATAAACCACAGCTTTGTGTAAAAATAAAACGTGTGAGGAACTCGTCAGAAATGTTCTTTAACGTAAAGTGAGAAATGAGATCCAAATAGTCCATTTAATTTTTATATAACAATTTTCAGTTGAAAATTAAAAAAAAAACACTAAAAATTAAATTAAAAATTTGATGTACTTAAATTAGTGAATTCTATAAAAAATACTAACATAAGTTGTAATTAAATTTTCACACGTTCAGTATTAAGGTAAAACAAACGGCAGCGCACGCTGCTCGTTTGTTAGAATTTCGATACAATACACGACCAATATACAGTAGAAAGACACACAGAAAGGTAGAGAAAGTTGCATTAAGAGAGTGTAACACTTTTTCCTTATATGACGATTTCTACCAAACAAGCTGCGTTAAAGAACTTGTTTAACCAAATACAATTTCTTTAACGATTTGCTCCTCAAAAGACACAGAGAAAGGGAGAGAAAGTTGTATTAAGGGAGTGTAACGTTTTTCCCTTACGTGACGATTTCTACCAAACAAGACGCGTTAAAGAACTTGTTTAACAAAATACAACTTCTTTAACGATCTGCTCCTCAATCCTATCATTACATAGTATATAAAGTAAATTTTCAAAAAAAAGTATTAACCGACTTCAATATCAATCAAAAACCCATAAGGCACTGAAAAGCGGAAAATAAATAGTTTATCAAATTAACCAAATTAAATAAAACATATGAATATGTGTCTACCTAGAGATGTATGAATCGTGCCAACAAAATACATTTGTTCCAGAGACGCGAGAGTGGACTTAAACTTTGTACCTATGTAGATGATATGATTTAATATGATTTAATTGAAAATAAAAAAAGAATCATCAAAATCGGTTCACCCAGTCCAAAGTTATGAGGTAACAAACATAAAAAAAAAAAAAAAAAAAATACAGTCGAATTGATAACCTCCTCCTTTTTTGAAGTCGGTTAAAAACAAAGTCCCCCACCGCGTCTGTCTGTCTGTCTGTTCGCGATAAACTCTAAAACTACTGAACGGATTTTCATGCGGTTTTCACCAGTGGATACAGTGATTTATGCGGAAGGTTTTAGTGTATAATTTGTCAAGGTTTGTTTTATAGTCAGGGCGTGACAGCGTCTGCCGGGCCCGCTAGTCTAATATAAATGCGAAAGTTAGTTTGTTTGCTTATGACACGCCTTAACTACCCAACCAATCATGAAAAAAATTTGCATAATTGATATACCATTTATATAAATACAATGTTTTATAGAATTTATATAAAAAAACGCACATATCTTTATTTATGTGCTGTATTAAGTTATCAGTTGTGACTAGAAAATGATTAGTAAATAAAATATTATATATAAAACTTTATTTGTAACTTATTCTCTTTAAAATATATATCATACTAGCGGACCGGGCGGACGTTGTCCTGCCTTGAAAACAAAAAAAATCCTAAAAGTCGATCGCAGCGCCACCTGCCGGGTCCAATTGTGAATCTAAACCATTCTCGAATCTCCACGAACACACACAAAAAATTTCATCAAAATCGGTCCAGTCGTTTAGGAGGAGTTCAGTCACATACACACGCACACAAGAAATATATATATTAAGATTTTTGTCATGTTAGTTTAACTTACTCACAAATTCAAATTGCAGTCCTAATTTAACTCCTCGACTGAAAATATTCTAAACACGAATCGTACCTTACTACTACTTTGCTATTCTTCAAATTTAATTCGTATTTCACGTTGTCAAAATCTATTATTATTATATACTAGCTGTACCCGCAGCTCCGCACGCGTTATTTTTTTTAATCGTATTAAAGAATTATAAAATTGTGAGACTGTGTACAGTTACAGAAATGCTCTTTAAAGACAATTGTAAGTACGACGCGCACGCCACTAAAAGTAACATGTAACGTGTACATTAGATATATAAATACTAACAGCGTGCCAAATGAGGTTTGTTATCAGCAACACATTTGGAATTTTAACCCACCATAGAACTACCTCAGTCCTCACTTACACTGTATAAGGAAGTAATGAAACAATAACTTAAAATATTATTATAAAGATTTACATTTCATTTAATATACATTGCCATTATTATAAATAAGATTTTGTGACTATACAAAAAAATAAACGCTTGTCTGTTCCGCAAGAAATTGTATTATGGAACACTTTACGTAATACGTTTATAATCTAAGATCTTATTAGGAAAACCTCTATATCATTAATGCTATTAATAATTATAATGTCGACTTGTAAACAATAAGCTGATAATTATTTATCTTATTAAAAATAAAGAATGAGTTGAAATCTTGCTAAATTGCATACAAAGTCGCGGGTAAAAGCTAGTCTAAAATAGAATAACCTCAATTACTTTTTATTAGGTTCGCTATCTACCAGTGAAAGTTCCGTGAAAATCGATATAATCGTTTTGGTGATAACACATCGGGCGTAGCCACGGTTAACAGCTAGTCTTAATTAAAATAAATTAAATTACTTTTTATAAGGTCAGCTATTTGCCAGTGAAAGTCTCGTGAAAATCGGTTTAACTGTTTTGGAGATAGCATTGCACGCGAAACCACGGTTAACAGCAGATCAAACGAAAATTCTTGAATTACTTTTTATAAGATCAGCTATCTTCCAGTGAAAGTTACGTGAGATCGATCGAACCGTTTTGAAGATAGCACTGCGGACGAAGCCACGGTTAACAGCTAGTATAAACTAAAATTGCTTAAATTACTTTATAAGGTTAGCTATCTGTCAGTGAAAATTATGTGAAGATAGATCGAACCGTTTTGGAGATAGTATTGCGGGTGACGTCACGGTTAACAGCTAGTATAAACTAAAATTGCTTCAATTACTTTTTATAATGTCCGCTATCTGCCGGTGAAAGTCCCGTAAAAACGATCGAACCGTTTCGTAGATAGCACTGCAGGCGAAGCCACGGTTAACATGTAGTCTAAATTAAAATTACTTAAATTACTTTTTATAAGGTCAGCTATCTGTCAATGAAAGTCTCGTGGAAATCGGTCCAACCGTTTTGAAGATAGCATGGCAGACGAAGCAGCGGTTAACAGATAGTCTAATTTAAAGTAGCCTAAGTAACGCGCTGTAATTTTTTATATCTGCCAGTGAAATTCCCGTCAAAATCGGTCCAGCCGTTTCGAAGATTACCCGGAACAAACAGACAGACAGACCGACAAAAATTTTAAAAATTGCATTTTTGTTATCAGTAGCGTGTATACTTTCACACCCAATCAGTAAAAAAGTGTTATTTTGATATTACATACAGACACTTCATTTTTATTATATGTATAGATTAAATTAGGTTTACTGTAACGAAATTTTTGTTCAGACAAAAGAGAATATAAAATTCCCTAACCTCCTATAAGAACATTCGCCAATGGAGGAACATTACACCAGACATTAATGAGTACACTTTATTTGATCACATCTCGTTCTTGTGTGTAGCACGTAATGCTGAACTCCAATTATTTACCGTCTAAAAAGCTATTAATGTTTCGTATGCCGTTATCTCACGTATTTTGGCTAATATCTTGGAGGTATTTAGTGACTTTATGGTAACACTTGCATAGTGTGTCGTTCAAACAGAAATGAGACGATGATGTTATGCGCTCACCTGAGCATTTGTTACATAAGATGATGCTAAAATAACAGTTTAAGTGTAATAATAGTTTACATTAAACATTTTCTCAAGTTAATTATTTAGAAATTCGTCTATTTATGAATTTTTTTTTGAAGTAAACTTTTTTAGGCGCGTGTAGGAGGTACGACAATGCAACGGAGTCCGTTGCGGCAATATGGTGTAACGTTTCCGTACCATCCGGTTTTTAATTATTTTTGATTTTGTCAATAAATAGTTTATAAAGAATCCAATAAAAAATGTTTTTTTAATAAAAAATATTAAATTGAATAATAAAAATCATACAATAGAATTTATTATGTATGTAGGGCGCGCGACCGTGCTTCCATCTGGTTTTAGTGTAAGTAACAAATTAAAATTTCCTTTTCGATCACGTGTGACGGACACACACACTCATTTTTAATGACCGCCAATGTTACAATACTCGTTAAAACCACTTATTTCATATTTAACAGTTTAGATAACACTGTTTTAACTGTTTATCGTCAACTAATTCATTTAATAATATAAATTAGACAAATGTATACTTAGTAATTACAAGGCTTTTGTATAGATAGGAATTAATGTAGTATCCGGCTTTTGATTTATTATCCTTTTTTATTTTAATAACAAGATTTAACGTAGAAACCCTTGTTACTTCTAATACCTTTTATATCCATAATATACCAATGTTCATTGACATATTAAACACATTTTAAGGAATAATTTAACAATAACGTCATAATATTAAAAAATATAATATTGCTATTGAAAAGGGTAATATTTTGTTATTGGTTACTATGTATATGGGAACACAAATGTTATAGCTTACTATAACACCATATTCTGTAATATAATATAATATAATATAATATAATATAAAAACGTAATATAATTCTTTAATATAATTATAATTAATAAAATATAATTCTGCTATCACTACATAGTATAAAACAAAGTCGCTTTCTCTGTCCCTATATCCCTATGTATGCTTAAATCTTTAAAACTACGCAACGGATTTTGATGCGGTTTTTTTTAATAGATAGAGTGATTGAAGAGGAAGGTTTATATCTATAATAACATTCATTAAATAGTGGAGAAATACTGTTATTTTTGAGGTTTCTAATGTGATGTTGTAAATAATTACATTTTTTCCGCTTACATTGCAACAAAGGCAGGCGGGCCACGGGCAGTAATGAATAAATCAAAACTACTGGATCGATTTTAAACATTTTTTCAGTGAATGACATAGGCTATATATTTTATACCCGTACGAAGCCGTAGCGGGCCGCTAGTATACTTATGTAACACAAAACGGGTATCCATTCGTAAAAAAATTGTACGTAATGTTGATATACTTTCTTAGATTTTTATTGCTCTCGGTTGAACAAATTCGTGACATATATGTCGTACATACGGCTTCTTAGTTCGCGGAAACCCCGGTTTCCCCTTTCATCAATCTCAACCCCATCACACGCATGGGACATGCTCCAGAGAGGTGTTTTGAAGGACTTGGACGGAGCGACAACAACCCAACACTGAAGGATTTCTACAATTCCATTGGGAGCCATACCCAAATATAAACATCATAATACAGATAAAAAATCATCACAAGAATATAACTTAATAGTAATGGGGATTGTTTGAGATTATGTTGATATAACATGATATAAGAATTGCGGATAACTTAATATTGGAATGTAGAACTATCGAGACGGTATTTTTACAATAGACCCTAAAGATATTCTTTTAAAAATACAATATCAAAAGTGAAGAACATCTAATTAAATTGTACATGTTGCTTTAGTTTTTTATGAGTGTATTATTAGGAACACTATCAATACCGAGCAACTTTCATGGCGGCGTATATTTTTTTTTTTATAATTCACTTTAATCAAGATTCACAAATAATCGGTGTAATCATTTAGAAACCCAATGTATGATCAACTTAATTTTAATGCTTTTCCGAACCCCATTGTTCGGTCTATTGAATGAATATAATTAAATTGCTTTGTAGTAATAATATGTATACATATATTTAGCTAATTCTATACAAAAGTCGAGATATTTTTCAAACTATCGTCAACATTATTTACCTTTAATTCTATACTATTGTTATTTTATTATACACATGACTAGGGAGAACGTAATTTAAGTGTACTAAAGAAAATAAATCTCTGAAGATATTATTGTATCGAAAAGCTTACAGTATAAAACTGTATTCTAGAAAATGTATGTGTTTTTCGAATTCGTAACTTTACCGAAAGTACAACCGAAACACACATTTGTTGCTGTTGGACGGAAGTGAGACGTCCCGTCGTCGCGAAAGAACTTACGATTTATTTTATAAATTCACACACAATAATAACGCACGCTCCGTTCCGCAGTTCTGAGTTCTGAAGCCCGATATTTCTGGCATTCAAAGACTTGGTGAACGTTATGTTTAAGTTTATGTGGGGTCTGTTTCCTGTAGAATAATTAGATCTTCTATCTTTGTAACTTTTTAATCATAAAATTAATAATGTTACGTGTTTTAAATTAATGTATCACTTATCTCGAGCGATATTAATTGCACTCGCTAGCGTTATTACGTTGTCATCGGACGAAGTTGTTTGAAATTTATATTTCTAATTTATGAATTAAATTCGCTTTAAAATTGATTATTATTTTACCCACTCGATGTATAATCATTTCATTGTAAATAAGGTAAAATCTAAGAGCAACAACGATATTCATGTTCTGTCATTTTTCACGACGTGTAGTGTGGTTGCATTATGTTGAAACACATATACATAATACATACACATATATTTATAATTATCAATACAGTGTAAAAATACTAGTTGTAACGTAGACTTCACACGCGTCTGATATTATTATTTTTCGTAATAAATAGTTGAATTATGCATACTATATACATTATCTATTTTCAAATACCTATAACAATTCTCAAGTCAGATGTATGAACGATTATAGAAGTTGGTGCGTTGTAATGTCGCCCAGTCGTGTGCTTCAGCAAAATGAATAAGCATAAGCATAAAGACCTTCCCCATGAAAAAGCACTGAAGTTAATTAGGTGGGCCAACTGTTATGATGCTCGGTCAAACAGTAATTAAGTTTATTTATGTATTGATTCTCGTCCGCTTCATTGGGCATTAAAAAAATGAAAAAGGGTTAATCGAATCTCAAAAAAATCGAATACCATGCCGATACATTTAGTAGTTTTGACACGATTGACCCTCAAAATTATATTATCATTGTATAGAAGATACAAAATAAGTGCACGCAATTTATTGTATCACCTACCTATTTGTTTATCATGTAAACTTGTAGAAAGAAACGAGCATTAACATTTCGAATAGTAACTGCAGGGCTTTATGAATTCAGAAGCGGTATTACCTTGTCAACTGGCACGAGTGACTGGATGCTATCCGCTCTAATAGAGCTGGATTTATTATGTCACCGTACGTTACATGTTCATTGACTAATTCTTTATATACATATTATAAGCTTCATAGGTAACACGTTAAGCCTAGGAGAGGACTTAGTCTCAAATATAGTTGCAGGAGCACACCTATAGGTTCTTGAAGATGGATTTTCAACTTGTGAGTGTTAGTTAATTATGTGTGTTTAGTAGACGTTACTTTGAAGCTATGCTGCTCTGCACCATGATTTTTGGCCATTGTCACCTAGAGCTCAAGTTAATGGTTGTAAAAAAAAAAGGTATTCTAAAGAACATCGGATCGACTTGGTATGTGACCACCGAAGAATTGTCATGAATTGTCGGTAAAGTGTACACATCATATCGACCTAGATACTACTTAAAAATTATAGTGGATGTTAATTCGCACTATATCCGCCTGGAATTGAATGACCACTATTACGTGTTTCACTGCAACAAAAATTTTTAGTGCGGATTTTACTAAAATTTCCTTACCATAAATATATTAATAGATTTATCCATCAGGAAAAATCCCCGTACCTTGGTTGTACCTGACGGCGGTTGACACTGTTGGTATTATAATAAGTTTTTAAGTTGCACGTGCACACGTAGTAAATGGGACACCCTGAATGTTGCGGCCGACGGAAATAGCAAAGTAACGTCCTTTATAAAATTTAATGAGGGTGGATTTCCACAAAGTAACGCTTTCTTCTATCAATTATGCTTGTTCCGGACTACTTATCGGCTTACAATAGAATATGTCACATTACAATAATTTATCGGTAAATAGCTATTTGCACCATCGCAGTTCGCTCGTGCCAATTTATAATTTGATCCAGCCGATGGACGTGATCACAAATTTGCTACACTTCTCGCTGATATTGCATTTGATTCTCATCACAGGTGGTTTCCGAACAGAAGGAAGCACCACCACTGAAGTTATTAAGAAGACTACAGCGCACACCCTTACAAAAACCGACACCCTAAAGTTAGCTGTAGTCAACATTTTGTTTCATTGTATTTGTTCTTTGAATTTCTTTGTATTAAAACTTTCAATGCATTAAATATATTTTTTCTATTGTTAGTGTCGTTTTTTCTACAAACGTAGAATAAGGCGAAAGATAAAATTTTTGAAAAGATTTTTATCTTGTTACGCCAAAGAAGTATAACTTCTAACGCGTGTACATAAGTACACAGCTAGGCTGGTCGTTAAAAATTAAATTTTTTGCGACGCCCCCTGAAATCATCTTCTTTTTGATGAAAAAACTTGGGATTTCCTTTTTTTTTTTTTATCCATTCAAATATATTTACACGTGCCTCAGGAAAATTAACAGTTAATTTTTGGGTATAATCATTTTTTTTGGCGAGTTTTTCAGGGAAAAATACAATTTTATTCGAAATATAAAAAATTATAGAACTCAAATCAATAAAAATAACAATATTTGATCAAATTAACAATAAACAAAAATCTAAATTCAAAAATTTTCCCAGTTGTTTGGTATATTAAATAAATAAAATAAAAGATATTCAAATTGATATTTTTATTTTAATATTACATTAATACAAACGTTATTTTAATATTTAGATCTCTTCACTCCAAGCCTTAAGTATGCTTTCTTTCGTATTTTTAATGCCTTTTCTTCTATAATCATCTAAAATTTGAATAAGGAATTGTTTCTGTTCTTCATCTTTTGTAAACAAATCGTTGTACTCTTGCATTAGTTTAACGCCTCGCTCTGCAACATCGTTCACTACTCACAAGTTTTCAACAGCAGCCAAACAATCTTGATAATTAGAGTCTTCTAACCAGTTCTCACATTAAATAATTAATTTAAAATTTAAGTTATTTCAAATTTAATAAGATACTTTCAGAGAAAAAATGATTATACCCAAAAATTAACTTAGATCGTCTAGAGGCACGTGTTCTTTTGAATTAAAAAAAAAAATAAAAATTTCCCAGTGTTTTTTCATCAAAAGGAAGCTTTTCAGGGGGCGTCGCAAAAAATTTAATTTTTAACGACCAGCCTAGTACACACACACTTTTTTTTCTGAACACAGGTTATCTCGTGTCTTTTTCTGTGACCCTGGACTCCCTGACAACGTGTATCGAAAATTTCACGATGATCGGTTGAGTAGTTAAGCCGTGAAAGCGTAACAAATAAACTCACTTTTACCTTTAGGTTGTAAATTAAAATCACATGTTTGAACGATTTAATATTTGCAAATGTATTACGCAAATCCCTGTTGAGTTGTTATCGTATTTTCTCACACGTCAAATGAACAAGCCGGTCTCGTTTATCGAGGCCGGTATTACGCTGCAGTCGACCCCCACGGCCTGTCATCCCGCAGCGGCAACGTCGACTGTGTCAGCTATATTATCAAGTGGATTTATTGTTTCACGTGCAGCCCCCCGCATACAACTTGTTTTATACCACTGACAGTTCTAACAAACGCGTTAGTGCCGAAGGATTTGTTCTTGCTTTGGAAAATTCTATTTATTTCTCGTAAAAGTATTTAGAGTTATTTTTTGTTGTTATCTTGTCGTGACTGTGTGTTACTATTGAAATATTATTTGTAAGAGACTTTTGAAGATTTTCTGGGCTTTATAATTTTCTTTGTTGAGTGTAGGTTTCTTATTATCTTTAGTTCGTAGATGAATATAGCTTACATTAGTGTTGGCATCTGTTTCTTACTAGAACAAATATAAAGCTTTGATATTTTACTATCAATTTACAGAGTTTTCGTTAAAACTAAAGGTAGCGAGTGATAAAGCAAGAGTGCTCGCCCGTGGTGAAATAAAGTACTAGTTGGTCAGGTAATTTTGGTTCATAATCATCATTACAAATTTTGTGTTTTAATTTAATACTCTTCTTACAAACAATATTCTCTATCTGCTATTTTTATATCATAACTAGCGGGTTAGGTGGACGTTGTTCCATCCTGATAATAAAAAGAAAACCTTGACAAATTATATACCTAAACCTTCCTCATGAATCACTTAATCTACTGGCGAAAACCGCACGAAAGTCCGTTCAGTAGTTTTTGAGTTTATCGCGAACAGACTGATATACTTTGCAAAGGACTTTTTTTTTATAGTAGGTATGTAGTGATTAGCAACCGTCTGACTTTTCTAAGGTTTAATTTACTAACGGCTGAAACGGTCTTGGCGAATTGAAATGGCAGATAGAAGAAGGTATTTTAACCAAACTACATATCTATTTTCTAAAAGTTCTACGAAATAGTGCTACAACTTTGCAGAAGTATTTTGAAATCATTACGACAGTTATAATAGTCACGTAATAGTAATGAAATTAGAAGTAATAAACCAAAGATGGTAATTCAATGGTAGAAAATTATTCCCAACAATTTTCGATGTTTGTTCAGAATGTATTTAGATACCAACTTATCCCAGCAATTAACAAATTTGTTAGGGAGTTTGGTATTAACACCAGTTTACAAACCACATTAGATATTGTACTATGTTGTACATATCACTAACAAAAGTAGGATTTCCACCCTTTATACCTTAATTAAATTTATGGTATTACACTTATAATTTGTATATTAAATTCTATTTCTATTGTTATAAGGTTGGATTTAGTTTCTTTTGTTTTTAGCTTTGTCCTGTTTACGAGGTGACAAAGAGAAAGTATGAACGTAACAGTAAAGTAGAAATCGTACATTTAATACTAAATCCCGTTCAGGATTTTCTTTGCTACTCCTATTTCGTGTACGTCGACCGCTATCTTCGCGTGTTAGAGTTTTATACCTTGATTTTACTCTTGAGAATTTAATTCGATACTGGCTGTTATGTTCTTTTGATTCCTATCTTATATTTGATGGATATTATTTCGTCGAACAAAGTGTCTCGAGTGTTTATTTTTATAATTTGGTAATTGTGGATTTCAAGATTAACCGAATAGTTTCGAGAAATGAGATTGTCTTACATGGTTGTCCTCTAATGATTCGAAACTATCACAACGAGATTTCTGAATAAAATACAGGACTATGTTATCGCCAGGTATACATATGTTATTTTATCTACGTAAATAAAAATCAATTATATATGTAAGTACATTACTTCAGACAGGGTTCGTATGAAAGAAAATGTTTGAAAAAATCGAAGGAAAAAGTGAAAAGTTCGATTTAAAAGATAAAATTTGTTCTTACAGCAAACGAAAAAAAATAGGTAATAATATAAATAAGGTCATGTTTACACAGATTTATGATCATATAACAATATGACTTTTGATAACCCTAATGAGTCTGAGAGAGAGGCCGATGTGAAAGGTATACGACTTACCATCGGGTGACCCGTCTGTTCGCTTGCCTCCTATAATATAAAAAAAATACGAGACGCTGTTATTTTGATAGCTAGCTATATGAATGAGTTTTTTCAATATGATGATCTTACTAACTTCGAGTAACGTATGTTGTGTGTATCAATACTGGACTGAATAGCTTGTTCAATGAAATATCTTTAACAACGTTGCATTGTTGTGTCTGTCACGTTTTTTAAAAAGAATATATTTATTAATTATTATTTAATTTATTTAGTTACTAGCGGGCCCGGCAGACGCTGTGCCGCCCTGATTATAAAAAAAATCTTGACAAATTATATACTTAAATCTTCCCCGTGAATCACTGTATCCACTGGTGAAAACCGCATGAAAATCCGTTCAGTAGTTTTTGAGTTTATCGCGAACAGACAGACAGACAGACGCGGTGGGGGACTTTGTTTTATACCATGTAACGATTATTAATTGATGAATTTAGTAAATATTAATGAATTAATTATTAATCAATTAATTTAGTAATTAATCAATTATTAATAATATATATCATTAATAACCAGGGTCTGTATAAAAATATCATGTTTATTCAGTACTAGCTGTGCCCGCGACTCCGTCCGTTTGGAACTTAATGTAAAAAACAGTGATTAATAAAATCATCTGAATATATTAAATCGATTTACTTATGTACTTTTCCCTCGTACATAAGTCGCGTCGCCATTAAAATTGTAATAACTTTTGATAGACCGAACCGATTTTTAATAAAACCAAGACTAAATGTTACTCGAGGGTAAGCTGTATGATTTTCTTGGTAAGGTGTATCGTGAACGCAGTACTTTAGCAGTTAGGCGTGTTCAAACAAACGGACAGATAGACAGCAATTTCTAAAAATATTTTAAAATTATTCTATTACCTATGCCAAGACACCTGCAACGATTTTTTTCACAAAAATCTAAAAAGTACAGACAAACTAGATTTACATTCTTACATTAAATTTCATACATGAAATTAAAACTATTGTGTATCTTATAAAAAAATATTATAACATTTTAAAATATATCAATTCCCATTATATATTAATTGAAAAGCGATTTCTTTAAACAAGATACCTCTGAAGTCGTAATGGTTTTTTTTACATTAATCCTGTTATCTGTAATATCATATCGTTTAGACCTTTTAAACCCTTTGTCCGTAACGCTCATTTATGTATAAAAAAGCTTTTGGTGATTTTAAAGGATTTTGTACTGTATAATCTAAAATTAAAATTCGACAAATATTTATTGCGGTTTTATCTTTTATGTTGTGTTTATCTATATGAGTACATTTAAGTTGTATACACATTCATTTTATCTATTCAGTAGACTATATATTTTAAGATATATGTCAATGTTAAGTTAATTTTATCATTATATTTTTTAGTTTATTCATTTTCTTCGATTCTTCTATATTTGTACTACCTAGGATAACTTTTATACTTGATAACAATAGCGCTGGTTAGCTGGAAGAAAATGCCTTGTGGTATTAAGTTCGCTAATGTACAAACTAAAAAGGGTAATGAAATATTAATTTATTCAAATTTAATCCGTATTTACATATAACTTTGTGGTGTCTATGGATTTAGTCACATTTATACAATTTAACTAGTAATCGTCGGCGACGTTGTCCGTTTTTAATTACAATTATGTGTACTTAGAAATGTTTACCTCAGAAAATGTGAACAACGCGATGACAATAAAAAAAAATGATACGCCTTTGTGAATTTGGAACGCGGTATGTAAAAAAATTATCAAAGATTTAAATAAAATAGACATCTATGTAAAAAAATTGTAAATAAGCTAAATTGACATGGTCAACAGATATAAGGATGTCGTTTTCCCTGCCACAGTGTTCCAGTATAGTCTGATTTAAATTTAAATTACATCGAGGAAGGACGCTAGGAAATTACTCTTTAATGGAAAAATGTTGGTTCATTTCCAAACGTTCGTAGAAAAAATAACTGTTACATCATTCTACTTATTCGAAATAAAATTAAATAACATTGTAGTTTTTATTTTATTAAAAACTATTTAGCATTAATATTATGAGCATTGAGCATCGTGCTCGTCGGCTTGTCGGTGATGAAGCGCTGTGGGATTCAAGAATGTTCAGTTTAAAGCATCGACGAAAAGTGGCTTGTCTCTCAGTGTTTTATAGGTTACACTTTGGAGAGTGTGCACAGGAATTACATAATATAATTCCACCGTCCCCATTCCATCAGAGGACGACTAGAGGCCGTGAGGGTTTCCACCCTTATGTGGTTGATATCCTCGTAATTCGTACGAAGCGATTTGCTTTCACATTCATTATACGTACGGCTAAGGAGTGGAATTCACTCCCGGCGTCTGTCTGCCCGTCATCTTATAACTTGGGAGTCTTCAAGAGTAGAGTGAACAGGCATCTAGTGGGTAAGCGCGATTTTTTTATTATTAATCATTAATTTACTTATTTGTAATGAACAAACAAATTGTATAGTCATTGTTTATAACAATTAATCAGTGTATCGTATTATGTATATTCTTTTTAATGCAATATATTTTATTCTCATCTGATTGGTAAGTTCGAAGGATAAGGGCTATCAACATAGGAGAAATAAAGAGATACCATAATAAACGTTAATAACTATTTATAGATAGAAACAAAAGATTCAATATAAAAGCACTGAAACTTTCTTAGATATATTGATGAAATATATTCATTCAGTTAGTATTAATACATTCAATTTTATCATCTCTTTTCTATTCAAAGACATCATATTTAAATTTATATTCTATAACCTTAGACATATCCATAATTAAGATGAGTCTAACGACGTCTTATAGGTTAAAATCTATCCAGCTGTTTAGGTTATAGAGCTCATCAAAGAAATAGAATAAACATTCCTTCTGCGTAATTGGGTAGTTACATCAATAATTCATTCGTATATTTATAATTTCCGAGCTCGAGAATTATATTTAACGTGATCATTCATTTGTGTTCGTTTGTGTACGAATCGGTATCGATTTTCGGTTATGCTTATTGAAACATATTAATCTCAAGTTTCGGTATAAAATATTAGGTCACCGCATCGGATACATCGGAAACGGTTGCAGTGGGCTCTTGTTTACACTCGGACAGTTCTATGTCTGTTGATCTAGCAACGGAGTGTGGTCATATTAAACGTACATTGCAATGGATGCTCTACCGCAATATTCTGCTTTGCACATCTTGAAATGGTTCGAATTCTTCATTAAGTGTATTTACCATTCCTAAACATAATTCTCTAAGTAAAAATGTTAGGATGTGAACAAGCTTGTCTTACTTTTGTCTCCATACTTTTTTGTATTTTCCAGGTACCAATATCATTACTCATTACATAGTATAAAACAAAGTCCCCTACCGCGTCTGCCTGTCTGTCTGTTCGCGATAAACTCAAAAACCACTGAACGGATTTATATGCGGTTTTCACCAGTAGATAAAGTGATTCATGAGGAAGGTTTTGGTATATAATTTGTCAAGGATTTTTTTTTATAATCAGGGCGGGACAACGTTTGCCGGGCCCGTTAGTATCCAATATACTAATGTAATGTATCCGCTACTTTCTAATTTCCTTAAGGCGTGTCATCTCTCATTTTTCTGCGACCACTTCCGTTCTTAATCTGTAAAGTGCAGCCTTGCATGTTCATCATAAAGTGTAGTGAAGTCAGTATACTATGTCAGTGTAAGGAAAAGATCAACTAAGGACGAACAGTGATATTTGTAAGTTATTCAAAAGTATCTTTATATTTTTTAACTTATTATTTAAATTATTCAAACAATTATCTCTATGTCATTGTTAAAGGTTTAATGTATCTGAAGTTATGCTTAAAAAAGTTCAGTATTTATGCTGTAATTCACTCTGACAAACCGTGAAAGTTGATCTTTTTTGAGACTGTCCTTAAAATTTTTAGATCGTCCACAAACTTGTTTAAATAATTTCAAAACGATGTATAACATGAATGTCATTTTTTAAAGCAAAAAAGGCTAATATCACAACACTTTAATTAATTTTTTTTCAAGTTGTGAAATAGCTGACAAATATGCAATACACGCGGTGTTAAATGGTCACTGCCATCTATAGGTATGTATGCTACCAAACTAGAGGACCGCAGTGCTTAGGCCAAACAAAATAGGTTGCTACTCCTGGGGTCTGAGTTGTGCCACGCCTCATGCGCCAAATATGTTGAGAGAGTGATGTTTATGACAAAGATCCTATATGCATATTCATCATTTACATAAATATTAGTAGTTAACAGCTGAAATCGCCGTTTCATACTGATATTTTTTTGTGGGCTAAAATATATTAATTGTGTTCGTCGTTAAATGTGTTCGTCATGTATACACTACTGCTATCTAACAGGAAGAACATTTAAAACTTTGCGATGCAACTCTGGAGACCTATAGTTCATAAACTGTGTAAAGGCATTCTGTATTGCTTCGAGAGGAAAAAAGAATTGAAAATTCTAACAATTAAATGGCATATTTCTTTTAAACTTAGAACGTTATTTTTTCGCCTGAAAAAATGTTCAGTCTGAAATCTGAAAGCATGTACGTTTCTATTCGACCGTAGGTTTTAAATGGAAATTTCACATTTATAACCCTGCAATCCGTAACAAGGCAGCTTAGATAAAATAGGTTAGCGGGGGCAGACCGGGTCTGGCCCCGATGCCAGACCCGGTCGCACGCCTTCGCTATGTCTAGGCTAACTGGCAAAACCTCACCTTGACTCTCACTGGCTGCAGCCCATCGGTGTGTGAGATACACCAGAAGATCGCCAGTCGAGCGTCCGTGGCGAAAGCCGTATTGACGATCGCTGATTAAATTGCATTCTTCTAGGTATCTCAGGTGCTTGGTATTGATGACACGCTTAGAGAGCATGGAGGATAAAGCGATAGGCGTTTAATTCGATGGATCTGATCTATCGCCTTTTTTAAGCACAGCGTGCATATAGGCGTCTTCCATGAAGATGGAAAATATCCACTGCGGTATGTAAGTTCGAATAGGCGCGTTAACACAGGACACAACTCTGGAGCACACTGTTTGAGCACCACTGCTGGAATGCCGTCTGGTCCACTCGATTTATGAACATTAAGACCGAACAACTCCCGCCTGACGTCCCTTTGTGTGATATAAATTTTCGGCATGGAACATTCGCACCGTAAGAGGATAGGCGGTACGATACTTCCATCGATGTTCATAGTCGAGTTCGAGGCAAAGAGAGTAAAAAACCCAGTAAATCGGCTTTCTCTTTAGCGCCGTGGGCCAAGTTGCATCGGCAAAAGTTTCCCTCGGCGGCGTTGGCGAGCGACCAAAAGGCGCGACTCCCAGAAGGGTGACTTGCCAGCTGTGCGCCAATTTTACTGATGAAATCGAATTTAGCCTTGGATGTTTGTATTTTACTAAACCTTGAAGCAGCATTTTGTTCATGTTTCACACGAGATGTGTTTGGGTCCTGATTAGATAAATGATATCCTTTAAATATATTGATGCGATTCGTATATTTGTACTAGATCCCTGTCTTTGTTTATACTGACTTTGGATTTACCTTAACTCGGGCTTCTGTTAACTGAAAATAGCGTTTGTTATGTAAATTTTCTCGTTATCTTTTCATATACGAAGGACAATTTTGGCGCTTCTAAATATGAAAATCGAGGGTTCGATGAATGATATTAAATTAATGTAAACGACGCGAAAAAACTGCTTAAATGAACTTTTTTATACGTTTATAAATGTACATAATTCATTTCAATAACAATGACATCAAATATTCATTGAAATCTATAAAAATCTTACCTATATTCAGTGATATTATAAGCGTAAATATATAAATAAAGAGTGATTTGTAAAGTGTACAAATTATAGTAATGTTAATAACACAACATATTATAAAACATAGTACCTCGCCGCGTCTGTCTGCCAAAAACTACTGGGCGGATATTCATGCTGTTTCATTAATAGAAAAAGTGATTCACGAGAAAGGTTTAGCTATATAATTTCTCAAAATGTTATGTAAATTCGTTGAAATATAACGATAATTGTTGAAAGTATCGGAAAAAGTCAAGCCGGCTGGGAGCTTTCGTCGAAAGCGCTGCCTAATCCTTTTGAGGTGTAACAAAACCATTGAGATAACAAACGACGCAGATGAAGTCGCTGGAATCAGCTAGTTTAGAATAAATAAATCAAAATAAGTAGAAATTTCCGCATAAATATATTAATAATTAGAAGAATTTTTAAAACTTTTTTTAATTTAATACAGATATTCAGTTACTCTTAGTGTACGTCCAGAGTGTACGCTATAATCGAGCGTCGAGCGGGGCGTCGCGTGCGACGTTCGTGTCAAACAGATGCATTAATACGTGCGTGTCCTGAGTGGCGCGCGAACGTCGTTCTTAGACGCTGAACGCGCCGCACGCGACGCCGCGCTCGACGCTCGATTATAGCGTCCAGTCTGGACGTACACTTACTCTTTAAAAATTGTTAACTATAAATGCAGCATTTGTATTATTATTAAAATAAAAAATTAGTAAATTAGAAAGTAATATATGTATGTTATTTTAATTTTATTGAGTAGTTACGGCATGAAAGCGCAATAAAAACAAACAAAGGTATATTCGTATTTATAATATTAATTATGTCACTCTATTTCCATAAAAATAAACTTATATTATTATGTGGATTCATAAAATGCAGCCGCGATAGCAAGCATCAAATTAAAATCTACTTCGATTCGAATAGAACTCTATGGTGTGGATGTTTGTCGGATTGAATTGAAAATCTGAAGTGAATCCGCTGCGGTGGCCACTACCATCCGATGGATTACTGGATTGGAGCAATATCGGACCGTTTGTTCGATGTATTCCACTTTCTATCCACGCTCGCCTCAAAATAGCGTTCAACCGTAAAATGAAAGGGGATCAGATAAAATTGAGCGAAAACTTTCAAAATTAGCATTTGATTATTTATTTGTTTAGTGTATCTATTATTAGTTTGTATTTTTTTATTTAGTTCTGTTCGATAATACTATTTTTTGTATCAATTACTGAAGGACAGATGTTTTATACTTATCACACTTTTTTTGTTTCTTTACTATAGTGTTGTTCTAGTACGAGCTAACAAAAATTAGAAGACATCTTTAGCGTATGACACCAACACTGTCGTATTCTTTTTTAACCGACGAAAAAAACTGAGGAGTTTCTCAAGTCGACGCGTATTTTTTTTTTATGTTTGATCACGCATAACATTTATAGAGTAGTCCGATTTTAAAAATTATTTTTTTATTGGAAAGAGTATACCCGGAACGTGGTTCCATATAAATTTGGGAAAAAAATTCCACCCAACGTTGATTTTTCCTCTCTCTCTATCTATAACCATAACTTTTAGAATAGTACTTAGATTTTTTTTTTAATTGGAAACTTTATTCCTTTTTCCCCCCCCGTGAATAACTAAGTTCAGTTAAACTAATGTAAGTATATCTAAATTAAGCATGTAGTAATTAGTTGAGTATAACCACAAAATATTTAAAAAAACTTTTTACAAAAAAAACCGCTAAAAAACGAAAAGCAAAAGATAATAAACTTTTTTTTTATTAACCTTATAACTAAGTTCTTAAACTAATGAAGAATCTAAGTAATTTTGAGTCGTAGTAAACTTCTTTAAATGAAAATTAAGTCTTATTGTTACTACTAGGTTTTAGTTAGGACATATTCAATAATACGCTAATTTAATATGTCATTAAACGTTGCACAGACGATGTGCCAGGGATTAGCAAAAATAGAATCGTGTTGTTACATCAGGATCGCGAATGTGGTCGTATGTTGTGATCACGAATCAATTGGGTACATTGTATTTAAACATTAATTCATTTCATTTAAAAGAAAACCAGTCTCAGGGTGGTTTATTTTTTATCATTTGTTAGTTATTTGTCTCTTTCTAAATTGTAAAGTTATTATTATAATATAGAAACCTGTCAAGTTTGATAGTGGTAGGCACCACCGCCATATCTCTAGCAATTATAAAGCAGCTGTTAAAGTATAGCTGAATAAAAAGCCGGTTTATTCGAATTTGTTTATTGAAATAGAGATTAAATCTCTCAAGGTGAAAGCAACTGAGATGTGGCAGGTTCGATGTGTCAAATAATGAGATGAATTTACTAATTGGTTACCTTTTAATAACTGGCTTACAGTACATGACTTACAAATACATGGTACGGCAACGTCAGCGCACTACATACCGTTATGTTGTAAACTATAATTACTATCGTTATTAAAGATTCGAATGTTTTATTGCAGGCCCTACTGCAGGCACACGATGTCGTCGCTCGTGAGGTATACGGTGAAGAATCGCTCCGCGCTTCACCGCCGCCAGTCAACGGGCGCACGACGGCCCCACCGCCGGAGGAAGAGGACGACACCGAGCCTGAGTTCGAAAACGTGACTAGGGTGCGCCTCGTGCAGTTTCAGAAGAACACCGACGAACCTATGGTGAGAGACCTGGTTTTTATTATTACGAGCGCTCGTCCAGTGGTCGGACTTCGACCATGAAAAAGAAATGAATGCGTGTAACCGTCACGTGCGATTGAAGTAAAACTTCTTTGGCGTTATAAGATAGTAATCTGTTCGTCCTTTTCTATATTTTATTTACTTTATAATAAAGAGTTGCTAATAACATTTCCTATGTTATTTAAGTTCCGAATTAGTTGATAGATGGCAATACATATAGTGAAGCTTTGATTTAATTTGTTACTTACATTGAAACCCGATGGCAGCATGGTCGCGCGCCCATAGGTATATATATATATATATGTAATTAATTCTATTGTATGATTTTTTTATTATTCATTTTAATATTCTTTTTTTATTTTTCCAAAATTTTTGATTTATTTGTTTATAATTGTTTGTTTTGTTTGTTTATAATTTGTTTATAATTGTTAAAAATGTTTATTTATGTATTTATTGACAAAATCAAAAATATTAAAAAACCGGATGGTACATGAACGTGACGCCATATTGTCATAACGGACTTACGTTGCATTGTCGTCCAGTTACCTCCTAGTCGCGCTTAAAGAAATTTTACTTGAAAAACTTTTCTTTGTTTTTATTGGTAACACTAAAGCTCCTCAATACCTACTAAACAAAAAAAGAATAAAGCAATTCGCCTGAGAAGCAGAGGAAGGAGATATTTTTATCCGTTTCCCTGCAGCCTATTTATATATAGACGAGTACTCAACGCTCTTCCAATAGTCGCACTTCGACCATAGACAGATTCTCGGCGTTGCATTCTAGGCAAGAGCCCAAAGCATCCTTCGGCCACTTTGACACCCCTGAGCTTGATACCATTGGGTTCGAATGCTTTAAGCGCTCGTCTTAGTAATCCGGTGAAGCTGTTAAAGCCTGTCAAACCAATAGTGTGGCCAGTTCGAAAAGAAACACATCTCGATGTTTATTGTCGATATGAAGTATCTCAATATTTAAGTATTTTAAGTAACTGACTTTATAGCACCACCTATGAAGGTACCGCCGGAATACTATTCAAATCATCTGTTAGAAATAAAAAGGCCTATCTATGATGATTGAAAGCACATTGCTAACTGCCAACGTATTAATTCGTTTTAGTTCCTTCAACATCTATATCCCATAAATAGTAAATTGTGAATAATTTGATTTTATAGGGGATAACTCTAAAGCTTGCGGATGACGGTCGGTGTATCGTGGCCCGCATCATGCACGGCGGCATGATACACCGACAAGCGACCTTGCATGTCGGTGACGAGATCAAAGAGATCAACGGAACACCCGTCGCTAACCAATCTGTCGCGCAACTGCAGCGGATGTTGGTATGTACTTTGCCGTTTTGATCAAAAACATTTTTCTCATTTAACTAAGTAACCAGTTTCTATGCCTTTTTTATTATATACTGCCCGGCAGACGTTTCCCCCCTATTATAAAAAATAATTATATTCCTTCCTCTTCCTTTTCCCTATAACCCATAAGATCCGTTCTTTTTTTTTTCATGACGGGGTAGGCTATATTTGTTTCCGATACTTTCCTATTATAGTCCGGGGTAGGTATATTTGTTTTCTTTCCCTTTTTTATATCTTCAATGTAATTGGGCAATTGATACATGAATATATTAATATTGTCATTATTCTTTATTTAAAAGAACCATAATCCGTTGAACATTTAATCTATGAATTATAATCGGATCTATTAAATTTTGCAATTTACAAATGCGTTGCTAATATTTCTTTTATTTCTCAACAAGACCTTTCAGTAGTAAAGAAATATGAAATATTACCTTACAGATGTAATTACCTCTGATATTATAGTATATTTTATTTAAAAATAAGTCCATTAAGACAATTCCTACTTTAAGTTGAAATGAAAAATCCACAGCGCGAAGCCCGAGGCTCTGTGACTTTCAAGATCGTTCCGTCATACCGATCAGCGCCACCGCCTTGCGAGGTAATTTTTAATACATATTCCTCTATACAATCATACACATTTTAATATATTGTTTTACATTATAACTTAAACTTGTAACGATTTCTAGCAGTTTGAATTTTAATACCACTTAGTTGTAGATTAACCAGCTGTAATAATTGGATATTAGAGTAACACATTCTTGATAACAATGACTAATAGTAATTTTATACACTTAACACAATGCTAGTGTGATTTGAACGCTTGTTTTTTAATAATATTAAAAGTCGACAAGCGCACATATATAATATGTATGTCTATAACCAGTTTGAAATGCTTGTCCCTTAATACGCAGAATTGGTTCTAAAAACACTCACCTTTAAAAATTTTGTTTTTTTTTTCTAACTAGCTTTTCCGGATAAAGCCTTCGCCCGTGCTAGTAAGTAGCGAGACTAAATCCTATGCTACTCTATGTTATGTATTTTATGTTGTATTTTGTGTTATGTTTTTGTATATATTCACCAGGGCATGGCAACGCGTCCTCGCGATATCCTCTGTTACTGTGCGCTTGTTGTTCTTTTATCATCGCTTCATGTTTTCACACAAATCACTATCTTTTTTTTTTTTTCGAACTGACTACGCTATTGACCTAGCAAGGTATTAACAGCTTCACCGGACTACTAAGGCGAGTGCTTAGGGCACTCAGCCGATTTTATTTCGGCAACTAGCTCAAGGGTGCAGCACTGCACATCTCGGCTTGGGCTGTTGCCTGATTCATGCAATAGAAATGCAAATGCAATGCAAATCACTATCAATGTCTTACTGTTCTATGTTTAACATTTACTCTATCTCGTTGTTTGTTTCATTTCTTTCATTGACATTTTTGATGGCTTACATATCATTAATTATGTGATTCGGATGTATAAAATTATTCACTGCGATTATTCAATCACGTGTATCATAAATTTAGTCACTGTCATGCGAAGTATCGTTCGTGTAAATTAATTCGTTATGAACGTTTTGCATAATCGCTGCTATAAGTTCAAATTTGCAAATGTTAAATGGTTGTAATTACTATTTCAGTAAATTGAATTGTTTTGCACCTCCCTTAATTGCGATGTCAATCGAATAATCGATAATTGCAGATATTCGTGAGAGCGCAATTCGATTATGACCCGCTAGAAGATGATTTGATTCCGTGTGCACAAGCCGGTATCGCTTTCAACATTGGCGATATCCTGCAGGTAATTAATTCGTTTTAAAAGAATTTTATAGTGTAGTATATAGAGAATGGTAAATTGTAAAGACTTGATACGACATATTACTACCTCAATATTTATAAAATTTGCGCTAAATGGTGTACTGTCAGACCTAAAAATATTATTGAAGACTTGATACGACATATTACTTACTCAATATTTATGAAATATGCGTTAAATAGTGTACTAACCGCAACCGCTGTACCGCTCCACCGGTACGCGAGCGGCGAGACGGGGGAGCGAACGGACTGTCTGTGTTAGACGCACATGATATAAAATATCTCAAGAAGGGTCGTGTGTTATGCGTTAAGATTCTAAATTTCCAAGAATTAAATGTTCATTTCATTTATATTGATACATATTTAAAATCATATTAAACAAAACCAGGGACTGGATACAATCATACCTTTAAATGTACAGCTTCAAAAAAATGTGCTTTGATATCGTAAGATCTGACTCTGATACGAGGAATCTCATGTGAGTTCATGCTCTTTCCTTCCCACTCCTCACTTCCCCGCGCATACCTAATGCACGGTGTAGTGGTTGCGGTCAGGCTATATCAATATTTTTAAGATTTGATATAAGATATTACTACTTCAGTACTAATGAAATCAGCGTTAAATCTAATAGTGTACCTACTATCAGAACTATTTTTTTTAATGATTTTTTAAAAACTACTATACAGATAATCAGCAAGGATGACTCTCATTGGTGGCAAGCTCGTAAAGATGCATCTGGTGGATCGGCTGGACTTATCCCAAGTCCTGAATTACAGGAGTGGCGCGCAGCTTGCGCGGCTGCGGAAAAATCTAACACCGATCAAGGTTAGAACCCATTGGAAAAGTTACAAATTATCGACTAATTCAGATAGATTAATCGAGTTTAGTTATCATACTGTTTATGTGTGTTGATTAAGATTCTATGTTAAATGTAATTTTAAACAAAAAAAAATTGACTTCATTACAATCTTGCGGTGGTATGATTTTGCTTTTAGAATCACATCTATCAGAGACTTGTCTTTGTCATATTATATTATCGATCGGTCTTTCGTGTCGTTGAAATGAAATCTCTGTATTAAAAACACGTTTATTGGCCATGTGTATTAAAAAAGTTGATACTTTTACATGTTGTTGCGTTGATTTGGATGTTGTATTAGGATGCCTGTGTTTGTTACAACGTTTATAGGTAGTATCCAATATAGTTATTCATGTTAGATTGCTTTTGTGTCTTACATTCATATTATCGTAAGCTCTCATATTTTGTTTTGACATCATCTACTTCTCGAAACTCATTCACATCGTTAGAACATGAACTTACATTAACATTTCGTGTTTTTCCTTTACAAACATAAACATCATTGGACGAAGCAGTTGGTATGTAAAGTTGCTTTTTATCTACGTTTACGAGTAATACAAGCTCCCCGCCATCTTATATGAAAGTCATAAAAGCATCGTAAATTTCGTTCCCAGTTTGCACGTTAACCGACTTATGTAGCCTCCTTTTTTGCAGAATCTTGTAAATATCTGACGTTTTTGGCAGATTATTAGCAATGTATCCATTCCAATATTTGTAACAAAAAGTATTAAAACGTTAGTCAACCTGTGGTGTACAATATCGAAGGGAGTTTGTGTAAACCCGAAATATCTCTCTGCCATCCCCCGGGGAATGTTTTATCGATTATTTACATTTGTTTTACAGTATCTCCCTTTCATAGCCTTAGCGTGTACGGCTATCATAAATCCATTAACTTTATTTGTGTTCTATCCGAATCTGTTTACGTAATTGCCTATTGTTTTATATTAATAATCGTTATACCTATTACGGTCTGATGAAACATTTCCCTATGTTTAAACCCGAAATCGAGTAGTGATCCGATACTCCATACCTTTGCGTTTGCATGACCCGTGTTGTAATGTTGTGCCGCTAGGAGCGGAGGGCTGCGTTTCCCATACGGAAGGGTGCGAGAATACAGGTAAACGAACGCGCGGACACCTATCTTATTGGCTTTATTCTGATTTAATTAGCGACACATCGTAGACATACTTTCACTGCGCATTTTTTTTATTTTATTTAAGCCAAAGATTGGTAAATACGTTCAGCCAATGATATTGTAGCTAAAAAGCTGTAGATACGTCATAAGCACTTCGACAGGGCCTTGTTAAAACTCGTCTAACTAGATTATTTGTGACGGCTGCCTCGTCAATCCGCCCGTATCTAAGCAACATATAACTATTTCTTTTTACCACCGATATTGAGAATATGCCATCTTACTTCCACATTTTGTCTAAGACAGTGTGGCGTTACAATATTACTTTACGTATGTGTGCGTTTTCGTGCCGTTTGTTTTGTCAAAATATCATGTCGGTAACGTATCTACACCTTTTTACTTATAGTATCATTCCGTTCAGCTTATGAAATATTTCAATTCTTATTTTCAATGATGCTACATTTTAACAGAACGTTGCTAGATTATAATATATACTTATTGTAATTGCTCGCTATTTAGGCCTGACGACACAGGTCATGGTCATACATACGAGTACATCATAATGTGCGTAAAAAAAATAAGTTAGAAAATAGACTTTTCAATACTTCAGCTCTCTGAAGTCGTCGTCAAATGGTTTGACCGACATGAATATAGAATGCACAGAACACAAATATAGGTATAATACGTGTTATATTATAACATCGAGACAATTTAAACTTTATTTGGTCTCGAATACTTAACTATATTATGCGCAAGCTCGAACTTGTGGTTATATTCATACCGGTCAAAAAAATTGACGAGGGCTGTATAATTAATTGTGTTGATGTTAATTAAACGGTACTGTATTTGCATGAATAATACAGTTTTGCATCGTAATATTAAATGTAAGGTAATTAATTAAAACTAATTAGGCATATAACAGCACCTTAATGTATTTTTAGCATGGCAGTTAATATAAACCGAACCGTTAATAATGTCATTAGTTATAGAATATAAAAATAAGCTAGATTATAAACGAAGTCACTTATTGTTCCAGTAAATTGTTCCATATTCGGACGTAAGAAGAAGCAGTCTAAAGATAAATATTTGGCCAAACATAATGCTGTGTTCGATCAACTGGACGTGGTCACTTATGAAGAAGTCGTGAAACTACCTTGTTAGTATTATTATCTATTATTGAAATAATGATGGTTATGTGGATAGAAAAGGATATTTCTCTCGTATTTTTATTTTTTTGCAACCAATACTCTGGTAGATTATTACTGCCGATTGGCATATTCGAGTAGGTAACGACATTACATGTTTCCTGCGATCATTTCAATGAACTAACAAGATGGTGGCCCTATTGTTAGAAATTTCCAGGGAGTTTTTGCAGCAAGTCAGAATCCATCCACGGTAATATTATTTCCCATCCACTTCACGTGTACACAATAAGTAAACTATGCTACGTGAAGCAACACCAACATTACAAAATATAGAGTCAAATAACACAAGATTGTGAATGATATATAAAAATGAATCATTACATAGTATAAAACAAACCGTGTCTGTCTGTCTGTCTGTTCGCGATAAACTCAAAAACTACTGAACGGATTTTCAAGTAGTTTTCACCAGTGGATAAAGTGATTCATGAGGAACGTTTTGGTATATAATATGTCAAGGATTTTTTTTATAATCAGGGCGGGACAACGTCTGTCGGACTCGCTAGTGATATATAAAAACAACTACATGACGTTCCAAGATCCCGCCAAAGACTCCATAAAATGTTATGAATGCGAAAGTAATCGCCTGTCTGTTTGTTATTTTTCCACGACTTATGGTCTGAAGTGGTATTAATGAAGCTCTGTATATATGTATCCTAATACCGAGAGGACATAGGCTAAAAGACACGGACAATATCACTGAAAACGTTATAATAGTTGTTTATTAAACTATTGCATAGCTTCTATCGCGGGCCTTGAGCGTGGGGACCGAATCCAGAAATTCCGTAACGAAAAAAACCTAACACCCTCCACTCCGACCGGCACAGCGGTGATACTTTTTAGTTTTTCCATCTATCGATAAATACCAGAACTTTTAATGACTTTTTGAAATATCACGCTTGTCTCTTTAGTTCAGCAACCCGCCTTTAGGTGGCATTGGTTGTATTGGAAAACTACCGTAATCAGCTGTTTGTGAGAAAGTATATAGGTGTATAGGTATTTATCATCTATGTACAACAGTGAATATCTGTACTCGTATAATTTGTGTACAAAGTGTTTTAAATATGAATAAACAAAGTGCATTTATTAATGAAGAAAGTCACGAAATTTTTTTTTCTTTTTAAATACTGCATTAATAAAATAAATAAATAATTATAATTGCATAA
Source organism: Antheraea yamamai (assembly GCA_036509395.1). Taxonomy (NCBI): domain Eukaryota; kingdom Metazoa; phylum Arthropoda; class Insecta; order Lepidoptera; family Saturniidae; genus Antheraea; species Antheraea yamamai. The sequence continues at coordinate 15,695,355 of AP028429.1, forward strand.
GTTGATAAAAAATGCTATGCAATAGCTTTACCGCGGCAGTCTCCGAGTGCCACACGTCTTTTTATTGTTTTTTATCGAACTTGAGTAATAATAATAAAGGACTCAAAATAGATTCAGTGTCAGCCATGTTAATAGAAAATGTGATAGACAATAACAATGTACAGTTAAATCGGTGATAAAAAGTGTCGTATAGAGAGCGGTAACGCTTTTTCCTTATGGGACGAAAATATACAAATATAAATTCCCATAAAGCATTACGATCAGAGTTGAAAAAGAAAAGAAAAAGCGTAAAGTATTTCGTTCTTGACGAGCATCCACTGACAGGCGCTCATGGTTTTTTTTTTGTCTTAAGCAATTTAACTGGAAACCATTGTAAAATTATAAATTGATCATTCTTCATAGCGAAATGACAGGCCTTGATTTGACCATCTTGGGTTGGGTCTTTGATATATATTGCGTATAACATTTCAAGGATATTTACTATCTAAATATTGTATTCCAGCATTCCAGAGGAAGACGATCGTTTTGCTCGGAGCTCATGGAGTCGGTCGACGTCATATAAAGAACACCCTGATCGCTCGTCATCCAGATCAATACGCCTATCCCATACCGCGTTAGTATCGATCGTTATTAGATTAGCGGACTATAAATCCATAGGTCGCTGGTTCATATCCGGCTCGAAGGACCAAAAATACAGAGGGGAGTGTCCTACAGCATTATAATATTTTTTTACCGTATTAGTATCGATCTTTATTAGATTAGTGGTCTGTAAATCCGAAGGTCGCTGGTTCATGTCCGGCTCGAAGCACTGAAAATACTATAGTGAGTGTCCTACAGTAATACGATAATTTTTTACCGTCTTAATATCGATCTTTATTGGGTTAGTGGACTGTAACCTGTAACCCTAGGTCGCTGGTTCATACCCGGCTCGAAGGACCAAAATACTGTATGCAGTGTCCTACAGTATTATGATATTTATTTGTTGATAGTGTGATATGTGTGATGTGATAGTGTGAAATGATAATAATTTACTCGATAGACGAATTAACGTAATGAGACAAGTGAAACCGCCGAGTACTTAATGTTTACTATTTTATTTTCGTTAAAAATATATCACTACATATTGTAAAATAAAGTCCTCTGTCACGTCTGTCTGTTCGCGATAAACTCAAAAACTATGTAATGGAGTTCATTAATATATAGAATGATTCACGAGAAAGGTTTAGGTATATAATGTGTCCATATTTTTTTAATTATCAGGGCAGAACAACGTCCGCCGGGCCGGCAGCAATATTGTAAAGCTGAAGAGTTTGTTCGCCTGAACGCGCTAATCTCAGGAACTATTGGTCCGATTTGAAAAATTATTTCAGTGTTAGATAGCTCATTTATCGAGGAACGATATAGTATATATATCATCACGCTAAGATCAATAGGAGCACCAATAAATAATGTTTCAAAATCGAGTTTTTTTTTAGCGTTAGCCCAAAGTAACTATTCCACGCGGACGATGTTATTTATAGCTAGTTACTTATAAAATTATATTACTTACTAAGTAAATAGGTACTGTTGCTCATAGAGATCCTTTTAACATATTACAGTCGGTCCTTAAGTGGACTTTTGAACCATACGAGGGACTTGTCAATTTAGATATAATTGTTCCAGTGCATTTCAAATTCCAGAACATTCCAATAAGAATTATGTTTTTTTTTTTTTCAGACACAACGAGACCCTCCAGACCTGACGAAGAATCCGGAAGAAGTTACTATTTCGTAACTCACGATGAAATGATGACTGACATCGCCGCCAATGAATATTTAGAATACGGTGAGTGTCTTACGAATACTATAAACGCGAATGTAGGAGTTCGTTTGTTTGCTTGTTTGTTACACCTTTCACGTTGAACGTAAAGGGGTCCTTTTTGTCATAAATATCAGATATCTCCACGATAAATGGACGTAGCCGAAAGAAAAATAGAAAGTGCAACTAAATAAATAGGATATATGGTTCATATAATCGATTAACCGAAAAAAAAAAAGTCTGAAAATTTGGAAAAATACATTTTCTGCTATTTCTTCGGGGTTGCATTAAAACAGTAATGAAAAAAATGGGAGACTCTAAAACCATAGTCTTCGTGGAGCTTCAAAATATGTTTTTTCTGTATATATATTTTTAACTAGCGGGTCCGGCAGACGTCCCACTCTGATTATGAAAAAAATCTTGACAAATTATATACTAAAACGTTTCTCATCAATCACTCTATTCACCGGTGAAAACCGCATGATAATCCGTTCGGTAGTTTTTGAGTTTATCGCGAACAGACAGACAGACAGACGCGGTAGGGGACTTTGTTTTATACTATGTAATGATACGTCCTTTGATACGATAATGATACTTTGATACGCGTACCATCAAAAGCGGGTAAAAAAATTTCAATTTGGCTAGCTAAACTTGGCTAGTTAGCTTATTTTTGACGGCCGCTCCGTCAGTCCTTCGACATCCAAGCAACATATATAACTATTTCGTTTTCCCCACTGATATCAAGAAATTTGAGAATATGCCATCTTACTTCCACATTTTATATAAGACGGGTAGGTGGCTTAACGTATGTGTGCGTTATCGTGCCATTTGTTTTGTCAAAATATCACGTAGGTAACGTGACTTTAATTATAATATCGTTGCTACGTAGGTAGAGTCGGTACATATTTTTTGCAATTGGTTTTTTTGAAGTTATACTTCTTTAGGCGCGTTATGAAAAAATGATGAGAGTGAAATTTTAAGATCTGTGACACAAAATTAACAGTATGAAGCTGTCTGCTTAACCGCTCATTAAGTCTCGAAAAAAAAGCTACCAACAAAATAGAAATTGAACCTCGATATTAGTCGCGCATGTTGGTACGCTCGTTTTTTTTTTTTTTTTTTTTTTTTTTTCTACAAACGTAGATTAAGGCGAAAGATAAAACTTTTGAACAGATTGTTATCTTGTTACGCCAAAGAAGTATAACTTCTAACGCGTGTACATAAGTACACACACACTTTTTTAGTTATTTTTTGAAGTGATACTTCTTTATCGACGTAGGGAGGAATTTTAGAGCATGTAAAAACGTATGTAACGTTTTTCGGTTACGCGCCATCTTAATTTCTGTACATTTTTCCGTTACGCGCCATGTTTATTTCTAAAGGTACGCCCACAATGATCAGATTCCGTTTTTTTTTTCTAAAGGTGCGCTCACAATGATCATATTCCGTTTCTTTTTTTTTATTTTTTTTTTCTGTAAAGTTGCAAATATAGTAGATCATTTTTCGAAAAATGATGCCATAAAGAAGTTTCACTTCCTACGTGTGTACACTGATACACGCACGTATTTTTTTTTTATTTCTTCGCACTAGGAACCCACGAAGATGCAATGTACGGAACAAAAATAGAGACGATAAGACGTATACACTCGGAGCGTCGCATCGCGATACTCGACGTGGAACCGCAAGCACTCAAGATATTACGCACCGCGGAATTTGCACCATACGTCGTGTTCATTGCCGCACCCCCTCTCAACAACGTGGCAGACGTAAGTATCTATTTATATATACATACACTATATACTGGGGGCCCGGCAGACACTGACTAGCCATAAAAATAATATAGGATTCCTATAATTTAGTCATACAGAGGTGACGTAAAAGCAGCTATATTCGATGTATTTAAAGGGGATGTAGACTGTGTGGACTCACAGATCATATAGCAAGTACTAATTAGCTTTACGGGTGTAAAATAATAACTTAGTGATTGATATAATACACGCAACGCAAATACTAAAGTACCGGGATTAGGGCTTTGAAAATTTGCATGCGGGTTCCTCTTACACGATAGGTGAGCGCTAAGGATGGATTTTTGTCTAAATTGAACTCCTGAGGTGATGAGGAATGGAATTAAAAGTTGTATGGAAATTTGTCAGTTATTACGAGTCGAAATTAACTAGGTACTACATGGAAAACGCGTGCCGAGCCACGGGAAATTGTTAGTAACGTAAAGCGATATTAATTTTATTGTCACACTAGCGGGCCCGGCGGACGTTGTCCCGCCCTGATTAAAAATAAATCCTTGACAAATTATATACAAAAACGTTCCTCATGAATCACTTTATCCACTGGTGAAAACCGCATGAAAATCCGTTCAGTAGTTTTTGAGTTTATCGCGAACAGACAGACAGACAGACGCGGTAGGGGGCTTTGTTTTATACTATGTAATGATATTGTAGAACAGAATTCCTGTGCAAGTATCTGATGAATCACAGTAATTTTATTTAGGACTAGCTGTGCTCGCGACTTCGTCCGCGTTGAAACTGATGTACATAACAGTGACTAATAAAGTCATCTGAATGTATTGAGTCCAATCACTATCTACTTTTCTCTCGTACTTAACTCACGTCGTTATTGAAATTACAATAACTTTTGATAGAGTGAACCGATTTTAATAAAATAAAGACTACATTTTACTCAAAGATATGCTTTTATGATTTTCTTGGTGAGGTGAGGTTTTATCATGAACGCATTACGGTAACAGTGATGCGTGTTCAAACAAAAAATGATTGAAATGTATTCTATTACTTATTCCTGCAACAATTCTCTTTACAAACATTTAAAAAGTGCAGACTCGTTAGATGTACATTCTTGTTATATATATATAGATAAAAATGTATGATGAGGAATACGGATGTTGCTACTTTTACTTTTCTCTATTTATTAAAATACAATTTCACTGATTGCTAGTGAATTGAAAAGAGAAAAACAATTATTTCCACAGTACGACGGCTCATTGGAAGTTTTGGTCCGTGAATCGGAACAGCTGCGTCGTACGTACGGACACTATTTCGATATGACGATCGTTAACAACGATATAGACGACACTCTATCGCAACTGGAATCGGCTTTGGCACGACTACGCTCAACACCACAGTGGGTGCCGGTCTCGTGGGTCTACTGACCTAATACCACCACCACTACCGAATACGACTATCTGTAAAATCCTCGACTAGAGATCGCTGAACTGAAATATGCTTTAATAAACACTTTATTTAAGATTCCGTTCGGTTTCACTCGCTCGTCAATTCGATTAAGTTATCGATATGTCAATACTGTTCAGTAACTTCTTCTTCTATGTTTATCTACTGACAAACTTTAGTGTTGCCAATAAAAAAAAGATGCAGTTTTTTTTTCTTACCATCGACGAATCGAAGCCTTTACTTCACGATTTTTACGTCTACGAATACGCAATATTTATACGCTCTTTGGTATAAAAAAAACTCGATAATTTCAAGAACTAATTAATTCATGTCAAATTTCGATAACTACCATCTATACATATCAAAATATTATTATTAAGTTATATGATTTAAAAAATAAAACATGCTGTCAAATTCTTCTTACTTATATTGTGAACGCTGCTAGAACTTGCAATGTTTATTAAAAAAGTCTTTCGATTTCTAATCGACTTCTATGAGTTCGATAAACATAGAGATATTATCCGTTGCAGATTATTTGTTTGTTATTTTTCACACCACACCCTTTTGGATTCCACTAAATTCCTAATAGCTACAAACGCTACAATGGTTATAGAACGACGATATACGAACGATTTTAATGAAAACTATGCATATGGAAAGACAAAGATTAGAGCGATAACGACCTGTTTCGTTATTTTACAGTTATTGTCAATACAAACTGTTATCAGTTATTCTGTTGTTGAATAATTAGCTGTTTTGTATCGTACCGCAATGTGCAATATTAACTCGATAATGAAATGAGTATTCGTTGCTCCTGTTTTTGAATTTGAGCAACGAGAAGTGCTCTCCCTTTCATACCTATTGGTTGTTCCATAAACCTTGCCCGATCACACGTTGCAGTAACTATGACGGATTATTGTCATTGTCAATAGTAATAACGGATAACGATGTCATCAATAATAAGTTATTCAGTGCGTTAAAATAATGCGTTATATTATTAGTTGGTAGAATAATGCCCAATATTAATAAAGCATATTTTAGTTCGGCAAATCAAACTTCAGAATAGAACGCTGTATGTGTATTTTTTTTTTGTCACTGAACACGCATTGTATTCTTAAACACGATTAATTAATAAAATAAATGTAGTACAATTTAATTTATGTTTAGTAAATTACAATAAATGATGACACGTTTCGCTATCTACCACTTTATTTATTATTTATATTAAATGATAAAGACTTTATACATCACGTGCTTGCAATTAGTCGATGTTTATTCAATCCGTACTAACTTAATCGACTACATCAAATAATTGTTAAATATTAATTTTTAGTAAAAAGTATTATTTACGACGTTGTGATAGATGTGTTAAGTTTTATTTCATCATTAATATAATTATTCAAATAATAATGTTATAATGCATATCTTTAAAATATTTTTATTATTAACAAGAATTAAATTATTAATTCAACCAAACCGGCTTTCGAATTATTTAAAAGATTTATTTTTCGATATTATAATAAGATTAATATTTAATACACAATTATATTACAATGACTAGTCACATTATATGTTTTTTTTTTGTTGTTTCACATAATGTAGAAATATAAAAAGAGACGGCGTCAAATAGTACTTAAATTATTTATGAAAACAATAGATAGCATCAATTAAATAGATTTACTGATACTTTTTTAAATCATGTATATATGCGTTTTTAACTTACTCTATAAACTACTGACATACTATATTGTCTGATTTTGTAATTTGTGTATGCTTTAAAATAATTAGTAGGCCGTTTTATTTTTGCAAGATTTTCCATACTACCGCATATCTCGTTGTCATTGTTAGAAACAATGAAGATTGAGATATGTATAGTAAGGAATATTTTACGTAATAAATTAGATAAGTCCTGAACAGCTTGCATGATTTCTCTTTGGTACAACGCTCAATTTTAGATTTATGTGCCAAAAATTACGATTTTGCGGATAAAAATTATGATAAATCCAACTTTCGACATCACTCGCATACTTACGACACGAAACTAATAAGATTTTTGGAACAATGTACATAATTATACATTATATTATATGTAATTTATACTTTAAACCCTTTAGAGATATAAAATGTTAGCTCAAAATGTTTACTTCAATATTTAAATATAAGATCTATTTACTATTAGTGTTTATAAAAATAATTTAATATCACTTTTCCAACTATATAAATGCTTGCTGTATGTAGATTTAGTGCATACACTAGTAAAGAAACGCGACTTCGCTTGCGTTGATTACAATAAAAAATCGATTAACAACGAAACATAGCCTTTAGCATTCGACTATAATATATATTAACTAGCTGGCCCGGCAGACGTTGTCTCGCTCTGTTTATAAAAATATTCTCGACAAATTATATACTAAAACGTTCCTCATTAATCACTCTATCTACTGGTGAAAACCGCATGAAAATCCGTTCAGCAGTTTTTGAGTTTATCGCGAACAGACAGACAGACAGACGCGGTAGGGGACTTTGTTTTATACTATGTAATGATATTAAAGAAAGAATTTTTAGAATCAGATCAGTAGTTCCGGGGATAATTTCATACAAACAAATAACTTATCTGGTCTAGTAGATATATCCGAGAAAGTAGCATAAATAATATTCCCGTAATTATTATTTTGTCTTTTTTTTTCATTTGTATTTCTGGTTGTACGATAGTTAATAACATATTCGAGGATTTACGACTCATGCGAGCTTGTAATGCGAAGAACTTGTTTTTTTTTATGGTGTGAAAGCCATCATAACCCACGCATGATTGCACACCGCACTGTCTTTTTTGTTATTATCCAATATATACATCAAAGTGATATAATAAACCACCGAACCCGATTAAGCTATCGCAACATTCTTATTTAACTTAAATAATTTATACTTAGTTAAATAATCTATTTTATTCTCGTTGTCGTCGTTTAATGCCATCTTAATGCTGTCGTAGTTCGACTTTAACACTTTACTTTCTTTGTACATAGCTTGACGGTTTTTTTTATAGATAATAGTTAAAAGTTATATCACCATCTCAAATATTCTATCAGTAAATGTTCTGTTGACCAATAATTCGCTAGCAATTAATAACGCTACCTGTCGGTGTTCCTATAATAAATTGATTAATAATAACGTGCATTTAACGTGCATGCATTTTGAACTAAATATAATAATTATTGAGATTTTTACTTTAGACGTTATATGTGAATTGCTAATTTTATAAAAAATATAACGTATAATTTTTTTTCTGAAAGTCATGTTATAATAATTGCTATATATTAACAAATATAAAATAATATATTAACCACAACTGTTCTGAACGTTTTATCGTTATTAAAAAAACGATCAATAGTTATAAATCGCAGTATTTTATAGTTGGAAAAGTTCTCCTATTACTTATAATATATCACATGATTAGATATCACAGGGTTTCGAGGTTCATAATATAATCATGATTCGAATTATTTATCTGCGTCGTACTTACTACGTACTTGTATTGTTATTATTTAATGTTAATTTTAAATGGTGCCATGGAACAGGGAAAGTAATTTATACCAAATTAATATTTATTATGAATTAATTATTGAGAGTCAAAATTAAACAATAGAATTTAAAATGCATCATATGAATTATTGATTCCTTTGATTATAATTTTACTTTACTAATAGATATTTATTTATTCTGTCCATTCATTAGTTAAATAATTCGACACTTAAGGCTCCGGTCTCGGGCTATTTTTGAAGAAAATCTATGGCACCATATAATATCACAGTAGTTAAGCGATACTTTTTCTCTATTTATACACTTCCTTACACTTCAATATAACAGTGGCAAATATGACGCTAATGTCATATTGAAGTGCGTTTTTTTTTTCATATATTTTCACATATGCACTACATTCCTGTATATAATAAAAAAAATACAGTAGTGGAAAATTTTACTATATAACTCTCACTGTTTCACTATTTTTAATTTTCAAACTATGGTATTTAAGGTATTTAAGGATTTCGATATAAATGTTATAATATTTTATTTATTTATAGAAATTTATGATAATTTGAGTACTTCCTTATTTAGAGATCGATAAAATGAGTTGCAGATTTATATTCGATGGATATTCATAGCGGAAGATAATATTAGTATTACTTTTTGCTTTATTGATTTAGTACGAGTAAAAATCGATAACATAGAAAAATAAATCATCTATGAAAAGTAACGTGCTCGACTTAAAAAACCACAAAAAAAAAACAAAATCGACTCACTTGAAATTTCATAAATAGTCGATATCTTTAAATATTGATATTACATGTGTATTTTAATTTATATTTGTCATACACATTATTCATATTTCTCTATAAAATTCATGCAATATTGTTGATAAGAAATTCGATAAATACTATTCTTTATCATTCGATTAAATCGATTTAGTTAATGTTAGTTATCGACTTGAGTTATATACCTTACTCGATTATTTTTATAAACAGTTTATTGCTGTTTAAATATCTACGACTAATATATATTTAATGTTTACTTACATTTTTTCCTAATCTAAGACTATCGATAGTGACATAGAATGTAAAAATTAACTAAAATAATGTCAAACGATCAATGTCAGAAGAACGGACGACAAAAAATTAATTCCTAACACCAGGTTTTTAGCTGAAACGTAAATTCGAACTCGAATTACTATTATCCGGAGAGATCTGTCAAAATGTATTCGACTAAAATTGTTGAAATCAGGATATAGGATACTCGCGTCTGCGCTCACTATACAGCAGGTGGAGATGGCTGAGATTATAACGTAGGTGTAATAATAAAATAAAATATATTTATTATCGAAAATTAGCACTATTATCAACTTTAGATTTATATGCCAGTTTTCTAATCGTGTAGTTAGATTGCAAAATGAGCTCAATGCAATTTTAGCCGTTCCTAATATTGGATGTTATTTTGAAAGATCTTCAAATTTTGTACATTCAAAATATGAAGATCATAAAAAAATATTAAAAAATTTGAACATCGTTCTCGGTGTATAAAAACTGGAAATCTTAAAAAGAAATAAACATGTTATGTGAACGATTAAAATTGGATTTCGCTTATTTTTAAATTTAATGACACAATTATGACGTCATAATTCATAGAGAAACACATATTACTGGCAATAAAAAATAATGTTAAATTATTTGTTTTTTAGTCGAAATTTCGTTGCTATTAACGTTTTCATAAATTTTATTGCGTTAAAATTGAAGCAAGTAATTTTATAATAGAAAAAATTAAGTGCAATCTAATAATACTTCAGATTTTATTTTATAGAAATATAGTAATTAAATTGTCTGTTACAAAATTTTACAGTTTTGTATATACATATTTTATTTTAAGTTGTATGTAGAGTACAATACGTTTTCACTCTTCAAAAGCATTCACAGTGCTATTTGATTGTCTTTATCATGGACTCAAAGACAATGTAATATAGTGGAACCATAGATAAGTACTTAATTGTTTTTATGTTATATAAATTGGTTCTAAAATAGAATCAAACCGCTTTGAAGGACTTCGTTTTTAGGGTGTGAAAACGTAAAAACTTATTTATCAAGTTGATACTATTGCATTGTTGATTTTCAGGCATTTTTAATTATTTAAAAATTTTGATGTTTGTACAAATTATTATATATAGTATAATTAAATTTGTCTGAGTTATCTTAATTATTAGAAGTGTTGTTCTTTTAATATGCGAAGATTATAAATCTTAATTATATATTTTAATTATTATATTTAAATTAGAGAAATGTCAAGCGAATATCTCCAGATTAAACCGATACCTTAATCCAGAACATTCCATTTAGATATCTTGTCTATTATTTATTGGAAATAATTTATGAAGTAAGTATTACGAAGCGTTGTTTTTTATCTATTTATTTCATATTTAATTTACTAGTAATATATTGTATTGTTTGTATTATTTTAATAATAATATTTTAATAATGTTTCCAAAGTTATTTTCTTGTGGTTTTATGCTCAAACTAACTAATCAGTTATAAATAGGGTCAAATAATGGAAATTACGTAGGAAGAAACATTTAATCGTAACCAAGTTTAAATATAAAATCACATGAAATTTTTCGAATAATAAAACCCATACTATACTATAAAAATAACACAGTAATTTATATCTGGGTAATATTGTGATGGTTCAAGCTGATTTCTAATTATGAATCTGTAATGTCAATTCAACTTGAATCAGTCATTTAAAAATATAAATGAAATACCTTTGACTCTATAAAATAACGAATTGTAGTTTTTGTCAAGAAGAACTAAAGATGACTGAAGTAAAATCTTATTATAACTGTTAAAATTGAATAAATCGCACAAAATATTTCATTGTTTTATTTAATAACCTTTTTCCAAATATACTGATATCACTAAATTCCTTTCCTAACATTTTTTATCACCACTCCATTTGAAGGAAGAGCTATTGATATTATATCACGTATATACTACGCATTGGAATAAATATCTACAGGACGAAAAGCCGTTAATCTGTAAAGACCACAGAATAACATAACGGATGTAATATACATTACATAGTATCGTCATTGGGTGATTTTGGATACCGGTGTTTACAAGTATGTGATAAATAGCATTGTAGCATTTTCAGTTTTGGATATTTATTTCGCTAATTGCCACACACACAGACGTATACAAAGATGCCTCTGTTTCTACTCCATGAAAGGAATCGAAGCTATACATGCATATTATTCCATTTGTCAACTCATAAAAACTTTATAATTTACTATATACTACCATTATTAAAGATGACACGAGTCTTTGTGTCTACCTATATTCCTATAGTATAGTCCGAGTCATCGTTGATGACCGCTCTGAATATAGCTTTAAGTTCAGTCTTGCGCACAGTACAGTCAATAGGTTAATACAAAACAAAATCAGAATATTATTATAGGAATTTAACATTTACGTTTATTAATCTTTAACTGGTCTCGATGTTATACGTACATAACAGGTTTTAATGAATTATGATTCAAGTAGATATTTGCTTATTACATTAAGTAATAAAAATGTAGCAGTATAATATAATATATAACTGCTACTTTCAGAAGATTCTGTATGTGAAATGAAAGTTTGATTCCGATTGTGTCGTCTTGTAAACGGTTTGTCAGCTGGTTTACGAAAACCTGTGTATATGAATTACAGACATATACATACAGACAATTACAGACATATACATACATACAAGATATATATAAATATAGAATATTTGCAAAGAATTTAAGATAAAAACAAACAAATAATAAAAATTAAATCTGGGGTAATTAAATAACAGTAAAAACTAGAAATGGAAGAGCTGAATGATGAGAAAGCTAAAATATTAACATTTCGCCACATCATGTATTTGTCAGTTATAATTCAATCCAAATAACATTTAATCACCTGGTTTGTGAGTTTTGGGTGATCGCTTACTTTAATTGAATAATCGCCTTTATGCAGTATTTATTTCTATGTGTCAGATATATTTAGTAGCATATATTGTGCAGATATTATGCGTGTTACAATACAGTCATTGTGAATAAACTACATTCCTAATGAATAAATAATTTGTATTAAAAATAAAATAAACAAAGCCTTTCATAGAAACATCATTGTTCGAAGTGGATGGGTCTTCTAATAATGACAAATATACAAGAAAAATAAAACAACGAAAATAGCAATAACATGTAATTAACAACAATAACACTAAATTGACTTCTGAATGCGACAGTACTGCAACTAGTAATGACAGGATAAATGTGTCAACGTGGGTGAAATAGGAGGTGAGGTACGCGCGCGGACGAGCGCTGTTCCCCTTTTACCTCACTACGTCCCTCTGATACCTAAATATATGTTCTGCGCATCTACTTCAAAGCGGTTAAAACGTCTGACGCGGACTATACTTTATACTCTTTGGTGTCTACTTTTACAGTTTAGTTGTATATAGTTATAGACAATACTCGGCAGGTCACATCCGACCCGTGTTCCTGGTGTTGCCTCACGACGATATACGAGTTACAACATGAAATATTTTAAAATAATGTTATTTAATAAAGAAAAATAGTCCTATTGTTATCTATTCGAGAACAGATGTGATTCGCATTCTTGTACAGTAGTAGTCAATAATACCGCCGTACATAGAAAGAGGTGCGCGTTTGCCCTTTTTTGCAATTATAATTCTATCTATACTAATAGTATAAAGAGGTAAAGTTTGTAAGGTTGTAGGGGGTAATATCTGGTTCTACTAAACCGATTTTGAAAATTATTTTATAAATAGAAAGCCACGTTATTTATGAGTGTCATAGGCTATATATTAACCAGAAATATTAAAAGTCTTTTTTTGTGGTAGTCGGATTTGCAAATGAAGTCTGAGAAAAAACTGTCGAACGAAAATGTTTCTTACGAACGTTGCCTTAACATGAGAGGATACATCATTGAGTTCTAGTACTTGATAATGCCTACAAAAAAGTCAGCGACAGTCTAACATTTAATTTATAGGTCACAAAAAGTTTTTTTTATTAAAAAAAAAATTTAAATCGTTAAGTGGTGTTTATTGGTCATATTATCAACAACAATTATGAATTCTTATCAATACGTAATGATATAATAACTGAGCCACAGCAACGCGTGGCCTGGTCATCTAGTATTATATATACTTATTCGGAATCAGGAAAAAACGGTATATCTAATAGTATTTTCTTGTTTACCTAGAGTTTCTTTTCTCGAGTTACAATTAATGTAATACAGAATTAGTAGTTCTTTGCTAAAGCAGCAAGCTACAGATTTTTTTACTTTTCTCTAATTTGTGTTTTAGTCCGATGCGTAATAAGAATAACAATTGCATTTACGGAAAATATGTATGTAATATATAATAATATACACTATTTGTTCTGACAAGGATAATATCCGTTTTTAATGCCTCGAAAAGTAATATGTTATCAGTCCCGATATAGTTCATGCCTACGATTATATAAATGAATAAAGGTTACCTCCATCGGTTCACTCGATAAATCCGATGAATACATAGAATATTTCAAATAATACTTAACAAGATATCGCACAGTATCCGATATATCGCATATTAGTGTTGCATAATTTTAAACGATTAGTATAATTAAACCTGTAACGTCGTACGTGTTAGATAATTAATAATAAAATGTAGCTTATATCATTTAAGTCCGATATAGTTTTCCATCGGTAATTTTTTAGAACTGAGTCCGTAGTTTCAAAGATTTCCTTCAAGAAACGTACAAAGTTTCTCTCTTTTTAATAATATTACAAGTATAGACTAGTATTGTGTACGTATGATTTGATAACTTTGCGACAATATGTGGTCGGTTGCATATTAATGCGATATGTAAGATTTTTTTATTTGTTTTCTATTGAAGCGTGAAATCAAAGATATCGCTATTTTTTCTTTGTCACTTTAAGAAATATCAAAAACCTCAAAAGAGCAGGGTTACAGGCAATCGCGCCTGTGGCGTTAAACTAGGTAGAACAAGGAATAAGTCAAATTTGATATATTAAATTTTACTAACCAGACACCAATATGGTTTTTATAGAGGATAAAGGGAAGGCTCAAAAGGTCTTCTGATGTTAAAATAATAACATTTAAATGTGTAAAAATTGGATATCCCAACATTAAAGTTTGGTATGTTGTATATTATACACATTTTGTCTAAAATTATACTTTTTACTTGTCTCTGGTATTTGCCTTTTCCTTAGGATGGAAAGAAAAGACACCAAAAAATTATGCCTCTGGTATCCTATTAGTAGTCTGTGATGACAAGTCAACATGACAGCTTTAAAATTGTGACACTTGTTTGACAGTATATTTGTTGTGATTGTGATTTGAGAAATTTGTGGAACTTGTGATACATTTTGTATTTAGTTCTTCTTCAATAATTATTAAAATTCACTGTCCTTTATAACTATTTTAATTACTGTTATATATAGTTGATACAACTATTGTGAACATGTCTCAAAGGGAGCGTCGCGCAAATGCGGGAAATCGCATGGCAAAATTATTAAATGAAGAAGAAGAAGATGATTTTTATAAAACCACGTACGGAGGCTTTCAAGATATGGATGAAGACAATGATTACGAGTGAGTACTGCATCGTAAAGGTTAATCTGTAATTATAATTTTTCGTATATTGACAAGTAACTAAAATTATTTTTTTTTTATTTTTTTTCGAACTGACTACGCTATTGACCTAGCAAGGTCTTAACAGCTTCACCGGACTACTTCGTTATATTATACTGGAATTATTCAGTTTTACATAGCATTCTCAAGATTTTCATCTATTTCTGAGTTGAGACATGTATTATATTAATTATTTAATATTATTTATTATATATATGATATAAATATTAGTTATAAGATTCTTGATATGAGAGATGTAAAAAATATTGGTATTTAAATTTTTATAAAAGATTAATTTAGGAATGCTTACATAAGAATGGTAACTTATATTGGGTTGGCATTAGAAATTAGCATCACGAATTTGACGTTGTTACCCCTTTCAAAAGACACCCTCCTCGCCCCGTGGACACGCATAGTTTTTTTTTATATGTGTTTGAAGTTACATGTAATGCAAGTGATTTTGTCTTCAGAAGTGCAATTCTAATGTTTATAATACTACAATTTTATTGTTTTGTACATATTTATTGTTGTTTTATAATTGTTCACTATTATTTTAGAAAGGAAAAAAACAAAAAATCAAATATAAAATATTTGTATGACAAACTGAATGTTTTCCGAGATCTTATATTTTTTGTTATATTTGTATTTAATCCAAAACTGTCTCAGTCGTAGAAAAATATGTAATATAAACGATTTGTATGATCATAAAGCCTTTTCACATATAAAACAGGCGAGCGAGCGAACTAGCCGAAGCAAATCCGACTGAGTCACATTAGGTTAATAGAG
The DNA here is from genome assembly GCA_036509395.1 of Antheraea yamamai. Lineage (NCBI taxonomy): Eukaryota > Metazoa > Arthropoda > Insecta > Lepidoptera > Saturniidae > Antheraea > Antheraea yamamai. Next base: position 15,711,362 of record AP028429.1, read on the forward strand.
GGATGAGGCTGGAAGGAAGCGTATAGTATAGGAACACACATCAAATTACTTGTTGTTTTAGATTAAATATTTTTTTAAGCACTGAGCTTTCATGTTAAATTTTTGGGTGAAAAATGAGGACAGAAGTTTATTGTAAATAATTTTTTTTGTTCTCAAGAGTTATGCTTTTCCATCAATAATTTATTCCTTAATGAGTAGATATACATTGTTTCGTACAAGTTATTATTTTTTTAGTTGAAAACTCAACCTTTTTTTATGCAAAATTGATATATTTTTTAGTACTGCTTTCAAGATTTTTGTTTTAACTTAAAATTCACCAAGTTGTTAATATACAAAATTACCAATGATTGTTCGGAGGTGATTTAATCTCAAAACTTTGATCATGAATATCTTAGTAACTATGGCTTTCCGCGGCGGGGAAGTGATATAGAGGAGTAGTCAGTCCCCCCCTCTCCTCAACCCTTATTTCAGGATGCGAATTTCTAATGCAGCCCCCTTATATTTTACTTAATACTTCAAAGGGACAGACAAAATTTTTACAAATAATGTTATTGTATTCTGTTACACTCCCTATATAATCTAAAATCAATGTTAGCCAAATTTTTAATGTAAAAAACATGAATATTCTACAGTTTTATTATGGTGTAGTTTTATGTTAATTACATTTTTAGTACTGTCAGTATGTATTTCATTTTCTAAAGAGCTTCGCTGTGGTGATTTTTTTTATTATACCTTTCAATGATAATTTTTTTTATAGACAAGAGAAGGAAGTAGATGATGAAGTTGACTCTGATTTTGATATTGATGAGAATGATGGTCCCGTCTCGGACCAAGAAGTAGAGGAAAAAACTAAAAGAAAAGTTGGAACCAAAGCTTACACTGTGAGTTTTTGAGAGTTTTTGATAATATTCTTTTTTGTCTTGTTTTTCAGTGTAATGCTAATTTTATTACAAACTTGATTTAATTTATTCTATGTTGTCTGATGCTTTGTTGGTTATTAGATTTTTTGGAATTGAAAGTATCATAGCATAAGGAACATTTATAGTTATATTAATGGGGATTTCCATGCATTTATAATTTGTCTTAATTACTTATTATGTTGGCCTTTAAGAGCCACAGTATCTAATAAAAATACTAAAAATTTAATGCCTGTTGTTCACCCATATGTTAGTATGAGGAACATACCTAATTAAAATATTTTTATGAACCATTTACACAGGATCCAAATAGAAAAAAGAAATTGGCAGATAAAGGTAAAAGATTAAAGAAACCTAAAGAAGACAGACCAAAAGAAGATAAACCTGAGGAAGACAAACATAAAGACGAAAAACCAAAAGAAAAGATTAAAAACAGAGACAAGTCAATTGACACATCAATTGGTATGGGTTGGATTTATTGTTTTTAGTTTTGTTTGTTATAAGTAGAATTTATCAATCTAATTAAGAATTTTTTAATAAAACTAATTAAGTTTAGGTATAGGTTTTTTAGTCTAGATTTCTTATATTCTTTTTACAAATTATTGATTTTCAGGACGAAAGTCAATAAGACAAAGTACAGCAGTGAAATCAGCGGAAACACAACAGAGGATAAAGATTAGGTCTGAGTTGAAGAAAAAGAAACCAAAGAAAGTAGAAGAAAAAATGCCAACACAAGAGGAATTGTTAGAAGAAGCACTGATAACTGAAAAGGAAAATCTTAAAAGCTTAGGTACAAGTTTTTTTTTTAATTTTAAGCGGAACTGTATTACATTTTATTAATTTTAAGTTTAAATAGAACTGTATTAGAAATGAATTGTACATTACTTCTAGCATACTTTGTAGAAATATTTTAGATATTTCTTTAATCAAAATTAAAAAAAAGGAAAATCTTAAACGCTTAGCTAACAACATTTTTTAAAATTTCTCTTCTCAAAATTAAGAAATGGAAAATCTTAAAAGCCTAGATAAAAAAGTTTTTAATCATTATGCAGTACCTACCTTACATCCAACATACTTTGAAAAAAGTTTTAGATATTTTCCTCCTCAAAATTAATTTTCAAATATTTTTTTTTGTGATTATTGAAAACATAATATTTATTGAAGCATCGGCCTATTAATTTTGTGTTTGTATTAATGATTGAGTACTATAATTCTGTTCTTTACAGGTATTCTGTAATTAAATTGTGAGTCTATATCTGACATTTGTTTTTATTATTAGTATTTGAAGGGAGAGCATTGACCAAAACATTAAATGATAATGCATTATCATACATTCATACAAAATTCTCATACTAACATTTTTAATTTTATAATATTTTTTTTTTCTTATGTGTAAGTTGGAAAATTATAGTATTTCGTGGGCATTATAATATTATATACTAGCTGTGAAATTCGATAAAAAAAAAATCAGTGATTAATAGAGTCATCTGAATGTATTAAGTCCCATTTACTTATCAACTTTTCCCTCGTACTTAAATCGCGTTGTCATTAAAAATACAATAACTTTTAATAGACCGAAACAATTTTAATGAAACAAAAACTGAATGTTACTAGAAGATATGCTTTATGATTTTCTCCAAGAGGTTTTATCGTGACTGCAGTATTTTTTGCATTGATGTGTGTTAATACAAATAGGCAGACAGACAGACATTTCTAAGAATGATTGAAATGTATTTTATTACTTATTCTTAGACACCTGCACCAATTTTTTCTTACAAAAATCTAATAAGTTCAGACATGTTAGATTTACATTCTTATTATATGTATAGATTACCAGTGGACCTTGTGTCGTCTGCATTTGTATCTTCATTTAGAACTAGCAATCGAATCGCCTGTTACTTATTTTATTACATTTACAGGAATATAATTATGAGGAACACTAAAGTTTGTCTTTCTAAAAAGTTTGCAGAATTATTTCGTATAACAACAATTTCTCCTTAGTGTCATTGTTTACTCTGTCAGTGAAAATCTAGTCAGAATTGGACCAATCGCTTTGGGTATTAACCGGAATAAACAAACAGACAAAGAGATAATAATTTATTTTTTTGTTATAATTATCGTATATACTTTCATATCCATTAGTTAAAAAGCTATTATTTTATCATTATAAATACTTCAATGTTATTTAATATTTGTATAGATGAACCTGTAATGTAATGGTTTGTGCAATGCACGCTGAGGTGGCTCTGAAATGGCAGAATTTTTCACAAGTTATTAGACATTAATCACTATGCTTTGGCCAACTTAAAAAATATTTTTATAAATGTTATAATATGTTATTCTGATGTGTAAGCTATATCCATGTAACATTGTATTAAAATCTGTTCCGATGTTTTTATATGAAAGACTTAAAAATGAAGTCCATCCATCCTTACAAAGTTTCTAGTTTAGGATATTAATATAATTTTCTTTTTGGTTTCCAGAAAGATTTGAGCAAATTGAACTAGAGAGAAAAAAGATTCGACCAATAAAAAAGACTATAACGGGACCTGTAATAAGGTAAATTGGATAAATATGGAACTTAGAATTTTTGAGTTTTTAATGTTACACTAATTATAACTAATAATTAATCATTTAATTTGAATTAATATTTGTATTTCTTTCATAAAAAAATAATTGTTTAATTTAGGTACCATTCTTTTGCTGTACCTGTAACTTGTGATGCAGACGAGATTAAAGATAAAAGCTGTGTTTCATCAATACCAGATATAAACCTGAGCGATATTATAAAAAACGAAGAAGGTAACGATATAATAATTTATATATAAGTTGTACTGATGTGAAAAAAGATATTTCTTTCCTCAAAAAAAAAAGGTTTTACTAAGCAATAGTATATTTCAATGTTGGATAGTGGATGGATATAAACCCAAAACATACCCAAAAGTCATATATATATATTACTATTGTGGATTCATTTTTAGGTCCCGCGGTTTTTTTTAAATTAGCTACGATATTTTAACTGTAAACGATTGTTAGTTGATAGTTTAATAATTACAATAACAATAAAAGGTTACTAATTTGTTGACATATTCTGTTCTACTGCGAACATTATCTTCTGAGATCGGAAGACTTCAATACCATTGATTCTAAGTCATGTAGTGTTTATCTATGTTCATAATTATGACGCTATCATAAGAAGTTGTAATATATTTAAGATACGAAAGAGTGACTTATCGGTTGATAATATTCCAGGATTACTCTCACCAAGTAATATAGATATACCTGAACCCAAGACTGAGATTGTCGAATCTGTTGAGAAATCAGAAGAGAATGTGGAAACTAAAATGGAAATGGATGTTATCGGGCCTGACGAAGAAATCAATTTGGATAATATTACTGGGTTTGTATTTTTAAAACGTATACTAAACTGTGCGTGTGTGCGTGCATACGTGCATGCGTATTTGCACACGTGCAAGCATGTTTGCACACGTGCATGCGTTTTTGCACACGTGCACGCGTTTTTGCACACGTGCATGCGTGTTTGCACACGTGCATGCTTGTTTGCACACGTGCATGCGTGTTTGCACACGTGCATGCGTATTTGCACACGTGTTTGCAAACACGCATGCACGCGTGTGTGTTTGTTTTGCACAATGCGTGTTTTCATGCATGTTTGCATACGTTCGGCGTGTTTGCATGCGACGCGCACGATCTATAACTCTTAATAATATGCGTATTTGATCAGTTATGAATTCGGTGTAAAAATATTGCAGGAAAGAAGAGAAACCAGCAAAAGTCATGAAGAAAAATACACAGTTCTATGAGAGGACATTGTTATCATTCGAAAATGATATTAAAAATAAAGCCTTCAAGTCTTGCTTCCCGAATACAATCTTGAAGAAGAAAAGGCAGTTGTTGTGTGCTGTCACAAAGTATGTATTTCACTTTATCCTATTTTACAATATTTAGCATTCGTTTCCACTTACATTTGTCTTGTAAACTCGTGTAATATTACAATACATACATATTTTTGTGTATATTTATATTTAACTAGCTTATATCCGAAATTTCGAAGTCGTGAAACCAGAATTTGTTTTTTCATTTTAAGCATGTGTTTTATCGGCATTTAATTTTTTTTATTGTAATTCCGCTATTATTTTTGTGTATATTACAAACTTTTATACTTTTTACCGAAGTTTTTTCTGTTAAATTTTATAATTACTTTTTAACTCCTATATAAAAGTATAGTATATATGTAGTCTAGATTAGCGGTTATGCACCACCGTGACGCGATACTTTGGTGTTTCGGAAACACCTATTAAGTCTATCAAGTTTTCAATTTTTATTTTTTTATAGCACTAAAGCTCTTTAATAACTACTACATAATAAAAAAAAAGAAAATCAGTGGAGAAACAGACGAGGAAGATATTGCTTAACATTTTTATCTGCATATTTATACATAGATATTTAATTCATTTTCAGAAGACCAGCTCGTTATATTGATCCTGTGACGAAACTACCATACAGGAGTGTAGACGCTTTTAGAATAATACGTGAGGCTTACTACCAGCAGCTGGAGGCGAGGGGAGACCGCTCCGACCCTCAGGTGGCCGCCTGGCTGCAGTGGAGGAGAGCAGACGCACCCTCCTCATATGTGCAAATACATATAAAATAAGTTATTTTATTACAAGACCGATTTCCAGTACATTATTAACAGAACTCGTTCATCGAAAATTGAACTCAATTACCGAAAAAGAAACCTGAGCATATAAATATACTTACGTCTCAGATTTAGAATGGACCCAACTGGAGTACTTAAGCATATAAATTAACTTAAGTCTCAAATTTAGTATGAGGCCAACTGTAATACTTGAGCATATAAATATATTTAAGTCTGAGATTTAGAATGAGGCCAACTGGAATACTTGAGCATATAAATATACTTAAGACTCAGATTTAGAATGAGGCCAACTGGAATATTTGAGCATATAAATATACTTAAGTCTCAGTTTTAGAATGAGGCCAACTGGAATACTTGAGCATATAAATTAACTTAAGTCTCAGATTTAGAATGAGGCCAACTGGAATACTTGAGCATATAAATTAACTTAAGTCTCAGATTTAGAATGAGGCCAACTGGAATACTTGAGCATATAAATATACTTGAGTCTCAGATCTAGAATGGGGTCACCTGAGATACCTGAGCATAGAATTATAAATAATAGTACCAAATCTAGAACGGGAGGAATTGGGATATCTGCGCATAGATATATGATTAATAGCCCTAGGTCCAGAACAGGGCGAACTGAGTGTCTGCACCAGGCAAAAATTGTAAAGAAAACCCAAATTTACAGATATATTTATTACGGTTGAAGTAATATTGCTTGTTCATTTTATTTCGAAAAGCATCCCTAAGTTTTTTTTTTGGATGTGTGTAGTATGGTAATATTCATGTTAGGCGAATTTATATCGTATTTACAATGGCATTAAATTTCTAGAAAAATTATAGATCTCGGGTTTGATCATTTAGCTCCTAATTAGCTTCATAGAAAACATTGAAAATCCTATGAGTAATGGTAAGTTCGGTAATTTATATTAAAATATAAATTAAAATTTTGAACATGACTGACATTTTTAATTGTTTGATAATAGGTAGTAAGTATACTTTTCTCGCTGTTAATTTATGTAAAAACCAATGTATTGTATTGCACTTGGATATACTTATTATTTCAATTCTCTTAGATTTTTTGTTATGTATCTACTATAGTTTATATTTATTGTACGTAATCAGATGTTATACTTTATACTGCAGACAAAATAACAGACAGCAAATTTGTAATTTATTTTTAATGTATAATAAATAATTACAATAACCTTATAGCTTAATTATAAGATTCAAAAACTGTACACAATTGTACAATAAAAGTATTTTTTTATTTGAACTTTGAATAATTATTACAAAAATGAATGTGGTGAAACTTGTAAATCTTAACATGGAATGATAACTTAATTATAATATTATTTTGAATATATAATACATCCTTGAGTATTTACTAATATTAAGGTACACTTAAATACTGTCTTTGTTTACAATCACATATCTCTAATTGGTAAAACGTCTAAAGGTCTTCAGTGAATTTCGGGTTTAACCTTAAATCTGGCACACTGTTCCTTCTGGGCCTCTTTTCTAATAGTTCTTTGAAGGAAATTAGACCAGATGCCTTAATATCGACCCTGGAATGGAATTTGGACGGATCCGTTGTTGGTAGATAGGGGTACTCCTTTAAATACGTTTGAGCATTTTTTGTACTCGTTTCTTTAGCGAAGTTATTGAACTGCGTTTCAGTTATTTCACATGAAGTAATTCTGTTGTCCGCTATATTTTCCATCGATCTGAATGTTTCTAGAACGGCTTTCTTATTCGGTATGCCCCTCAAGCTACCTTGCCGACTCAATCTTCCTTCCATAACATCTGAAAATAAATCATCGACATTGAATTTTTCGGAGATTTTAATAAGTTTTGTCGAACTCGCATCACTGTCTTCCTCGTTCTTATTCTCTTGTAGCTGGCTCCAAATCTTTGATATTTCAGATGAAGGCATCGAATGTGATTTTAACTTCTTTTTTCGCCTTTGCGTTGGAGTGTTTTCAAGAGATTCATTTGATTTTTTTAGGAGTAATTCGCACTCATTAGGTTTTCTTGGTTTTTTAACTTCTCTTAATTCTTCTAGAGATTGGAAGTATTCTTTAGCAAATTTAAAACGATTTCTATATTCAACATGAGCAGCTACCGTTTCTCGTTCCGGAGAAGATTCACTAGACTTGTCGGGACTACTTTCAATTATTTCTAATTCTATATCTGATAAGCTTATATATGTTGTTTCTTTATCTTGATTTCTTGTTACTTGCACATTTGTGTTTTTATTATCGTTTTTATCTTTGATTTGGTTGTCAATATGTATACTGGAACTTTTGTGTAGCGTGAGTTTTCTCGGTGAATTATCAGATATATATTTAAAATTAGTAGGTGTTCTCGTAGTTTCGATTGTCCTATAGTTAATCGCTTCGTGTTTTCTATCAGTATCTGTAATAACATAATAAATTAATAATTGGACCTCTTGTGTCCTTATTTTGTCATTAAATGTTTATTTACTTACCTGAATTATTACTGACGGTCGACAGAAGCTTTTCAGAGTCTACAGAACTTGTTCTATGTATACGCTTTTTAGGCATAGATTCCGCAGCAGATTTATTTACGCCTTCATAAAGTGATATAAAACTCTTAACATTGATTCGAGGCAACTCATCGCATGATTTATATTTATCCAAATAATCATCGTCTGATTTGCTCGGAACTTTGCTGAATATATCCATTTCAGATTTACTAAAAGATTTTCTTCGTAAAGTGTCGCTTGGTGTAGGCGCAATACTACTTTTTAAGGTTGATACATTGATTACCTTTGTAGCTGGTATTTTTTCAGAATCAGGTTCATGACATGTTCGATAAGCAGATTCATCGTCAACTGTTTTATTGTAAGCATCATCAAATATTCTCGTTCTTTTATCCTTTAAAGTTACGCTCGGTGTTTGCCTTTTTGATGTACAGTCATTAAGTTTGCTATTTTCAATCAGACTTTGATTATTTAATAGTGGCCTTTTCAAGTCACTGTCTTTGGAAGTACAACTTTTATTTACTTTTGTCTGAACTGGAGCTCTCTTTTCAGAAAAAGTTTCACTATGATTATTTTTACTGTGATAAATATTATGCATTGACTTACTTTTCCTCTTTGCCCACGGTAATTCTTCGCTGTTAGATAAGGTATGGAAAAGAGATATACGACTAGACACCAATCCACTATCATGATTCATATCAATGATTTCTGGGGATGATTCTTCGGAACTAGATGACCTAGCTGAAAAGATGTCTATCTTACTGAGAATTTGTTTCCTTGACGTTCCGAAAAATCGTTTTGGACTGGTTTCAAATGCTTTAAAAACTTCCTCTGGTAACTCTTGTTTGACTGTTATTGGTGTTGTTAAAATTTCTGAACCAAGTTCTGCATTTAATTTCGTTTTATCAATAATTACGTCATCCGCTCTTACAGGCATATTTTGATTTACTGTAGACTTCGTTTTGGTAGGTACCAATTCTTTGTTTTCATGCTGCTTTATTAATTTGTCATCCCAGTACTTTTTCCATTTTTCTACAATTTTTTCATCGGCTATTTTTTGTTCATTTGTTAATTCGTGGAAAGTCGTATTGCTTTTGTCTTCTTCACTGTGACTTGTATTCATAGGTTGTATGTGCTTTGTTTGGTTATATCCACCTGCATTTAAAAAGTTTTTTATCATTTGTTTACCTTTCCTCTTGCTTAAAGAATCTGGTTTCATTTGCTTGGATGTTGTGGTACGCTTCTTTTTTGGTAATATGGTAGCCTCTTGGGACTTCGCCTCTAACTGACGGATTTTTTCATCCCAATATTTCTTTCTTTCCATGACGATGTTATTTTTACTACTATCACCGAATTGAGTTTCACCTGTAGTGTCAATTGTGTGCGTATGAGCCTGCTTGTTACATTCGTCGAGAAGGGTCTGACTTACTGAAAGTGATTCAGCAACATTCGACTGAACCTCAGAAATCGTTCCTTCTGGTGAGTTATTGTGTCTTTTCACATCTGATAACTTGTCAGACGCAGAATCGACACTATTTATTTTCATTTGAACAGTACTATTGGAATCTATAGAATGACGACGTTGATCATTTTCAAATAATGCGGTAGTAGAACTGTTCTCAGATAAAGGGAAGTATTCTGTGTATATTTCATTTAGTTCAGCAAATGCAACTGAAACCACATCAGTTTCAAGTTTTTCAGACCTCAGTATATCTTTAGTTCCCGACGAAAGGCTTTTGTCGCATTCTTCAATTATCGGTGTGAATACTGGACGTTTTATTTCCCATTTATTGAGCTTCATTTCTTCAAGCTTTGTTTCGTTTAATTCAATACAAGTTTGCCAAATTTCTCTTTCAGCTGGACCCATAAGTTGTACTTCTGGTTTCTTTAGTTCAAGTATAGCTTCACAGGCCGTTAGTTTCTGCTTATTGGTTGCTTCCTGAACAATTGTATTGTCATTGTTGTTATTATCAGGCGTGCTATTGTTGTCGTCTATACTTACATACGCCGAATCCCAAGTTTCTTTTCGTATTGTATTACTATTGTCCTGTGGTATATCCTCACTTTTGTATACTTGGTATGGATTTTCATTGTTTACTATTGTAGTAAGATTCTCTACAGTATCTGTTAGATTCGATTCCATGCTATGGAAAGTTGTTAATGATAGTGAATTATTGGTGCTTTTTATTGTGTCATCATATCTGCTATTCTGAAGTGGCTTTTGTAATAAATTCGTTCCGAATAAATCACTGGGATTATTGTTATTATTTTCAGATTTCATTTTTTTATTAAATGTATTTACCTGGTTATTTTCGGATGTCATTATAAGTGAACTCATAGCTTGTTTAGGAGACGAGGCTCTAATAATAGGAGGTAAGGAAACGGGTGCTCCAATAATAAAATCAGTTATTGGTAGTTGTTCGCGTGAATCTTGTTGATGGTGATGGATGAAAAATGGATTAACAAATTCATTTCCCAACATTTCTTCGGGGATAAGCTCCGATTTTGAATCTTGATCTTTATAATAAGCTTCTTCAGACATCAATTTAAATATAGGTGACTTGGGTCTTTCTACTGTATTTATTTCATTTTTTAGGAATGGATTGCCTTTTCTTGGAGATACAGTTGGTGTACAACTTGGGTCTATAATAATTTTAATTGAAGCGTCTCGAATATCTTCGTTTTGTGAATTATTGGTTTCGTGATCAGACGACACATATGTACCCGAGTTTTCTTCATGGATAAAACTGTCATCATTGATAATACTCACAAATGGATTAGTATTACTTAAAGGGGTCATTCTATCAATAGAAATATTGTCATCTTCTCGTAGTTCGGATTGTGTTTCGTATTTTTCTATACTATCAGGACTGTTCTTCGTAATGTTTATCCGACTAGTAATATTTGTAACTGATTTATCAGTTTCATCTGTATCGATTAACTCATCTTCGTATAATGGTTTTGATTTTTCTGTTCGTATAGATACAGATATATTTTCAGGTACTATAAACTTACTTCTTTTTTCTGTTAATATGAACGGATTTGTATTAATATCGCTGAAGGTTGAATTGACTATGTCCGGGATATCTTGCTGACTACTGGAATTATTATCATCCGGTAATATTTGTAACCGCTTCTCTTTAACTTCATCTTTCATTATTTTACATATTCGATTCATTTTTAACACCTTACGCGCTACCTTATTAAAGGTATTGTTCATGTATTCATCCGGTCGTTCGCTCAAAATGTTATTATTAGAGAGATCGTTATTATTAGTCGATGTTTCGTTTTCTGAATCAGTTGCCATAAGCATCTTGGCTTCTTCGTCACTTATTTTTTCAAGTGCTCCATTTTCTTTCAGTAACATTTTTTCAGTGACAAAATCTACTATCCTAAGTACGACTTTCCTATCAGTTTTAACATCAACTATGTCTATTTCTTCACCGTCTTCTAAGCAAAAACTCTCTTTTTCTAAAATTCCAATTATATTATAAGACGCAGTAACTGTGAATGGTGACCCAACGATACTTTGACCTCTGCTTGTAATAGAAATTTCATATCGGCCTTCTAAATTAACCAAGTAACTCACTTTGGCATGATCTGGTCGCGTTTCTACTTCGATTTCTATATCATACTTAGTTTTTGGTATGTAATACGTTTTGGTCATATCGTTTTTTCCGTACGATCTAAAGTATGCAGCGCCATGAGTAATCGGTAGGGCATTTTCTGTGTAGTTCTGTTGTGTTTGTAGTCCTAAAAGTTTTTGCCGTATGGTTTGGGCTTTACCTAGTATTGGTGGAAATACAGTCATACCATAAGTGTCTTTTGGGCCTCTAATGAGAATGGTAATTTCACCAGGATCAAAAGACTGTTGCGCAGTAGGATAAATCTTGAAACTCATTTTGTTTTTCACTTGGGCAGCTGTTAAGCCAGACCCTTTAGCGACATAGTCAAGGGTGAATTGGGTGGTTCCTGAAGATGTACGTTGTAAGTTCGGTTTCGATACAGTCGGTGTCAGCTTCGCTAAAGCTTGACGAATGTGGTCTAAGTATGTAGCAAGCTTCCATTCTTGATGTCTGCTTAACGAGTCATTTGACTCCAGCTCTTGGCGGGAGAAGACCTGAAAATGAAGTTTAGAATTTTATATTATCATATTCCTTTTCGAGAATTTATAATATTGTCATAATGAGATTGGTTAATAATTCGGTTTGGCCTGATTGTCCATAAATATATCAATTTTTGTGAAAATTAGAAATCTTTACGACATTAACTTTTAAAATATAAAACACTAGAATAGCAATGTTGTAGTACATAGGATACCTTAATTTGACATCCAATACAAATCATATGTCATATAATTATGTTCATATAAATTAACGTAATGTAAAATGTATGTAATATGAAATTATGATCATTTGTTTACTTTCCTTTTACATTTGTTAACATTATTTCAACATAACTCTAGCTTTTATAAATAGATTATACTAATCAACCTTCCATGGGTTTTATACTTTTTAATTAATCCAGAAAAACTATTTTAGTGCATGTGATTTTAAGTATAGGGATTGTTCCGCAATACATCTCTTTGTAACCATATGCAAATACTTGGACAAGATGCTACGTGCTTAATCTATACTAATATTATAAAGCTGAAAGGTTTGTTTGATTGAACGCGCTAATTTCAGGAACTATTGGTCCGATTTGAAAAAATGTTTCTGTGTTAGATAGCTCATTTATTAAGGAAGGCTATAGGCTATATATCATCACGCTAAGACTAATTGGTCCGATTTGAAAAAATATTTCTGTGTTAGATAGCTCATTTATCAAGGAAGGCTATAGGCTATATATCATCACGCTAAGACTAATTGGAGTGGGGCGTCAATGAAGAACGTTTAAAAATCGGGGTTAACGTAAGTATTATTAAAAAATATTTTCACCTTCTACGTAAACGAAGTGGCGAGTTAAAGTTAGCGTTAGCCCAATGTAACTATTCCACACGGATGAAGTCGCGGGCAGAAGCTAGTTTTTAATAACCGTAAAGTCAAGCATTACCTGAACTAAGTTGTACAATCCTCACCAAACTGTTTGACCGCTCTGAATATAGTTACGCAGAACACAAAGAGGTATAAAACGTAATATAACGTATTATCTATACTTCTATACTAATATTATAAAGAAGTAAAGTTTGTGAGTTTGTCACGTTGTGACGTTGTAGAGGGTAATTAATCTCAGGAACTACTAAACCGATTTTGAAAATTCTTTTACCAATAGAAAGCCACGTTATTTGTGCTACATATCATCACGCTAAGACCAACAGGAGCGGAGCAACAATGAAAAATGCTTTAAAATCGGGGTATTTTTTCCTTTTGAGAACTTCCGCTGCGTCTTAGCCCAAAATAACTATTCCATGCGTACGAAGTCGCAGGCAGAAGCTATTAACTAATTATATTATCTATACTAATATTATAAAGAGGTAAAGTTTGTGAGGTTATAGGAGGTAATATCTGGGGAGTCGGAGAAAAAATGGTCAAACGAAAACGTTACTTACGAACGCTGCGTTAACGATGAGAGACATATGATTGAGTTCTAGAGAAAAGTTGTATCTTGATAGTGCCTATTAGCGCCCAACGAAGTGGGCACGGGTCAGCTAGTATTATATATATAACATCGAGAAAGCTATGGACAAACAAATACCAATTTTAAATTCCTATAATAATATTTTAGTTTTGTTTTGAATTAGACTCTTGACTGTATAGTAAGCCCAAACTTAAGACTATATTCAGAGCCGCAAAAATATTGACGAGGACTGTACAAATGTGCAACAAAAAGAAAGGTATAATACTAACAGGTTCAACACCAAGATAGTGATCGGCGATGGCTTGCGCATGCTTTAAAGATAGCCTTGTAGGGGGATGTCCTGCGCATGCGCCGGGTAGTGCTGCGTCGAGCACGCCGCACAGGATCCAGCCGTGTCTCCATATCGCATCCAGATGATCGACTCTCACGGGTCCTACGTCTGCCATCCATTGTAGCACTGCTTGTTTTTGCTCTTCATTTGAAAATACAACTGGAGAGAAGAGATATTATTCACTGTTTAGTCTTATTTATTTACTTGCTTCGTAATCTTGAAGGTGGAATTGTGTCTGAGTCACCTGTAATAGTGACTTTCTTTTAGTTTTTCACGTTTCGGGATCAAGTAGTGTTTATCCAGCTATCAAGAAGCTGGCAGGCCGGCATGACGGCGGTGGCTGGCAATGCATTTAGCCGTGTCATGATATAAACACTTATGATAATGATATGATAATATAGATTTTTGAACATTTCAACGATGGCCCCTAGTTCGACGAATATGATCATATTACGTTTTAAACTAAGAGCAAGGCATCGTAGGAAATCAAATTATTTTGAAAATAGGTACCTTTTCAGTACGTCAATGTTTGACTACAAGAATTGCTCCCTATGAATTGTTAGTCCACTCCTAAAATTCAATACTTATATCTATTGAAATTGAACGCCAAAATGATAACCGCAATACCTGGATAGTGACGCCTACTCAAACGAACCAATAGCAACAAAACGAAAAACGTTCGGTAACGACGTCTTTGTAGAGAATTAAATGCATAAGAGACGACGCACGTATTTTTAATATCTCCCAGGCTGACATACGTAACCTCAAAGGAACAAATAATAAATTTTAAAAATTGTGTACTAAATCCTGATTGCTAGGATTCGAGTACTAAATCCTGATTGCTAGGATTCGAATCTACGTTAATCCACACGCTATTAACACATTGGTCACGTTTCCTTTTGAACTTTGAAAGTGAAACGTAATAATAACCTCATAACAGTAAGATTTGAGGTTATGATGACTTGAACTAGAATTTTCAGAACAATCATAATTGAACGTCATTGTTCATTATATTCTATTGTTTTATTCTGCAATTACTATATTATCTATCTGGGATATTTCCCATGCATTATTAATCTCTATGTAAATGATGTAAAATACAATTTCGTATGTTTTGAAAATAAATGCTTAATGTATGTTCTCACATATACAAATATGACAATATAATATTTTTGAAGCCTGCAACCTTGTGAATTAAAAAGAAAGCAAGTCTGACGATAATGTTTTGTTCCACATAATACGAGTAGGTAAGTACATATTCGTTTCGTGCTGCCACTCCAAACGTTATCAGGATCTAGAAAAACCGAGTTTTATCTTCAAATAAAACTGTTTATTTATGTATACATACATATAGTTATGTACGGATAAGACAACTCTACAGTTGTAGATATATTTTATTTACATGACAATACATGCAAGCCGATCAATTCGATACAGCAAACATTAGGTTTATCATTATAAGCTATTAACATACCACGACCGAGTGAAGGCTTTACATTCCTCCTTTCTCGACTCTTATGTATCAAACTACAATGATTTACCATTTTAGTACACAATAATATTTGGTATTTCGATCATCGTCACTCTTTGTGTAACAGACCTTTAAGAAAAAAATTATGTTAAAAAGACAATCAAAATGTAGAGTTTATTTGTCATCGAAAGTATATCAAGATTCGTTCTGGATATCAGATAGCCAGTGCTTGCCGAACTAATAGGTCGTAAAACATATGTTTATATGCATAGTCATATAATAAAGTAATAGAATAGTAAACTTATTTATAGTCGTTTGATTCGCAAAGAAGTCGCCTGCTAGATCCCCAAAATTGCTATATGTATAAGTATAAAAAAACTGCGTCTGTCTGTTTGTTCCCTTGTTTCTCGTAATTGCGATGGATTTTGATACTTGTTTCAATATCGTTTACACAATTTCTTCCGTTAGGTTTGTAATACATGTTTTACTATATTTATAAAAACTCGATATATTCTAATGATGACTGACGTAAGGAGATTTCGGGCGCTGAACAACCTTGAGTTATACAAAAATAATGTACTACAGAACTCAATCTTAAAAATGTTTACAGAACTGTCTCCGATACTATTTATCTATTTTCTAACTTTAGTATTTATTTTTATCTTTTGTATATTACTAGCGACCAACCTCAGCTTCGCACGGGTGCAAGTAGGTAAGACAATTATTTTTGTAAAAATATAAAAATGGTTACTGTGGTTATCCTTTAGAGATAAATATATACCATCGCGGACTTTTTATCGATCTTTTTGAGATATGCAATTCCGTAGTGCATTAATTTGATCTATGTCGTAAGGTTTAGCCAGCGTTTGCGATTTAAGCTCACAAAAATATGTTTGTTACATCACATTACAGATTTTTGAATTTTTCGTTTCTGTACTATAATATATATGTGTAGAGACACAATGAAGGCATTTAAGGTAGAGTGCATGATAAGCAAATAATTATAAGAGAGCGCGACGTATGAACGGCGAGCCAGTTAATGCTCGCTGGCCCGCACGAAAGGTCGTAGATACGGGGAACATTGAGATTAGCTAACAATTGCTCTTTTTAATTCAATAACCCAATAGTGAGGACCTTTATTAGCCAGTAAGATCAGTTATTCAACTGGGGTACACTCACGCACACACCCCGGAAACCCCTCAACCCCAAATATGTATTATACATATAAACCTTCCGCTTGAATCACTCTATCTATTGCTGAAAACTGTCTTCCCGTTGAATAGTTTAAAAGATCTAAGGGAACAGACAACGGAAGCGATTTCATTTTATATTATGTAAAAATTAGATAATGGTTGGTTATTCGCGAAGCTGTTTTGGCCAATATAGTATTAATCCTTACCCAATTAAATACTTTAACTACGTTCAACATTTAATGTCTATGAAAATTACACGTTAGATAGCACAGGTTGAAAATTATGCGTGACAAAAAACAATTTATCTGGCCAAATATTTACATACCTTCCATGACTAATGAACAGAAATATCGAAGCGCCAAAAAATGCTTCTAATTCGTTTAGATACTTATTATGCCTCACAATAGTACAGTGCAGCTGTGCGAAGCCGGGGCTGATAGCTAGTATGTGTTATAAACTACATGTTTTGCAAATTTATCTCTTTAATACGTGACAAGTAAATATAACTTACTTGAGTACGTGCCAATTCTGATAAGCATTTTTTTAACTATCTCGTGCCCGCGACCCCGTTCTCGTCAAAATGGTATTGTTGTTTCATGAGAGTTACGTGCTTTATCTATATTAATTGCGGTCTGTCTTTTATAGTTTAATTGTACTTGTTGTTCATTTTATCATTATTGCTTAGTCTCAAGATATCGCATTAGTTGTTTCGGAGATTAGAGCGAACAAACTTAGCACTCTAACGTCATTCTTTAGATTTGTTTATGATTCATGTTTCTTTCATATGTTATTTTATTTTGCATATTTAGCACACAACACAAAATTACAGTGTATAATCATCACGATCACAGGCATGCATGACATCTGTAGATAAGGATAATTATTTCGTAATACAATAGGCAAAAACAATCAAATTTTAATCGTATTTTTTTTTTAACGTGGGGAAATCCCTTATGGATACACCACCCTCTCGGGGGAGAGAGTGGGTTATGTCCGACTCGCACGGACTAAAACCCCACGGTGTACCGTCCGACCGTATTGTTGGGGCGGCAAGGGATCGAACTATGCTAGTTCCCTTGGATAGCCGCCCCAACGGTCCGCTCGGCGGAAGGTGTCCGCCAAGCTCCTTCCTAATAGGGAGACAGGCTGGGTACACACCAGCTGCCTCCCCTCGTCCGCCGGACCCGTGCAATGAGGAGATGGGCCCCCCGGCCCATCGAGGGTCATCCTCGCGAACCCTCTCCGCCGCCTCCTTCTGCGAGATGACGTCCTCGCAGAAGGAGGCCATCGCTCTCCACGCCTCCTCGCTGCCGAGCATGGCCGAAACCACACTCGGCAGCGACAAATCTGTACCCACCGCCGCAGCCAGAACGCGGCGCTGTCCCTCCCACGCAGCACACTCGGACAGAGTGTGCTGCGCGGTGTCCTCCGCAGCGCCGCACTCATGGCATGCGGCGGTAATTTTAATCGTATGCTATAACATATAGTAACCAAAAGTAATGTATCTTGTATAAGTATACATATATCTTAGATAGTGGACAACTTAATCCTTTCCATCTTTTCCCTCCATTTTAACACCTATCAAAAATAACTGCTACACAAGTGCTCCCTTAAAATTATTGAAAAGGTGCACTTATACTGTGAGATTAAAGACCAGAAAGTATCCTATTATCCCTTACCCTTGTTAAGCTTAAACAGATGGTATTTAGATATTACGTTCTATTACGTTAAATCTATTCAAATAAAGTTCCTTTGTTTATAATTTTTGAAATATATTTAAGCAAGTAACAGAACATGCATATGGAGTAAGTACTAGTTATATATGACTGTTGTATCTCTCTCGCATAAGATGAGATTTATCGCAAGTATACATTAAGATTCGAGAAATATATGAAACCTTTTGTTCTCAGTAGTGAACAGGTACCAGGTGAGAAAGGTGATTAAAAATAAAAGCTAATTTACTTAAATTCAAATGGCTGATTTCTGTATATGTTTTCTAAAAGTAGTATCCAGTACCGCCTGACACTTCCCGCTGACCACAACTTCTGCCAGACGCTTTAAAGCGGACAGAAAAATGAATGAACTTCACTTAGGTATATTTAAATGCTTGATTTCTAAATACGTTATTAAGATAACTATTTCAAAATTATATTTCATCAGTCAGACAGATTGTAATGACCAACCATCACGCCAGACGTGAAAAATAGTCAGCTGTTAGTATGAACGCGAGAGTTTTATGTATGCCTTTTAGAGTAAATTACTCACTACCTTTACAATAACTTTGTATCTTCATCTAAAAAATATGAATCATATAATAAAGATTATTAACAATGTTGTCAAAAATGTACACAGGCCGCTATAATACGTGTCAACTTGTCGCAAGCGCAGTATGTTACGAGCATGTCGAGTTTGTCGGTGACGCGAACTCATAACATTTTTAACTATAAAAAAAAAACTCTCAAAGCGGCTAACAAATTTTTCTCTTTAAAAATAGAAAACTAAAATATAACCAAACAAGTTCCATTTCTATGGAAGTAGATGCTTAGCTTTATCTTTACTGCTGTGTAATCTAAATAAGTAACGGTCGGTATGCATCACTGTTTGCATTTCGTTATTGTACTGTGACTAACAGTAAAGACCGGATTGGTTATTTAAACATTTTTGTATTTTGATATGTAATAAAAGCACTTCGATAAGTTTCGTATAAATATATAAATAATATTCTATAAGAATATAAAAGAAGAAGATAAAACAGTTCAGTGTCTTTTTATCGTCTGTTTTTCAACCGGTTTTCTTTCTTTGTTTCATAGCTTTATATATATATATATATATATATATATATATATATATATAATGCTATATATATATTTTTTTTTATAGCATTTCATGAGTTTTAGTGATTTTTTTTATATTATAGGAGGCAAACGAACAGGTGGTTCACGTGATGGTAAGTGATCACTGCCGTCCATACACACTAGCAGTCACAAGGGGAATTACAAGTGCGTTGCCGGCCTTTGTTAGGGGGAGGGGGGAGTGGGAAGGGGGCTGGAAGGTGGGTGTCCGGCGCTCTCACTGACCGAACAAAACGCAACAGTGTAACCACTGTTACTTCACGTCGGTTTTCTGTGAGATGGTGGTACTATCCCGGGCGAGCCGACCCATTCATGCTGACACCAATAATAGCTTCAGCGTGGCTCTACCACCTACAAAAGTAGTGTTATCAAAAATGGTTGAAATTGTGTTTACATCAACGAGTATCAGCCTTTTAAATTTAGACTGTTCGTCATATTTCACGATCCTTATGTCTGCAATATTAATTACAGCTTTTACTTTAGTTAAACATTTTACTATCGTCGAATTTCGACCACTAATTTAGAGTAATTAAGTAAAAGAAAAATATAAATTATGCTGCCCAGTCAGTGGGCCCTTACGCTATGTTTCTACCAAAAACATAACTGACAAGAAGATCGGATTTTTTTATCGGAGCACGACTCTCATTACCTCGTATTTGGCAATGTATTGTATGTGACAATTGCAGCATACTCTAAAAACAAAAGTGACTATTAAAGAGCTATAATTTATCATAAGTTTCCGCTGTCACGCCACAAGCCTCTTGAGTAGGGTGGGTATCATTGACTGATACCGAAAGTAGTAAAACAAAATATAGTTTCAGTCGGGTACTGATATCGTCCTTCTTGGGTACTGGATATACACCAGTTAATTCCGAAACGTAACATGCGTTAATATTCCACAGTGATTGCTGGTGTAACATTCTATGTATGGTATTTATAACTTAGACGGACAAATTGGCAGACATCATGTTCTATCACTTAGCAAATTTATGGAATATTCAAACTTGGTCCTATGAATTATGTTTAACTTACTTATGTCCTATAAGAGACCTACTGCATAGTCAGGCTTTTTCCTGAAGGAAGATATGGACATAATTACCAAGCCAGGTCAATACGTATTGGCGATGTAATACTCTGAGAAATCCATGGTTCCGTATTTTCCCACATATGATGATACAACAAGAACAGGTTCAGGTTTGCTCACGATGTTCTCTTTCACCATCAAGCGATAGCGTTACCAATTTTAATTAGGACATATACGCGAATCCCGACAACATTACATCCCGACGATGTATATTCTAAGATGGTAAAGACATTAAGCCTAGAGGGGGCTGGCTCTCAAGTGCATGTGCTTACATACCGACAGGTGCTTGGCCTGTCGCTATCTCAAGGATGGTAGCTAGTCAGGCGGACTTAGAAAAAGCCGAAAAATGTTATGGTTTGCTTTCAGCATGATATTTTCTGTCACCAAAAGCTCCGTCTCAGTTACTAGGATTCGAACCTAAGTCCATCGACGCAATGTCCATGCTATCAACCAAGCCATTATCGCTTGATGCATGCCGTAATACGGACTTACATGCACCGAATTCCGGCAGTCAGACCACTCGACCATCACCAATAGGTAGACGATAAATAAATGTTCAACTCACTAGCTCGAAATGCGGTGTCGATATGCTTCAGTATTTTGAAGAAGAAGCTCTGTTGGCCCCAGAAGAGAGTGAGAAGGGTCGCCGGGGCCAGGTACCGCAGCGTTGTAAGGATGGCGTCTATAGCCGCCGACCACATGCCGCGTTTCGACTCGTACTCTGGGTATTCCGGTATCGTGAACAGCCCTGGAACAAATCAAAATTTCAAAACTGTATTCGATTAATGCGTTAAACTTGTTTACAAATTGACCAGGTAAATCAATCGAAATGTGACACAAGGTATCGTTGCCTGTGTACGTGATGAATGAGTTGACCTTCTACTGGTTGAAGTTCCACTCATATCGTTGTTCGAATTGTATTAGGTATAAGTATATATACCTAATATAAGTATATTAATACAGTCAGTTCTGTGTTACTTATGAAATCCTAAGATTTTTTTTTTTTTATTTCAAATTAAGTATTTTGTGGGAAATTTAAAAAAGGTTTGGAAATTGACTGCATGTAAAAAAGTAGGGTTGTTTTACCTATTTAAAATTAAGAAGCATATTTTACAGCTTATAGAGTTCATTATTTTTTTTAATTTCGCGGCCCAACACTGTTTCCCGTGCGGCCTTTTATATGTTTCAAAATAGTGTGAATTAAATTATAACACTGTCAGTGTATTTACGACATAATTGTAGTACAGTGACAGTCGAGTAAGAAACTGTATCTTTTAGCTTTCTTTAATAATAACAAATTTATATATTTAACAAGATACACTATGATAACACGAAGTTTAATCAACGGCATACAGTGTAGATATTATTTTATTCTAGGACCTGAACTAGACCGAGCCTGTATCTTAAACGCTAATCTCTTCCCTTGACATATTATAGTGTGTTAGTATCGTTTTATTAGTTCCCATAAATGCTTTAGGGCCATCCATAAAATACGATCTAAATAAATTCTAATGATGTTTAGAGTTCCCAGGATATTTTTGGATGTTATATTTCTGTGACTCTAATATGCCGTCTTATATTTATCTTATTCTAAAATAACAAAGTAATTTTAAATTTATAAATTATTAATAGGACATAATAAATATTTATAATGGGAATCCTTTTCTATACAATCAGAATAAATTATCATTTTTGATTTTCAATGCGTCATTTGACATCACGAAGTTTATAACTTCTCACAGTTTATTACTACCTTTCCTTTTCTTTTAAAACTGACGTAATTTGTAGATAAATGAAATATGAAAGTAACTCGGTCTTTCTCTTTGTTAAGTTTTTACAAGTAAAGATGTCGAAAAAAAAACAGGGTGTCTCTTTAAGACACACGATATAAGTGAGGCTTTTGTGTTACATACAGGGAAACGTTTGGATTATTCATAAATCACTTTTAAATAGCATAGATTGGGTTCAGTGCTCGCCACGCCACCTAAACGCTGTACACGTAAACACAGACAACAAGAAAGAAAGAAAGCTACAAGAGCGTATGTCTCACTGTTCTCCATTACCCGAAGGCAAGCGAGGTACTGCTCTCACTCTACCACACACAGTGTTTACCCCCACTACTGCATCGTCACACAAAACGGTTGCGGATTAGAGTTTCAAAACCCTCCTATAAGAATCTGCACTTCGAAGATATTCAAAACAAAACGGATGGACACCAGTTGGAGCATATAATAAATTGTAATAATCAAAACCTTGGTACTTTTACATAACTATATACTGACTAGTTGACCCAGTCAGGCGTTGCTTTGGCTCAGTTATTACATGATGAATTAACAAAACACGTGCACCATAAAATAAACTAGAGTGGAAAAAAAATTCAAACTTAAAACGTGGTGCCTATAATCAATCTATAACAATAGGGCCTACAGTTTTCTGTCAACAAACTAATCCAGCGTCATCCGTTGGAAACTGATGAAACTTACAATTAATAGCAACAATAAACATTATCAAGCATTTAATTTGAAATTAAAAATATCGCGGCCATTAATTGAAATATAAATTATCCCCTCAAGCAAAGAATCTCTTGAATTTGTATTTACAGTAGCCATTTTTAATGTGGTCATCTGCGACGTATTATTTGTTTCTATGTTATTTGTTTGTTCTTTTAATTTATAACATTAATATGACCGACTGAACATCCGTTTATCATCACATGGGCTCCTATTGAAAATCAGTGTTGCACTGCACATATTTGCTGAATGGGTTTGCCAATTGTACGACATTTCTTTTTTCCTAATGTATCTAATTTTTTTTTTGTCAAATTTGATTGTATAATTCAATTTCATTGTATGGTTGTCCCAGCAATAATGTATTACTTTCTTTCTTTCTTAAGTTGGAACAAATTATACACAAATGCCAACTTGCACGAAGATCGGTTGAGTAGTTTCGGAGTTCATCGCGGACAAACGTCATGAGACTGGATTTTTATATATTTAGGTTATTGTGACTTTCTTTAGCAAATTTTATACTGACCAATGCTTCGCGGGTGCCGCGCCGGGAACACATTCCCATCGTAACACTTTTCCAAATCCTCCACACTGTCCGACATTGTTGTTTACTTAACCGAAGCCATACTCTATAATATAATAGGTTATCAACAATTCTACCCAAAATGGCTTCAACGTTTACTTACGTGCTGGTATTTTGGTTCTTTTAAAATGGAAGTGGTTCATAAAAGTTACACTGCTAGCGTACCACTAGGTATGTACGTACGTACGTGTTTATATACTTCACAATAAATTTTAAGGTTCAATTTAGTATTCCGAATGATAATATTAATGGAAGAATATTAGGTACATAGTTTTAAGTCGCTCTTCTCTTTAGGCCTAACAGTCATTTAATTTCATATGTGGTTAGTAAAAAAATATATAGCAAAATTATTATAAGGTAAATATACTTTAAACCCTTCATCTACTATTACTTTTAATAAGCAAATATATTGTTCACAAATCACATGTTATACCAAATCACACATACTAATATATTTCACTAGATTCTTTATCATACAATAAAAATCAGATATCACAAAATTATAGTACATATTAAAATAGGCAATAAATTCATTCATTTCTTTATCGTTTGCTTTAAAAAAAACGAAATTTATGTATTCTTAATTAGGGCCGTAACTCGTTTTGATTCAGACTTTGAAGTAGTAACTACAAATTCGTCCAATTTATAACATATTTTTGAGTATATTCAATTACTTTTATGTTTTTATTTAACTAATAAAAGGCTAAAATTGACGAGAAATAATCGAAAGTAGTTTGATCCGTAGGTATCTATCTATATTTATATGTGTAATAAGAATGTAAATGTAACGTGCCTGTACTTTTTAGATTTTTGTGAAAAAAATGTTTGCTGGTGTCTACATAAGTAATAAAATACATTTCAATCATTTTTAGAAATGTTTGTCTGCCTGCCTATCTATCTGTCTGTCTGTTTGAACACGCATCACTGCTAAAGTACTGCGTTCACAATAAAATCTCGTCAAGAAAATCATAAAACATATATTCGAGTAACATTTAGCCTGTTTCATTAAAATCGGTCCACTCTATCAAAAGAAATTGTAAACAATTTAATTTATTACATTCAACTCCACGCGGAAGTATTCGCGGGCACATAATTGTAATATGGATGTCCGTTTATGCATTTAATTGTTCTTATTAATAATATATTAACACCAAAGACTCACAATATTTAAATAACAACTCTATGCGTTATTAATAATTATATTAACTGAAATCTACAATCAATATTATAATCATCTACATTTATTATGATGTCGTTATCAGCATATTATATTTTTCAAAGCAATCAAATTAATCGTAAAAGATAAAATAGGTATCATTAACTTATAATTAGGTTACAGGTAAATCAGAAGTTTTATACTTTGTAATCGATAATGACAAAGTATAATTAAATGTAATTATTTCACTTTATTGTTGTCTTAGTTAGTTATTAATGGACGAGTTACTTTATTGTTATGTTAAACAAGTGCTAGTTAGCTGGAAGTAAAAACCCTATGGCATACAGTTAAGCAATAGCTGGTTGTCCCATGTTTCAGACTAAGTAAAACCAGTAACAGTTTTTTAGGTAATGGTGTTAGGTTTTACAACAAAATCCCAAAGGATATTTACCGATTTGCCGGATTCTGAATTTAAGCGCCATGTTAAGTCAGTTTTGGTGTAAAAAAGCTATTATAGAGTGGATCAATATGTGAACGATGGTGATGTCTGGAATTGACTCATCTCTGTGCATCCATTAAAAACGATTGTGACATGTATCCAATGTATTCTAAATATTACATATATTTGTTAAAAAGATAAACCAGATCGAGTTTCTTGCCGGTTCTTCTCGATGACTGGGTTGTTTTTTGAACCGGTGGGTGTTTTGATGTTCATAAGTGCCTTCTCAGGGCCTAAACTTAATAAAGTGTTTTTGATTTTGTTTTTGAATATTCCAACTAAAAAGTGCAGTAAAATATCTATTAATTTATTAATTAAAGCCCACATTTAAGGTGACATTTTCAACTTAGACTATAGTTCACATGTTATTTATGTATCTCTACTATTATTAGGATAATAATAATAACTTTTTTGTTAGTAATGGATAAAATAAAAGAAATAATTGATCGATTTTTTAATTTCTCTCACCTATAGTAAGCGAATAACATGTATTTTATTTTCAAAATCTACGTTAATGCGAGCGAAACCGGGAGCAAAAGCTAGTAATATTATGGATGCGAAGATGAATTTCTTGTTATTGCTTCATATATTATATACTCAAACGACCATTCATGTTGTCAGGCGTATAGGATAGGATATAGAGTACATTTCATCCAGAAAAAACGTGCAGTTCCTAAGCGAAAAGTCTAATTTACATTAAAGCAAGCCCAGCTAGTTGATGTATAAAAGTGAAAGGCTTGGAAGAATGTAATCGGATCAATTTTCAACCTACGCATAGATTTCATCACGGTATCGGACTTGAATTTCATATAATCTCCTATAGATGTCAGGAATCCATGTTTTTATTACATATACTTAAATAAACGACGAAGAAGTTTAGTAGTAACAATTTAAAAAATGTCGAGGCAGTCATAAGGATTTACAACAGATGTGAAAACTAAAAAAAAATTGAATAACTGTGTTCTCTTTTGAATTTTTAAATTAATTATAGACTGCATTATTTATATTACATACTTTGTAAACCTATTGAAATTATTAACGTTAGTCTGGTATTCACATCTATTGGCACTCTGAACAATGCGTTATGTATTTTTATACAGTTTATGAATATAAATCAATACAAAATATACATATTAGATCTACACACGCCGCTATGCTATGCGCGATAGACTGACGCAACCGCGCAAGCGCAATACGGTCCGTCACGCTTACTAGAATGTCATCACGCGAAATCATAAGTATATCTCCTGCCAAACAAATACCACCCAACTCGCCTACAGAAGTTGTCACTTCAAAAATGTTACAAAATAACGAATAAATAATTATATTAAAAATAACAACACACCTGTTATTGTTTATATCATTCGATAATGTTCATAAAAATTCTTATAATCTCTTTAGCCTTTATCTGTCAACCATACGATAAACACTTCACATAAATAGATTACCGAATAAAAACTTTAACCTCTTACTATAAATAAATGTAACAACGGAATAAAGGTAACCACCCAACTATTCTTTTTATTATCCATCTCCTATAACGCGTTATCTTATCGCTATGATTTCACACCGACATTGTAAAGCTGATAATTCATGATTGCCGCCATCCAATGACTCAGTGATAACGTTGTATGTACTGTTAAATTTTAATCCACGGCTATACGGAATATTTGTTTACTAATAAGCATCTTACAGCACTTATATCACATCAAAGTTTTAGCGTTATAGGTAATTTCTAACTTCAAATAGTAATTTGGGAAGTATTTTTCCATACCGCAAAACTACGCTCACAAAAGCAAATATTCATGCACACAAACAAACACAAAAATGGCCCCTTGTAAAAGAACGGGTCTAAGTATGCTTTTTACATTTTACGTCAAAGTACGTTATCTAATTATGGAAAACTAGCGGGCCCGGCAGACGTTGTCCCGCCCTGATTATGAAATAATCCTTGACAAATTATATACGAAAACGTTCCTCATCAATCACTCTATCCACCGGTGAAAACCGCATGAAAATCCGTTCGGTAGTTTTTGAGTTTATCGCGAATAAACAGACAGACAGACGCGGTAGGGGACTTTGTTTTATATTATGTAATGAAGCATCACATCCATTTATAGTTAAAGGCCTGTTTTTTGACTGTTGACTTGAAGTACGTCTACTGCTACACCGGGATCGGTAGTGATGAAATCATTTCCCTTATTTTGATTATAATTATCCAAGCAACTTATCTAATCACGTATGTATATATATACCTTTATATGATTTTTATATAGGCGTTCCATTACACAGGATCTAACAATTTTGGCTTCAATTAACTAAAAAAGATAAAAATGTTTCTTACAGAATCTATGTACCTACTGTGTAGGTGTGTAAGAGTGTGGGGTGCAGTGGTATGCGCCTTTTTAGATAGTGATTGCAGTGTCACTGCATCGCGCAAGTGAAAGGGCGTAAATGAACCTTCAAAATATACTAGGTAAAAAGGTCAATGTGATGTTTGCTTTTAGCTCTAAAAGGTCACAGTTTACTTAAGCCTGGAAAGATTTTTTTACGCTATACAAACATTTACTAATCGTCTTCTAAATTATTAGAATCAACATGGGTCCATTGTCTTAATGATATTTTTTAAACAGGGACTTTTTACATTGCCCCTTGTTACACCAATACCACGGAGAACACTATTCATATTTTCATTCTAAGGAACGCAGTTTAGTGATATAAACTTATAATAATATCTTAGATAAATTAGACAATATTAAAATTATATTATCTATTGTTTAAATTAGTCCAATATTTATTTCAAAAAATAAATAACATCGCTTAGTTGAAGTCACTATCTTTAGCCTAGTTTGATTCGATAAGTATGTAACGGTCTTCGAGGATCGACTGAGGACTAACGGCGAATGGACGCGGCAAAATAATGCAAGGAGAAATGCTTTACTTTAAACCCAGCACCTAATCTTGACACTTCTGTTTTATTCACAACAAAAAGTAGAGGATGCTGCGTAGCTTTACCATCAAGTGCCGTGTCGCAATTTTGCGAAGAATTTGAAATCGTTTCTCTTAAAAAGCATTTTCACTTGTTATTAATACTCATTCCGAATAAAGCGGTACAATTTTATATGTAGTAATACGAATAAACATTCCACTTTCAGATTATTTATCAGGACACGTAATATATAAGAAATGGTACGATAAGCCTGTATTGTTTGATAATTTCATAGTTTGTTTTGTATATCTAAGGAATTTCATTGTTTATTTATGATCAGTTTGTGCAATTAATGACAGATATCGTTGTTCAAATGACTGGGTGTGTGAAATTAACAATAAATTCGAGTTTTTTATCGAATCGACGTAAGTTTGAGATAATACGTTTATGTATTTACTAAACGATTCCGATTTAAATGCTTTCAAATTTTTTTAAAGTTAAATAATAATTCTTGAAATGAATATAAACGCAACAAACTTTACGATACTGTTGTTTATTTTACACTTTATATATGTTAGCCCTTAATTACAATCTCACTTGACGTTAAATAACGATTTGCTCTAAGGTGGTAAACAAGCCAAACTTAGAGGAGGATTGGCTCCCAAGTGCAGTGAACATACTTATAGGTGCTTGGAAATACAGGTTTTCAACATGAGGGTGGTACCTAGCCAGATGAGCTTAGATAGCCTTATCACTATGTTATAGTTTCATCACGATGCTTCTGAAATCTCCGCCTCATCCGCAAGTATTTAAAGTAATGCCGATTGACGCGCTGCTCGCTTTCGCAAGCCATTGGATCATCTATGACTTTAAAAAGTTATTTTAATATTTGACTGTAGTTGGTAGAACCACGCTAAAGCTATTACTGGTTTCAGCATGAATTGGTCGGTGCGTAGTACCACCCTCTCACAGACAACCGACGTAAAGTAATATTGTTAGCATTGTTGCGTTTGTTCGGTCAGTGGGAGCACCGGATACCCTGCACACCCTCTTCTCCAAACACGGGCTTCCAACGCATTTGCGACTTCCCTGGTGTTGCAAGTATCTATGGACGGTGGTGATCACTTAACATCCGGTGACCCATCTATTTGTTTGCCTCCTATGACATATAAAAAAAATCTACATTTTATTGCCCTCGCGTCTTCGAAGTGAGGGCATTCTAAAAGCTGCGTTTTGGTTGATACAGCGGTATATAATGAGGTCTTAATGTATTGTATTACACCGCGGGCATAGAACCCGGATGCAAATCGAAGCAGTTTAAATGCGAACTGTCAACTTCTTAGAATATTCAGAGCAAGAAAATGTGGAATATACATTTAGTAAAGTGTGTGTTTGTATGTTCTAAGATGCAATCAATAGAACAACTGATTCAATTTAAAAAAATCTTTCATCGATAATCAAGCTTCGTTCAGATTGAATGTTAGAACATTTAGAGACTATTGTGGTGTTTTATGTTGAAATTAATTTATGAAATGTTATGGGCTATTTGCTAGTATCTATATAGGTATACTATCTTCTATCCGCTGACGCTAACACCCCGATTTTGAAACATTATTCATTGGTGCTGCGCTCCTAGTGGTCTTAGCGTGATGATATAGCTTCCTCGATAAATGCCATATCTAACATTGAAAGAATTTTTCAAATCGGCCAAGTACCTGAGATTACCGTGTTCAACCAAACAAACAAACAAACCCTTCAGCTTCATAATATTAGTATAGATATCTAAATATTGGTGTTAGTGTATCGATAAATTCCAACACTAGGGTTTAATTGGTCATCATGAAATATGGCATACATGATTGTTTTTCATAGAGTGCCTATCTATAGTATTAATTGAATATAGTTATCAGTAGATGGCGCTGCAACACATCGACTTTTTCAACTTTCAACAAATCGTAACGAAAACTTAAAAATGTTCATACAATATCCCTCTTCTTATAAGTCAACTATCCTAAATCCTAACTAGTTCATACTAGGATTAGAAATTAGAAAGTGAGTTTGTTAGACTTTCACGGCTTAACTATTCAACTAAGCATTATAGAATTTTGCATACACGTTGCCAGAGGTAAGTAAAAGGTCAAAGACATTTTACATTTTTTGAAATGTACCGCTCTAAGGAAGACGAAATCTAAATTAACGCGACCGTACCTGCCAGCGGTAGCCCCGAGCAAAAGTTATTATAGCATAAATAATTTAATTGAATAGTATATCAATTTAATAGTTATTATACCAAAAAGTAATAGCCACGTGTGTATTTATAAATATGAAAGTAGGTTTGAATATTTGTCCTTCGATCGCGTTTAAATAGAAGTCGATCTATTGTGAATAGAGAATTTAAGATTTTTTAGCAAAGTTAATATTTAACAACTAATGTCATAAGTTAAAGGCTCAAAATATGTGATATGATAGTTATTGATATAATATATGATATTTAAGGCTTCCTTGTTACAGGCACCGTATAGCTTGGAGTCTTAGTTGAGGCTAATTTCTTGTAACTGTTTTATGACTACTTATAATATCCCCTGAAGTTATATGACTTAATATAGTAATAATCTAAGCATGTTCTAACTCCCGAATACTTTTAAATGGCATGCTTCATGATGGAGTAATAATAAAACGGAATACTGTGACGAGAGGTCACACGTTCGATCTCCGCCTGTAACTGCATTTTGACAATTATGTTATTCTGTGTTTTAATGCCGTTTTAAATTAAGCGCAGTATGTGTAAATGTATTTGCTGAAATGCGGTTCTAAGAAACACCATGGGAGTGTTGATTATAAAAAAACTTAGTGGTAGTTCATACTTATTCGATGACTCGTTTGGAAGAAACGGCGAAATGTTTGAAGAAAACCTTACATAACTCCCCGATAAATTAAATCCGATTAGTGAAGGAAATGATTAAACAATGCTAGAGTTGACAATATGGGACATGTATTTATATTATTAATATGTCCTAATCTTAACACTCGTAAAGTACGTACTAATTAGTGAGGTCGTAGAGATATCAGTGAAAGCTGATTGGTCACTAATCGGTTTATATGCCTACGGCTGCCCCACACCTACTACCTCTCTTATGTCCAAAAATCCCTACATCCCATGTGCTTGATAGCCCAGCTTATAGGTTAAGAAAATCTTTATACATTGTTAGCTTATGGGTATTCAGACGCTTGGCTATCATGTTAGCTACTGTGTTGCGATTTTATAAAGAAAAATGTTCCTACCACGCACTCATTGTGTTCAAACTCTCATCCTCCAAATTGGTATCTCCTACCAATGAATCACTATCGCAATCATCGACGGTTTCGAAACAACACATTCTATTATATCCCACGCTATATGTAAAAATTAATCCTTTAGAATTAATAGGACATGGTAATGCGAATAAACTTTCAGTCAGTTACTTTATTTTCTTAGAGTAATAAGATAATTGAAGGTAATCGCAAGATAAACCATTGTTCTCTGTATTTAAATTCGCCGCTATATTTGTTAGACTTTCACTTTTGTGGGCTCATTTTAGACAATGTTATGTCTTTTAATTATAGTAGTTTACATATAATTGCTCGGTGTGTATCTAACACTTTTCATAATGCTCATTAGAAATTAGTTTTTTATAATGGGTTTTCGATAAGTCGCCTCATAGACCAAGCTCACGCAGATAAAGTAACATATAGCGAATTACGAACGAAAAAATAGGATACTGAATGAATCGCCCTTTGAGTTTAGGTATGATTTTCATGTAACAGGCTCATGAATATTATCTCAACATCAATTGATCGCCGACAATCAGTATATTTTCCCTATAAACGTGTATTCCTATATAATATACTTTTCGCACACATTTTCTACGTAGCACTTTTTTATCAACTTTTTATTTTATATTTATGTATATCTGATTTTAAACAAATATTGAGCGTACATTAAAATATTATTATGCCTTACAGTCTAGTACAGTTATCGTGCCAAAGATACCTTTATTTTTTATAACCGGGTCATCTGGATTATCGTGAGTCAGATATTGATTAGATCGATACAGTAATGTATAGCAGAGATCAGATAATAATTTACAATGTTCACTGTTCGATTTTAAATTAAATTATATATTAGAATCAACCAGAATATTGTGGGAGAATTTCTCAGAATTATACCACAATGAATGTCAGGTTTCGTTTGAGGTCGTGACACAAAAGTATTGCTCTAGAATTATTTACAGACTATATGTTTATACTGTAAGCTGCCAATATTTAAATACTTGCGCAGATTCACACTTAACAGAAGTATGACAATGACTGGGTCAAATTTTAGGGGTATTAAGTTGAGCAAATTTCCTACGTTTTATTTAAAACTAGTTTTTTTTCGCAGCTTTGCTTGTGTTTATATATATTTGACCGATCCCTCGGGAACAGTACATTTTTTTGGATGAAAAAACACTGTGTCCTTTAATATTTTTCAAACAAAATTCATTCAAAATCTCATAATTATCAATTTAGCGGTCAAGGCGTGAAAACGCAACAAACAAACATACTTACTAACTACTACTTTCACATTTATAATATTAGTAAGGACTAGCTGTGCCCACGACTTCGTCCACGTGGAACCTAATGTAAAAAAACAGGGACTAATAAAATCATCTGAACGTATTAAGTCCATTTACATATATACTTTTCTCTCGTACTTAAGTCGCGTCGTCATTAAAATTAAAATAACTCTTGATAGAGTGAACCGATTGTAATGAAACCAAGACTAAATATTACTCGAGGATATGTTTTATGATTTTCTTGATGAGGTTTTTCGTGGACGCAGTACTTTAGTAGTGGCGCGTGTTCAAAAAAAACAGAAACACAGACATTTCTAAAAATGATTGAAATGTATTTTATTACATATTCCAAGACACCTAGTAATTTTTTTTCACAGAAATCTAAAATGTACAGACAAGTTAGATTAACATTCTTATTATATGTATTAGGGTGGTTTTTTTTTTGCGACTATTTTTTTTTCTTTACTCCATTGACGGAATATCGTTCGAACTATTAAATAAAAAATTCCCACCAAAGGACGGCTCTTAATTCCAATTTTAAGTACTCGCTAAATGAATTTAAAGTTTTCTCATTTAATTAACACGTAAAAATAATGTTTTTTGCTTAAAATATTTATAGCTTGGAGACATTTCATCAAAATTCTTTGACCATAGAAAGAAATTGTAGAGGGATCCTTCTTCTTCAAAAGCCCTAGTAGCAAATATTTAATCTTTGATGTATCTGGTCAGTAAAAAATTTTATAGTCGATTTTCACTCAAAAATTGTGGTTTTTCGACTTTTTCTCCAAATCTATTGACTTGACGCCAAAATTGCAAAGGACCTCTTTTGAAGAGAATTTAATTTCCTACAAGATAAGATGACAGCCAAGCTCGAAAAATAAATTGTCTTTGAAAAAGATTTGATTAAAGTTAAGAAAACACCGAATTAATCTATTTTATTGCAATTTTACACACTAATTATAAATTATTAAAATCATAAGTTAATAAATTGTTTCAATAAGTACGTTCAAATAAATATTAATGCGTTTTGTTTAAATATATTAAGTATCGTTATTCTGACTATTAAGATTAATTTCATACTACTGATCCATAAATAATTTTTTTTCTGTTGTAAAATCCAATACAAAAATAAAAATTGCAATAAAATAGATTAATTCGGTGTTTTCTTAACTTTAATCAAATCTTTTTCAAAGACAATTTATTTTTCGAGCTTGGCTGTCATCTTATCTTGTAGGAAATTAAATTCTCTTCAAAAGAGGTCCTTTGCAATTTTGGCGTCAAGTCAATAGATTTGGAGAAAAAGTCGAAAAACCACAATTTTTGAGTGAAAATCGACTATAAAATTTTTTACTGACCAGATACATCAAAGATTAAATATTTGCTACTAGGGCTTTTGAAGAAGAAGGATCCCTCTACAATTTCTTTCTATGGTCAAAGAATTTTGATGAAATGTCTCCAAGCTATAAATATTTTAAGCAAAAAACATTATTTTTACGTGTTAATTAAATGAGAAAACTTTAAATTCATTTAGCGAGTACTTAAAATTGGAATTAAGAGCCGTCCTTTGGTGGGAATTTTTTATTTAATAGTTCGAACGATATTCCGTCAATGGAGTAAAGAAAAAAAAAATAGTCGCAAAAAAAAAACCACCCTAATATGTATAGATAGATTAACAATTCTGAATATTTGATGTTAAATGTGCCTAAGATAGTAACATGCTAAGTCTATAAGACGCATAACTATTACATTTTGCTGCTATATAGTTGCTTGGAGATAAATTGTTAGAATTATAATAGATACTTTATTTAGTGTTTCATCGATAACAATAGTTCGACGAAAAGGCACAAGTTTTATAAAGTGAATGGCGTCTCATTTGCGTCTCGAAAAGTGTCTCACAATGCTTTTTGGGTTAGCGTCGACGAATTTTCTAAAACGGTCAAGGTCAAACCAGTGATGCCGCCGGTACAATGCTAAACGAGTTCCATAAAATACTTGCATCTGCTTCTTTATTAGAAGGTAAGGCAATGTCATGCAAGATTGACAGCAATAAATCAACACTTTTTTTATTAATGTATATGAAGTGTGTGTAAGATATCGTCCGATTAAAGTGAATGAAAAAAAGGGGAGACAGTCTTATGCCCATAAAATGCCCATAAAAGTTAACACCCAAAACAATGAAATAAATGTGATCTCTTTTCATTTTTTAAATTAATTACAGTGTGAATTACAATATTTATATTTTAATAATTTTTATATTGGAATTATTAATCTTAAACATCCGTTGGCACTCGGAGCAATAGTTATATACATTTTTATAAAGTTTATTAAGCAATCAAATATATGAAAATATCAATATTACATGTACACAGGCATACTACGCGTCGCTCGTCTAACGCAAGCCGCGCAAACGCAATACGGTCGGTCACGCTTACTAGTATGTCATCACGCGAAATTATAAGTTTATTTCCTGCCAAAAAAAATACCGCTCGACACATCTAGAAAAATATAAGACCTACTCATGATACCCGATTGGCAACCGGTCCTAAAGATTATACATTCCTACTTAACGAATATTACACGTACAAAAACTGTCATTCACATGCACATTTCATACATACTAGTGGGCGCCCAGTGGTCGACATTCGACCATAGTTCATTGAATTTTTCAAGTTTGAACTTTATTAGGGTTCTTTTATCAAAGGGTATTATAACCTTTATAATCAAAGGCTTTCATCATGCCTACTCAGTTATTTGCCACTTTTTTTCAATTATACAAACATAAAAAAAATCGATGTCTGAATGAAAATTGAAATTAATTATAAATTTGAAACAAAAAACAGGCGTTTACATAAGGTGGTAAGGCTCTTAAATACTAAGTAAACATAACTTTACGATAATAAAAAAAATATATCGGACCCCCTCATGACACAATTTTCAATTAATTTTACACGACACCATGGGCGCGTGGTATTTCTGGGTGATATTGAATTAAATATAGTCTATACATTATGAGGAATAGTAATATACCCAGTATCATCATTTGGAAAAGTAATGGATACACAATAGAATCAAATTATGAATCCAAAACAAAGATGTTTATCATACTACCATTAACTTTTGAAAATGAATTCATTTTTGTTCATAATTCATCATCAACTGTACTAAATATAATTGCTACATCAAGTTGAACTGCATCATTGTAACCGCGGAGATATAAGTCATGGATTACTTTCATGACCAAACAAATTTTCTTATTTTGATTTTACAAAGTATTTTTCGCTCATTTTTTATTGAAACATCATTTGAGTACACGATAAAGAAATACTAAACATTAAAATATTGACATTGACTTTGGAAATATTGCTTTACTCTTATGGCAACATGAAGCAAAGTGACATGAAGTGAAAGCAGTCTGTCACATAAAAATTTTGACATTCAATAAAACCAAAGATAATAATATTTATTTCAGTAGTTCCATAAATTTACTAAAGATAAATGATTTATCAATTAATATTAATGTATATTATGAATTTACATATCATATTATTCTAAAATTAACCTACAATTTGACCAGTTGATTTCAGAGGGCATATTGTAAGGCATGCAACGTCAGTCATGTTAAAAATATTTAAAAGGTAATTGGAACGTAAGAAGGTTGAAGGATGTTCGAAACGTCTTTTTCATTTACATATATGTTGTGTAAAATTGGAACAGTAGTGTGAGTAATGCATATTTTAATTAATTTAATGTATTTATAATGCATTTTATATAAAATAAATAGCTTTATGCACTTCTCCTCCATATATAAACTTTAACTATGCCAAATTTCAAGTTCATCTGTTCACGCATTTCCCTTAAAAAGGGGTACAAAGTTTTGGCTTCACGTATTTGGCGCTTAAGCCTTTATATTAAATTGGACTCGGAAGAAAATTGGTTAAAGGATACATGCCTATATTGACAACTTCAGAATTGGCAGTATGGATTAATTCCTTCGCCTGTCCTATTGGACGAATATTATTACTACTTTTTTGAAGTCCGTTATTGACGGATGTCAATGTCATTTTTATTTACATGTGTGTATATGTTGTGTAAAATTGGAGCAGTAGTGTGAGTAATGCATATTTTAATTAATTTAATGTACTTATAATGCATTTTATATAAAATAAATAGCTTTCTGCACTTCTCCTCCATATAAACTTTAACTATGCCAAATTTCACGTTCATCCGTTCGCGCATTTCTTTCAAAAAGGGATGCAAAGATTTGGCTTCACGTATTAATATATAGATATACACATTCTATGCACTTTAACATTTATTTATTATATTGCTTTTTCTTAATTTATTTGTATTTTATTATTAATGTTATATACTTTGTTTTCAAGTCGATATGCGTCACTATATATTATAAATCTAACTATTTTATATGATATTTGTCGATATGATATCTGATATTAAAAACTTCCTTGCTACAGGCACTGCCTAGTTTGGGGTCTAAGTAAAGGGTAATTTCTTGTAACTGGTTTTTATTAATAAATATATTTGCATACATAAATGAAAACTTAGAAAGTTATTAGCATCGAGAAGTTTTCATGATATCCATACATCTTCTATACATATAATAAAAATGAAGTGTCTGTATGTAATACCAAAATATTTTTTTTTTACTGATTGGCTACGAAAGTATACACGCTACTGATAACAAAAATGTAATTTTTAAAATTTTTGTCGGTCTGTCTGTCAGTGTCTGTTTGTTCCGGGTAATCTCCGAAACGGCTAGACCGATTTTGACGGGAATTTCACTGGCAGATAGCAAAAATTACAGCGGGCTACTTAGGCTACTTAGGCTTTAAATTAGACTAGCTGTTAACCGCGGCTTCGTCCGCAATGCTATCTCCAAAACGGTTGGACTTATTTTCACGAGACTTTCACCGGCAGATAACTGGCCTTATAAAAAGTAATTTAGTTTATTTTAATTTAGACTAGCTGTTAACCGTGGCTTCACCCACAGTACTATCTCCAAAACGGTTTGACCGATCTTCACCAGACTTTCACTAGCAGATAGGGGACGTTATAAAAAGTAATTTAAGTTATTCTATTTTAGACTAGCTGTTACCCGTGACTTCGTCCGCATGAAATTTAGCAACAATATGTTGTTCACTTTAACATGTGCGTTGTACTGGACTCCAAGAATAAATATAATTGAAATTCATATATATCTGTATCTATGTATGTAATTTGAATTATATTGTCTTTTTGATCATTTTGGCAGCCATTTTGTTTTATTTACTTCGCTTTCGTCTACATAACTTAGTAATCATAGTAACATATAAGAATATTGTATCGAGTCCAATGAACTCTATTTAAATTGTCAAATATTAAAAACTGCTTTTTATATCTTGATTTATGTTTATGCAAGATGTTAGCTCATTCATTGTATACAATTCAATATTGTAATTATTAATAGTAATTTTGAAGATAGAAGGGGTCTTTTATGAAGATATTAGACCATAAACGACCAGATATTATTGATAATATGGATATATTATATCATCATAAGAACATATTTAAATCAATGTTTCATTAGTTCCTTATACAGTGTAAGTGAGCACTGAAGTAGTTATATGGTGGGTTAAGGTTCCAAATATGTTGCTGATGATAAACCTCATTTGACACACTGTTAGTATTTATATATCTAATGTATACGATACATGTTGTAAGTGGCGTGCGTGTCGTACTTACAGTTGTTTTTAAAGAGCATTTCTATAATTGTATCTGGTCTCACAATTTTATATCCCTTAAAATACAATTTAAATAAATAATAGTTTAAAAAAACTAAAAAAACACGCTTTCATAAAAAATCCAACTAAAAAACAGAAAATAAAATTTAATAAATTTGGATTAAGAATAGTGTAAATTAGAAATAAATGTATATTTTTGTAAAAAGTGACAAAATAATGACAAAAATACTGATATCTGGAGGTGCTGATATTAACATGCGATACGTCACTGTTAATATCAGTGTTTTTTTAGTTTTTTTAAACTATTATTTATTTTTCATCTTTTAGTTAAATTTTTTTTTTTACTTTTTTTTTCGGATTATTGCATTGTCATCGACCTTTGACAGGTTTGCAAAGTTTGAATTAAATCTGATCGTTCAAAGTAGGACAAAATCGAGCTCAAAGGGGTCGGTTACATACATACATACAGCTAATAAAAGCGTGATAAAAACGCGTGCGAGGCAGCGGGTACAGCTAGTATAAAATAAAATCGAAGTGGTATGTTATTTATCCGAGCAAATTTTCGAAACGATTGGCAAGACTTTTACTAACAGATAGAGTTCTTTTAGAGTTTTACATAACCTACATATTATTACGTTTCTTACAGAAAAGATAGGCAGTTAGGATCAAATGAACAAAAGTACCTTAAGATATCTAAAATGGTTATATTATTATATCATTACATAGTATAAAACAAAGTCCCCTACCGCGAACTGTCTGTCTGTCTGTTCGCCATAAACTCAAAAACTACTGAACGGATCTCTATGCGGTTTACACCAGTGGATAAAGTGATTCACGAGGAACGCTTTGGTATATAATTTGTCCAGGATTTTTTTATAATCAGGGCGAGACAACGTCTGCCGTGCCCGCTAGTATTATATAAGTGTCAATGGTAATGACAAAATTATTGTAAAAAAACGGCAAGAATAAAGTCGCGTCTAGCAAATAATTAATACTAATAACATATATGACCTATTTATAATTGAATATACTTATTTAATTTGTATTGAAAATCGATTATTAACCACCGATAGGAGGCAGTCATTCTAGGAATAGAGTATTACTAAGTAATTACATATGACTATTATGAATTTTATGAACATTTAAATAATAGAAAATTTGGTTTAAAACAAAATAAATAATTCACTTCATTTACCTTGTCCCGTCACTCTCAAGGCCAAGTGTAATAAAACTTAGGTAATTTTTGTAGGTGGTAGAGCCACGCTGAAACTATTATTGGTTTCAGCATAAATGGGTCGGCTCGCCCGGGGTAGTACCACCCTCTCACAGAAAACCGACGTGAAGTAACAGTGCTTGCATTGTTGCGTTTCGTTCGGTCAGTGAGAACGCCGGAGACCTCCTCCCCTCCCCTTCCACTTTCCTCTTCCCTTCCTCCCCCCCACTCCCTACACAGGCTGGCAACGCACTTGCGACTCCCCTGGTCTTGCAAGTGTCTATGGACGGTGGTGATCACTTACATCAGGTGACCCACCTGTTCGTTTGCCTCCTATGTTATATAAAAAAAAAAAAAAAAGTAATAAGTGAATACAACCTTATGACATAACAAAAAAAGTGCATTTTACCTCGTACTTCGCTCTGGATACTTGAAAAGATAAAGTTCAGATAATGTCGAAAGATGAATGATTATCTTATTATTGAGAATCACATGTTTTAACATTCGAGTCACTCACATGATCGCTGATCTCCTTTATAGAGCGTATCTCCAGGTTAGGTAAAAGGGCTTTAGTAAAGTAACCTAAAGCTATATTCATATGTTGAAACAGTGTTCTATGTTCAAGTTGACTTATTTGAATATTGAATTTGTTGTATTTGAATAAGGGTCTAAAAGTCCGCAAGGTCTTATGTTAAGTGCTTACAACTCTTTTATTGTTTAAATGAATGTAAAACTACCGTCAGGGTTTCATAGCTTTAATAGTTAATAGAAATACTTAGTATAAAAAGCGGATAAAATAGTTCATAATATTATAACACAAAAAAAATATATATATATATACAAAAATAAGGTAATGTTCTAATGTTAATATATATAAAAAATTCCCCTTATATTTTATATCACATATCTCTTAACCATAAGGCGTAGCGACTTGAAATATGGTAGAA
Organism: Antheraea yamamai; assembly: GCA_036509395.1. Classification (NCBI taxonomy): domain Eukaryota; kingdom Metazoa; phylum Arthropoda; class Insecta; order Lepidoptera; family Saturniidae; genus Antheraea; species Antheraea yamamai. The sequence goes on from AP028429.1 coordinate 15,752,126, forward strand.
ATATTCCTTTCGCCGAGTAGAGGTCAGCTAAGAACGGATTTTACGAAATTCCACCCACAAGGGAGGTTGCGGGGGGGTAATCAGGGCGGGACAACGTCAGCCGGGCTAGTGTTCTATAAATATTCAACATATACTCTTAAAAACAGCAGTTCAATAATATAATTACTGTTGGAAAATCAACATCTTTACTAATATTATCAATGCGATTAAGTTGTTTGTTTATTATTCTTTCAGGCCTTAATTACTTAACCGATCGACATGCAATTTGGCATACATGTTGTCAGGGATTAGAATAAACCATATTATAACTTTCATCTCAACAGAAGGTCTTGTTTTCGAGGGATAACTCCACTAACACGACAAAAGCCGCAAGCGGAAGCTAGTATGTCAATATGAATTTCTAAATTATATCTTTAACTACGTAATTATGATTGGTAAAAGAAAATATGCACATACTTGATGATGTTATTGATTGGCACATGATTTAAGATACCACAAAGCCTTACCGACGAAACATTTCTAATCCGAGCAGGTTTCCATATAATTTTAAAGCTCAATACCGCGGGCTATTAATTGTAATATATGATATTTTGTAGTAAACGGACCATTCCGCTATTCTAATGGCTAAACCGTAAGTTATCTCATTATTCACGTACGAAGAACATTCGCCAACTTACGTAACATAACCACAACGACACGAACTACATTTACGTCGAAAACAAAATATACTTTCACTTCAATATATAGACCGTTTTTTCTTATATTATTTTTTATATCATTTAAGATGTAAATAATAATAAATTTGGGGAGGAAAATCGACACCTTTCGAACCAAAATACCAACACTTTAAAATGTTTATCTTATTTAACGCACCACGCCTCTCGCCTGTGCATAAGCGACCGCGGCACTGACTGTAAATAAAATGTTAATCATTTTATCAATTGTTTTGTATCAGTATAAGCTAGGTATTGTTACGTGAACGGAAGCATTCTTTCTAAACGTAATAAATTTATACTTTTATTCAGTATACCTTGCTGTTCTCAGAGTTCTCGTCTCGATAGGAAAAACCATATTTCTAGAACTATGATGTGAGTCCTACATTTAAAGAGCTGTATTTTTCAATCTGTAATAATTAGATAATTTTTTTTTTTCATATTATGCAGTTTTATAGCAAATTTACTGATAAGTAATTGAAATAAATGACAAATATTAACCACAAAGGAATAAAGTGTTTTTTTCAACTTCTTTTTGCTTCACTTACAAGTCTCAAATCTGGTATAACCTATATAAATACATAGAATAAGAATGTAAATCTAACGTGTCTGTACGTTTTCGATTTTCGTGAAAAAATTTTTGCAGGTTACTAGGATTAAGTAAATTCTATTACTTTTCTCTATAATTTCAATCTTTTTTTGAAAAGTCTACCTGTCAGACGTCTCTCTGTCTGTCTGTTTGTATGACCACGCATGACTGTTAAAGTACTGGGTTCACAATAAAACTTCAAAAATAAAATCATAAAGCACATCCTCGAAAGTAACTTAGTCTTTGTTTCATTAAAATCGGTCCACTCTATCAAAAGTTATTGTAATTTGAATGACGGCTCGAGGTAAGTACGAGAGAAAATGAGTAATTTACGGGTATAGTAATATTATAAAGCTATAATATTTATTTATTTGTTTGCTTGAACGCGGTAATCTCAGGGACTACAGGACGGATTTGATAAAATCATTCAGTATTAGATAGGTTATTTATCGAGAATTATATATCATCACGCTAAGACCAAAAGGAGCGGAGTACCACTGAAAAATGTTTCAAAATCGTTTTTTTTTTCCTTTTGAGAGGTTCCGCTGCATGTTAGCGTTAGCCCAAATAGCAAAGTAACTAGTCCACGCGCATTAAGTCGCGGGCAGGAGCCAGTTATAGGAATAAAATTATATAGTAAAACAGTTAAAAAAAAACAAGTCTAAACATGAAGCACACTCACTCTGAATATCTATCACGTATGTAAAGTAAAAATAAAAGTTGATATGTTTGATCTATTTGATTAAAATTCAAATAAGAGATATATGAAAAAATCTCGTTATGGTTTTGTGATAATTATCGACATATGTACATTCTAGAAAGACGTTACGAGCTTCAGCATGTATTTAACACAAAATATAAACATCCATACTAATACGGACACAGTGATAATTGTTTATATAAATACAAGACGACTGTATGAAGTTGTGTGAGATTACGTGAGTTATTTAGTGCGTGCCACATTATAATTTGTCTATTATTTTAATCGTAATATTATGCTTAGGTGAGAGGAGAAATTATGAATTCCAATCTTCGTGCTTTGATTTAAATTACTGATATAAATATATATATGTGTATGTGTATCTATATTAATTTAGAAGAAATTGATTTTTTAAAATAGATATGTCTCTTCAATGATTATAAATAATACAATGCCTTTACTCCGACTGCTGGAAGTATTTTGATAAAATGCACGAGTAACAATGAAGATTATAAATTTGTTCAGATCTACGATAAGATGGTTAACCCCCTTGTTAGAACTTTCTATGGACTTTACGTGACATTTCAGAATTCATGTTCCGTGGCATTATTTTCTGTCCACTTCACTTATGCACAATAACCTGACTAAATTGCGTGATATGCCACCAGTAATAGAAAATATAGAGACAAAGAGAACAAGATTATAAATAAAATATAAAAGCAACTATATGACAGACTAAGATATTATCAAAAACTCAAATAATTGTATTTAAAAGAAATCTATACTAATATTATAAAAAGGTAAAGTTTGTGAGTTTGTGACGTTGTAGGGGGTAATCTCGGGAACTACTGGTCCGATTTGAAAAATTATTGCAGTGTTTATATAGCTCATTTTTTCGTCGAAGGTTATAGGCTATATATCATCACGCTAAGATCAATAGAAGCGGAGCACCAATGAAGAGTGTTTAAAAATCGAGGTTTTTTTTCTCATAAGAGCTTCCGCTGCGTGTTAGCGTTAGCCCAAAGTAGCTATTCCACGCGGACGAAGTCGCGGGCAGAGGTTAGGCAAACATCAAACTAAACCAATCACTCATACGTACACAAAAAAATCCATAATAATTGGTCCCGCCGTTTAGGAGGAGTTCAGTCACATACAGACGTGCAGAAGAATTATATGTATAAAGATGTTTATGTAATTTTGGGAAAGTAACTGTTTATCAAAATAACTTCATGATACATTCTTGCGTGAAACTTCCATTTTAAAATGAAAAATGACTAGTACGTAAAATAAAAATTTTGTATGACTTATCCGATTGTAACGAATGTTAACACGTTCTATTAAACTGTTGATCCGTTTTACGGGTAATGAGCGTTTGTAGGTGAATTAATAGGTTAGGTAACGTATACTTAACCGACGGTGACACTCTATTATCCAGATAAAGGAGTTTCGGAGCGTTGTCTATTAAATCATACTGTTCAACCTACCTCATACCTGGTTATCAGTTTACGCTATAATTTGGTTTCGTAACTGATTTATAAGATGATACGAGTATATAGTATGTATGTATTGTGGATAATTGATGGAATCATCGCACTGTTTATACCAGTCTTTTTACTTCTTTGGTATGTATTTGAAATAAATTTATTGTTTTTTTTTGTTACGGCATATACAACTAGATGGCGTTGTTATATAATTTTGGATACTTTGTTAATTTTCTCGACATTGGCGACTAGACTTATAAAGTGTCCTCTAGTGTTATTTCAATATAATAAATATGTATGTTCTTCTAAAGGCGAAATAATTTGTTTGTATTGTTTTATACGCTTCAGCGTTTTTGAGTAAATGTTTATTTCGTTCTATAATTAGCTCAGTTAATTTAAAAACTAGATGAACATATTTTCATTATATGGTTCACACGTACATAGACACATACACACATGTACATCTATAGGTCGTAGATATTAGTTTAGACTTGTAAAGCTAGAGGAGCTGATTTGAAAAAACTAGTAATACCACTATTTATATGACCCAATTAGTGTGGTATAACTGAAAAAAAAAAATAGTTTCTCAAAAAATAAGTATGAACTATAGTTCATACTATAGACTATATATAGTTCTTACCAAACTATTGACCACTCTGAAAATAGTTACGCAGATCACAAATTTAGGTATAGATACGTATTATTTTATTTTACTTTAAGATATACGACGTTAAAGTCCGACATCGAGATGAAATCTATTCTTTGATTCAAAATTGTTCCGATTATTTTTTTTAATACCACGATGGAAGTAAACCAGCTTGCGGGCCGCCCGATGTTAAGCAGTCATCGTAGCCTATGGACGCTGACAAGACCGGTGTCACATGCGGGTCCCGACCCTTCAATATCCTATTTTTTTCCCCTTGAAGAACTCCATACTGTAGCCTCCTGGAAAACCCTCAGCAGGAAGTTCATGCCACAATCGGAGCATTCGTGGAAGGAAACTCCTCTGGAACTGAACCGTACGTGACCATTTCGGTTCCAATGTGTAGGGGTAAATTCCTTGCCGATGACGAGCGGTACGATGATGGAAAGCAGCCACAGGCATAATGTTGAACAATTAGAACACACATAAAGAGTCGACGTCTCTCCTTAGAGTTATTAGTTCGATCCCGTTTGTGAGTTTGGGATCGGGCAACAATTCTTACATCTCGTCTTTGAGCCGAGTCAAATGGTCCGAGTTGGTATCCAGGTGCTCCCGCCCAGAGATGACAACAGTACTCCATATGGGGGTCGGACTTTCGTCTACATTCTTCCAGGGCTCATATTCTTACACATCAACTAGCTTTTTCTCACGGCTTTGTTCGTTTTTGTGTAGACTTGTCCTATCCCTTGGGAACAGGTTTTATTCTGGATATAAGTTATATATAATATTAAAAAAAGTTGTACCTGTCCTCTATTGTTTTACTGACGTCATACTTCAATGCTTTATTGTCTGTAACACTTGACGAACCTAACTGCACCTCATATTATAAAGTCCATTAATCTGTTTAGGCTTCAGAGCGTGCTAAAGAAATAGACATTACTGTAATAATCATTATTATGAAACATAATAGAATTTGACTCTGCCTGTGTATTGTCTTAGTTCATTCAAGCCAAGCAACCGATTTTTATACGATTTTCACTAACATTTGAAGAATAAAACCTTTAGAAGGCTTTAGGTGCAATTTGAGTGGGTTTGTAGATTTTAGTGTTTTACCACAATCTCACCTTTTTCTTAATTAATACACTAAACTTAGACGGTGTTATTACAAAAGAGTTAAATACGTATTGAATAATTACTTTAAAAAGGTTTCGAATTAAATGCACCGCGGCCACTGAATGTTCGCCATCTTGCTCTTTTGTCTCGCTTTGGTTACATTAGATCAGACTTGCAAAAAAGGATAACGCGAACTTGCCTCGGGCGAGCGCGGTGTATTTAATTCGAGACCTTTTTAAACCAAGTATTTAACTTTTTTGTAATAACACTACGATAGATTTACACTTAAGTACAACTACAGAAACATACCCATCGATGCCTGGCGGCCGATCTATAACTTGAGGGTGGTTGCTAGCCAGGCGTACTTAATAGAAGTACCACGCTATGGATTCACAACAATGTTTTCCTTTACCGGAAGCGCCTCGTCTTTCGCAAGGATACGGCCTTAGATCGATAGATAGATAGTTAACACAGTAATCACTGAGCCATCATTTCTTTAAAATATATGATCTTAAACTTACGACGTATCGTTATGAATCTGTTAAAATAGTTTTGACCGTTTACTTTGGTTAAGATACATACATCAAGGCAGGATACATCAATGTAATGTGTTATGGAATTATATACCTTAAAAATGCATATCAAAAAGTCCTTGATTGTTTATGCCTATCTTTTAAGACTCACAGTAACAACTTTTATGTTTTAAGAGTAAAGGGTTACGCGAGTATCTGTTTTAACAAATGTCCGCATACCAATAAACACGATCCATACTTTGTAAATTTAATGTAAATCAATGGTGACGTTCAAAGCATACCATTTCAATGGCATTCTAAAAATACTTTACACATTTAATTTAATAAAAAAAAGTTATGACGTCATAATAAGATCGATGCATCCACGCGAAGTATCCATCCGTATCCGTATCCATACGTACTTAGTACATAAATATAAATACACTCATTTATAGAGTATAAATAATCTCAATATCTAAAACGTTATAAATTTAAATAAAACTTCAATAAATACATTTATAAGTAAATTTATTCTATTTTGATTGAAATTCTAGGAGAATCTTTATTTCGCAAGGTTTCTTTGGAACGATCACTTACAATTTTCTACGAAACACTTTACTGGTAAAGATACTTTATTTTCTCGACTAGAATCTGCATATCATTATCATTTATTTTGTTATATTCTGCTTTAAAATCTAGCTATTACACCGTCATTTTTAAAAGGTATAGTAGCGGAACGCTGCTATGGCCGTTTTGACGTTTGTCCACTCATGAAGTTTCGTATAAATTAATAGACAAATGCTATAGCACATTTCTGTTATTTATTGTGAATTTATTTATTGTGTGTGACATAAAATTAATTTAGTACATTGATTTACAAATTATATATATTGGAAATTATATGTTTATATACTATATCTAATTTATATATATGCCAGCGGGCCCGGCAGACTTTATCCCGTCCTTATAATAAAAATAAAACGTTGACAAACTAAGAACCTAAACCTAAACTCATGAATCACTTTATCTACTGGTGAAAACCGCATCAAAGTGCGTTCAGTAGTTTTTGAGTTTACCGCGATCAGACAGACGGACATGGCAGAGGACTTTGTTTTATAATCACTACATAGTATAAAACAAAGTCGCTTTCTCTGTCCCTATATCCCTATGTATGCTTAAATCTTTAAAACTACGCAACGGACTTTGATGCGGTTTTTTTTAATAGATAGAGTGATTGAAGAGGGAGTGATTTAAGAGGAAGGTTTATATCTATAATAACATCCATTAAATAGTGGAGAAATACTGTTAATTTTGAGGTTTCTAATGTGATGTTGTAAATAATTACATTTTTTCCGCTTACTTTGCAACAAACGCAGGCGGGCCACGGGCAGTAATGAATAAATCAAAACTACTGGATCGATTTTAATCATTTTTTCAGTGAATGACATAGGCTATATATTTTATACCCGTGCGAAGCCGGAGCGGGCCGCTAGTATGTAATAATTTAAAATCGGTGGTCAGCACAACTACCTCCTCGAGTGTTCCACTCCACTCGCGTCAATACTTAACGGAAAACAAAGCAGCATTTGATTATATATTTTTCGAAAGTAAATCGAAATTGCACGTAACTATTTTAATGTGTCAAAACAGCCATCATACCGTGCCGCTATTATAAGTTATGTAGAATGTAGGTGATGACATCCAGAACCACTGATTGCTTTTTCTAAAAATTCTTTCCTTAACACAAAACTACACGTTATAAGGGGGTATATTTTATGTTGTACGGACAATATAAAATAATATAGAATAGATTACTCGAAAATACGATTGAAATAATCTATGAATTACTTAAGAAACTATCTTACGAAATTAAGAAGATAGGTATATATAATAAATGTATTATGAATATAGGTTAATAGAGTACTTTTACAATTATTTTTAATAAAGTTTCAAACATTTTCAATTTAATATTTCTGGCCTTAATTATTTTCTAGGCGTAATTATAATGTTATATAATGATCAATAGTTATTATATAACTGTTCGTTATCATTTTATGTATCAATTTCAATTGTACTTTTGAAATAAATTAGTTAATTCTCTGTTATTTTTGTTCTGTTCTGTTCTGTTACACATAATCGTACGACACAAATAATCAAACTGATTATTTCTACATAATGGATAACAAATTATTTAAGATATCGTAATTATGTTTCCTGTTATTTGTTATAGTTATTGATAATAATCTATACGTATAATAAGAACGTAAATTTAACGTGTCTGTACTTATTCGATATTCGTGAAAAAAAATGTTTGCAGGTATCTAAGATAAGTAATAAAATACATTTCGATCAGTTTTAGAAGTGTCTGTTTGTATAAACACGCATCACTTGATAAGTACTGGATTCACAATAAAACCTCACCAAGAAAATTGTAAAGCATATCCTCGAGAATAGCTTAGTCTTTGTTTCATTAAAATCGGTCCACTCTATCAAAGTTATTGTAATTTTAATGACGATGCGGCGTAAGTATGAGAGAAAAGTAGATAAGTAAATGGATTTACTACATTCAGGTGACTTTATTAATCACTGTTTTTTGCATAAGGTACGACGCAGACGAAGTCGCGATCACAGCTATCATCAATATGAACAAACAAGCATTATTGCTCACATATTCATTTAATGAATAACTAATAAAAGCTTTTGCGCCATTACTACTTAACCGATCATCATGAATTAACGTATACACTTTGTCAGGAATATAGAAAAACAAATTGACAAAGAGCATACTTTTCATCCGGAAAAGAAGAACTGTCGCAGATGGATAGGTGATATCTGCACTAACGCGAGCGAAGCCATTGACAAAAGCAATTATGTAACTGTCATTATAATTATAATTTACTTTCGAGCTCCAACTGCCATTGAACGCCACAAAAACTAATAATTATCTCATAGGCAAGCAGTTCCAAGTGCAGTTGATTTAACTTATTTTATAAAATAATATAATATGCCGATAGAGAGATAATTGATGTGTCGGGAGCAGGTGACACAATATACCGTTACTCATGTAATACCGCAGTTTGGTTGAACGAGAATTATGTATGTTTACGAACGATTGAACCTGACAGCAACAGATTTTTCATTTGACATGATTAAATAATAATTCGAGTTTGAAAACATTTGAAGCGATGTTTGGTTAATGGTACATGCCATGTTTAAACACAACGTCGATTCTTTCAAGCTCCTATATTATAACGATCCGCAGCCGTTGGTGAAGGAATATATCAAGATGAAAACATATCTTGGTTGTAGGGCCTTTTTATAATGCCCAGTTAAATAACACCCACTTTTATGAGTTAGCGTGTTCCCATCTTAGTCTATATTGTTGTTTAATACTAAATGAGATTGCGGTCAAACATGAAAACCCACCAAGTATCAAAAAGACGTGTGGCACTCGGAGACTGCCGCGGTAAAGCTATATAGCATAGCATTTTCTTTTAAAATTTGAACAAAAATAACGATATTAAGAGTTTGATCATCGAATTTCGCGCAATGTACATTTATGTAGATATAATATCATATATACTTTCTCTGCGCGACATTAATGTGTATTACCTATACATAAAAAAAATAAAATAAAAAAAAACAAAGGTACTAAATAGTACACGTGCTTGGTTTAATGGTTTCTGTTATATACATAATGAAGAATGAATTTACACATATAAATATATACATAGATATTGAGAATCTAAATTGAGAATTTAAACTATATGTGTGTGTGTGTGTATATATATATAAAAGAGGGCTACTTTTAATATCGCTTATTTTAATATCAAAAATTTTGGTTATCTTTATAGCAGTATTATATATAAATTAACAAAACAAAAAATAATACTGCATTTGTGATAATAATAATAAAATGAATGTATATAGAGTACTAACTCATTTTCTTTCACTATTTTTTCGTGACTTTCTTCATTAATAAATGCACTTTGTTTATTCATATTTAAAACACTTTGTACACAAATTATACGAGTACAGATATTCACTGTTGTACATAGATGATAAATACCTATACACCTATATACTTTCTCACAAACAGCTAATTACGGTAGTTTTCCAATACAACCAATGCCACTAAAGGCGGGTTGCTGAACTAAAGAGACAAGCGTGATATTTCAAAAAGTCATTAAAAGTTCTGGTATTTATCGATAGATGGAAAAACTAAAAAGTATCACCGCTGTGCCGGTCGGAGTGGGGTGTGTTAGGTTTTTTTCGTTACGGAATTTCTGGATTCGGTCCCCACGCTCAAGGCCCGCGATAGAAGCTATGCAATAGCTTAAAAGTCAGTTAAAAAGCATTATTAATTTGTTGGTAAAATATTTTCATAACATTATCTTCTATACAAATAACAATTCTAGTTCCATTATCCAATGATAGAACAGATGAATACTTTTGGAATAGACGCCGACCGCGCTTCCTATTTAGTTTATCTTCTAACAAAATATATAAGGTGTATGTATGTACGTACGTTTAAAGAGTTAAGTCAAGGTTGAATATTCTCAAATTTCACTAAGTATACGGTAATATTTGAAGTTGTATCTGCATCGTTAACTCCGTGTCAATGACGACTCTGTCACTTAAAACTTTACGAACTGTAGCCAACTTCACGATTTACTGCCAAAGTTTGCTGACTTGCTTTAATGGTTCGTCGTCGTGGTGTGCTAGGGAATTAGTTAACCTAAAATAATAGGAAAATAGCGATTCCATAAGTTCGTTTCTCCACAAAAAAAAAAACGCCTATTGCTAACCCCACGCTGTTTGTCTTATATTTATAAGGCTTTTATATATTAACCGGGAATAGGTAGCCGGTTGAAATATTCTCAGAAAATGTATCGCTTTAGTAGATATCACTAGATTGAGATCTCATACTACGTAGACTACAAACGGGTCCTTTTTCAGTATGTTTTGACCAACTGTAAAAATTGTACTATATATGCATAGATTGTTGTAACTCCCCATGACTACTTGAAAAGTAATGAGGGCAAGTCAGCAAGATTAGTAGTTGATTATCGAGTTTGAGGTCATAAATTAGTTTAAGAAAATACTATTTACCTCGTCTTTACGACATACCGCTAAAGTAACAATATTTGATAGATATTTTCGTAAAAGACATATCTGAATCTGACAAATCTTTATGTAAGCTATTTAAACGTATATCATTTATTGGTTGGTTTGGTTCACCGATTTCTTTATTGATTTTTCTAATATATTTTCACTATAATTGAATCTTTAATTAAAAAAAAGTGAATGAGAGTGAGCTCTGAACCTCTACAGAGAAATCGAGTATCTGATACCAAAGACCAGCAATGGAAAGTGTAAATATATCCACGTTTATAATCTTTATTATTAAAGAGAAAACACTATGAAAATTTCTTTCTACACAATATAAAATGATACACGCTTTTATTAACACACTAAATACGTAATTAACGTTCGTATCCGTAAATTGTACGTTATTTAAATATTATATTACCATGGGACGGCATAAAGAAGTTAGAAATTGAGCAATTACCATCGTGAGAGAAAATCACCTATTGTTATTACTGCAATAATAAAAGTTATTTTATTAAGAGTTTAATTTTGTGGGTGTGTATTTAATGCTTAAACTCTGGGACTACTAATTAGATTTTGAATATTATTTCACTGATAAAAAGCTACGTTTAGCTGATGTTTATATGTTATGTTTTATTCCTATAAAGCATTGGTTGTTGCCCGCGAATTCTGTCCCATGAACATGGCTTTATTATTTGATAGAGAATACCGTTTTTTTTCTATATTAATTATGGCCTGTCCTTAATTATAATTGATTTTAATTTTCTTATCATTACTTAACTCTTATAATACTTTTAACGTGCTTAAATTACTTTTTTTAGAGTTCATCGTCACTGCTTCTTTCCTGAAGTAAAGCATAATTATATGTATTATAGGTAGAACTCTGAAAAATATTCTGTCTGTTGGTAAAAGTGTCATCAAAATCGGTTTAGTCGCTTCGGAGATTAGTTTAGAAACAATTTAAAAATAAACAAAGTTGCAAGTGACAGGTACGATATATTAAGTTATTTTTATGAGTACATTACTACATACATATAAAAAAATATAACCTGCACTAAGTGTTTTTTTGCAAATATTACAAGATATTTAGCTTTACTCTAACAGGTATTGGTTGGTTTTTTCTTCAAGTGAAATCGCAGCTTCAGTGTTTTATTGCAAACAAATTACTGTTTTAGTATATTGCATTTTATTCTTTATAATATCTTGGTTGTCTTCATTGTATTTAAATACAAAGAAGCTCATAAATAACATCTATCATAGGCGGTGAAAGTAAAATTGTTTACAAGATAATTATTATTACACTTAATTACATCTAAAGTATAACATGAGATCCGATAATCGATAAACCCTGGGCTAATTCATCCATTCTCCATTTAATTATGTCAGTTCGAATTATATTCTCGAATAAGTAACTTGTTTTGATACAAAACAGTAGATAACAAAGTAATATACTTTCGATTTTAATCGCGTGCTACTCTTGGATTAGACTTTACGTATGCACGTTGTAAAGTAAAAAATTAAACAGTATGCTATGTTGCTCTTTACAATTTTTGTTAGAAATTCTGCTAATGCTTAATAAATAAATGTTTCCATCTGTTTATTATTATGTTATTTTATATCGTTCTTAATTATATAATGTTAAGAAAGATTATCATTATCCTATTAATGGCTACAAAAACTCCTTGTTACGCAGTGACAGTGAGCTCAAATGTTTAACAGAGAAGTTGCAGGTCCAATTCAAGCACACGGTTGAGTTTTCTGTGCTGGGATACTGCTATGTTTGGATTTCAGCGTATTAATAATACCATATGTATTATTTATGTTTTGGAATTAATTACCCATCTGTAAGATTGTACTCTGCGTAAATGTAGATTCGACTTATCCCTCGAGGGCATTGGTTTTTTCTGGTTGAAATGTGTCCTATATATTTTCTTGCCAAAATGTATGCAAAATGTCATACTTTTTTCTGAAATTCAAATAACATTGCCACAAAAATGTTACACTTCATAAATAAAGTCAGAAGTTTTTGGGTTCTCTCGTTTTTTAATGTTGTTAAAAATACATTTATAATGTGAATATAATATAAATAGTTTTCTAGTGAACATTGATTAATTTTATAAAATCTTAACAATCTATAAATTTATTGAGAATGATTGTTTACGTATAGTCACTCTACCGAACATCGATCATCATTATATATATATATATTTGTAATTAACATAAAACGTATACTTCACTGAACATCCTTTGAATTATTCAAACAATAACAAGAAAAAATGAACACTTGGTTAGTTCATACAACTACCTACTGTTACTTTAGTATATGGTATAAAAGCGCTACTAACGTTCTTTCAGTCTAATGGTGATTTGTGATGTATTACAAGCTATTATTCTATTTTTACACGGTTTACATAATTGTAGAGAAGTATCCGGAACACGTCGACGTCACATTTAATGGTTTTATGCATTTTTATGAGCATTGAAACACTCACTTCCTACATTTTAGCAGCTTGCATCTGCAACGTCGCGTGCTAGATTGCCGAGATGATACTCAGAAATTAATGACTATTATATAGTTTTTATTTAATTGCTAGAAATAAACGTTGAAAATATACGCTGAATTTAAAAAAACACACACACACACAGACCGTGAGCAATTGAGAACTGTACTTATACGGTATTAAAGGGCAAAGATATTAAACGAAAGGAATAATACAAAAATAACAGAATATAAAATCGACTTCAAGAGAATGTAATCTAAAAATGCGATATAATGACTAGCTGTCCTCTATACGTATAATAAGACGTAAATCTAACGTGTCTGTATATTTCATTTTTCTGTGAAAAAAATTGTTAAGGTTTCTTAAAATAAGTAATAAAATACATTTGAATAATTTTTAGAAATGTCTGTCTGTCTATCTGTCTGTCTGTTTCTTTGAACAAAGTACTGCGTTCACGATAAATCGTAAAGCATATCCCCGAGTAACATTCAGTTTTACTTTCATTAAAATCGGTTGACTCTATCAACAGCTATTGTAATTTTAATGACGACGCGACTTAAGTACGAGAGAAAAGTAGACAAGTAAATGAACTTAATACATTCAGATGGTTTAATTGATCACTGTTTTTTATATAATATTCCACGCTGATGAAGGCGCGGGCACAGCTAGTCTTATATATAATAGAATATTTATGACCATAGACAGGCAGCAGCCTAATTTTGTCATAAAGCTACCAATATTTCGATCACAATGCGTTTCCTGCTCGATTTTTAGGAGTTCTCTGGTTTATCTTCGTAACCCAAGGTCCGATACTTATGAAATGAGGACCCTCTGAAAAGAACCTCTTTCAAATAAAAAAAGAGAATTTTCTAAAATGTTTTCTTTTTAACTGGTTCGGCAAAATGAGTACACAGTACCTGATGGAAAGTGTACTTTACAGTCCATAAATATTAGCGACTGACGGTGTTAAATAGCAACGGCAGTGGTCGTTATCATGCCGACCTGCAAACATGTCTCTTCACGCCTCGTTTGAAGGACCCCATGTCGTAAGACGCAAGGAACACACTGGATGGGAGGCGATTCCAGATTTTCACAGTACGACAAAGATAGAAGTTTTCGAACTTCTTCGTTCTTACCGGAATTATTGCTACTGTGAATCTGTGTAGACGCGTACCCGCCCGAGTAGTTCTGTAGTGGAAAGGAGAAGATGGGATGAGGTTAAACAACTCTTCAGAACACTCGACATGATACAGACGATAAAACACGGTTTATAAATGACGAAGTTTTGAACTAACAAACATTAAAAAATAATTTACTACCAAATTGGGAACTTTTTCCTTTTTGGAAAGGTTTATTAAAAAAAACGCGTGAAAATTCAGTAGTGAATAGTATTATACATATCAGAACTTAATTTCAGACGTGGCTGTTTAATTCATTCTTGTATATTACTAGCGGGCCCGGCAGACGTTGTCCCGCCCTGATTATAAAATAATCCTTGACAAATTATAAACTAAAACCTTCCCCATGAATCACTGTATCCACTGGTGAAAACCGCATGAAAATCCGTTCAGTAGTTTTTGAGTTTATCGCGAACAGACAGACAGACAGACGCGGTGGGAGACTTTGTTTTATACTATGTAATGATGTATACGTTACATGTTACTATGAGTGGCGTGCGTGTCGTACTTACAATTGTTTATAAAGAGCATTTCTATAATTGTACATGGTCTCACAATTTAATATTTCTTTAATACAATTTTTAAATAAACGCGTGCCGAACTGTGGGTACGACTAGTTTAACATATAGAAAATATTATAGGCACAGAACTTGCAATTATACTCATCGAAAAAATGATCGCTCATCGAATCCGCAACATTTTTTCGAACTGACTACGCTATTGACCTAGCAAGGTCTTAACAGCTTCACCGGACTACTAAGACGAGCGCTTAAGGCACTCAGCCGATTTTATTTGACAACTAGCTCAAGGGTGCACGGCGCACCTCGGCTTGGGCTGTTGCCTGACTCATGCAATTCGCGACCTATCCGAGCTAACCGGATATTTTTTTTCTAAACTAATTCAATTCGATAAGGGAAAAGAATAAAACCCTTCCACTTCATGTGTAAGCAAGTGAGCGTGCACGTGTGTGGAGGTGATATGTGTAATGTTGTTGCATTGATGTAAGATTTTGTGTCACTGTGTCGCGCGGGCAGCGTACGCTAGGGCTCCACGAGGGAACGGACCTAGGCTTGAGCCGCTGCCGAGGTGGGCCTAGTCTGGTTGAAACCACAAACTTTTGGCGCAGTAATAGTACGATCAGTGCACTAAGAAGTTTGTTTGCATTATAATTAGTGCAGTTAGATAGTCTAGACTGAATTTTTATGACAATAAATTAATTTTGACATTCAAGTAATCGATTGATTACGTAGGGTTTTCAGTCATATAACACGTAAAAGTAATTGGAATTTAGTAGTAAATTATATTGCTAGAAAAGGAATTATATCTTATACAGGAACCAGTATTGTGTTCAAAGGATTGTTAATTTTGGTTCAAAGGAAAAGCGATCGTGAATGTAAAAAAAAAATTGTTTCAAACATTACAAGTTTTAGCGTTGGATCTCAATCTCAGTTGGTATTGAAATATGGTCCTAGATTATAAAAGACGGTAAACTTAGAAAACTAAAGCGGTAACTTGCCAAGTGGCCTTCGAAAAAGCTTTACTACCATACTGTGGCTTCATCCCGAAATCTCTAGCTCATTCACAAGGATTTGAACCTACGTTCATCGATGTGAGATCCGCACACGCTAATCACTCACCCGTCATCGCTTCATATTCAGTATTACGTAATTTATTTAACCGGGGGTAAAACGGTAAATGTTGTATTATTTTGACTTCAGACTATACTTTTTTATAAAAAAAAATTACTTCTGCCAACCAAGTAGATTATTACTACCATTGTCGAGTTGATACTGATATTACAAGTTTCTTGCGTTCGTTTCTTTGAACTAACAAGATGGTGGCCGTCTTGTTAGAACTTTCTAGGGAGTTTTTGTGGTCAGTCAAAATCCATGCTCCTTGGTATTATTTCCACTTCAGTTGTGCACAAAAATCAAACTATATTACGTAAAACACCACCGACGTCACAAAATATAGAGTTAGATAACACATTATAAATCTATATATTAATTCGTGAAGGGTAAACTTTGTACCCCTTTTTAAGCGAATTGCGAGAACGGATGAACGTGAAATTTGGCATAGTTAAAGTTTATATGGAGGAGAAGTGCACAAAGTTATTTTTTTATATAAATCCCATTAAAAACACATTTAATTAATTAAAATATACATTACTTACACTATTGCTTGCATGACACACAACATATACATGCCATTTGAAATTAACTGATCAAATTGTAAGTTAATTTTATGATAATATAATATGTAAATTCTTAATATACATTAATAATTAAATTTATTAATAATTTATCTTTAGTAAAGTTATGAAACCACTGAAATAATTATTATTCCCTTTGATTTTATTTAATGCCAAAATGAATTATGGTCGAATCTCGACTTATAAGCGACCATTAGTAAAATATAAAATCACTACATGGCGTTCCAAGATTCCGCCAAAAACTCCTTTTACAAAGTTTATTACTACGTTCAATATATTTTTGCGTCATTTGCAATGTTTAAGAGAAAACAGACACGATCAAAGTTTTAATTAGAAAGAACGGCGCGCGCGGCGACCGGTCAAATGCTCTGCTAACGCCAAACATTTTTAAGCCGCGTCGCGTTTGTTACGTGCATCTCCATAAATGTTTGCTAATGAATATGCATTTAGTAAAATAAGAGACACGGACATAGAATTTTACGTAAAAAGTGTCCGGTGACATACGAGAAAGTTGGCTACAGTAGTCCTTTGTACTTGGTTGAATGTAGGTCGCTAAAAGTGGCCCAGTGTACAGAGTATGGTAACAAAATCACTAAATCCATTTTTTGGGATGTACATTCCTTGCGCAAAGTACGAGTGCTCAAGATACTGTGTTCTATTCCAATCCTGTTTCATTAAATGCTAATACGATCATAGCATCGGGTGGTTACAGAATTTGATGCTTCAGTGTCTAAGGAAACGTGACGTTCGCAGCTCATCAAACAATTTTTTCTCCATTTTTTTTAATTTTTCACTATTTGTACGACACAAAATCATTAGTATCATATTCAACGTCACGTATTTTGTGATAAGCATCAAGGACTAAGTGTCTAAGAAATATAACTGTAAATTGATGTATATTGATATATCCAGTAGTTTCTGATGGAAGCACGTACAGTGGCAGGCCCCTGCCATATCTATACTGATATTATAAAGGTGAAGAGTTTGTTTGCTTGAACGTGCTAATCTCAGGTAGTTCCTGGTCGCGGTCAGAAGCCAAGTATTTATATAGATTTTAGAAAATTGTTATTTCTTGTTATTCTTCCCTTTCTTGTTACTGTTTACTCTATGATAATGTTCTTAGTACACCACATCAGTACATACTACACATCCTCTCTTCTGGTATGAAGCCATACTACATGAGAATGTGACACGAGCAATTAATCAATTTAGTAAAGCCTATTTATATACGAAAAAGATTTTAGAATTTATCGACATCCATTGAAAACAATGAATGAACCCATTAACGAGCGTCAATTAACAGTTGATTAGAACGAGGTCAACTGAGAGTTATTTCTGGCAGCTTCACGAAGTGGCACGTCGCGCCGGCAACGGTACCTTACAACTCGATAGCGGAGAGAGTAAAAACTTGATCCGAGTAAGGCGTTTACTTGTTTGTGGTGCAAATCTAAAGCGATTGATAGAAGTATTTTATTTTAGATGAAAAAAAAATGATTCATAGTAAAGTCGGTTTACGGACGATAATTTTACGTGATAACGACTCGGACGCATCGGCCGATGGAGTGGAAGAGAGACAAATGCATCACACGCCGAACGCTTAGACCGATCGTGCCTCTCTATCGCTTGTTCCGCACTCTCGCTTGCTCACTCGACTCAGTCGGAACGTGAGAATGAGTCATGATTTTTAGTACGTGCAGTCGGCGTCCATCGATTTATAAGATGTTATCACGTCAAAAAAATGTGTTAAGTTTATATAAATATTATAGTTTGTAGACGTAGCGTTGAAGTATAACAAACATAGACTTATAAATAAACTCTTGGATTTGGTAATGTTATGAAAACTAATTACATTTTTTTCTAATTAACTTTATACTATATTAATTAATATACTAACATTAAAAAGCGCAATAATAAAATTAATAGAAATAACTTATTTTCCGTAAAAGAATTGTAGGGGTTCTGCTTTATACCCACTTGAGGGGTCTACCATTTTGACCCCACAGACCACAGTCCGGCTCCCTTAGGAGGGGACAACACCTGTCGGTGGAGCAAACGTAGTACCGATTAGGCAGTCCCAGCACTCCGGCCAAAAGGTGTAAGGTGTAGCACGGGATTTGACGGATGGATATCCGTTACGGATTTCCCCGTGAAAGAAAGGGGTTCTGATATAATGATAAAATTTGTAATAATTAAAAATACAAATTTACAATTAATGTATACAAACAGGTAGTTCTCATGAATCAAAAAAACGATTTTCAAGTAAACAAAGCAGGGACTTTTGAAATTGTTTAAGAGAACTTAAATATAGAAAGATTGACATCGGATGTTTTTATGCTCTAGATACCCTTAAATACCTCTGCTTAGTAATACCAATAATTATATTTTATTTCAATTAAACGCTCGGAGCTCGTCGCACGATCCGATATCTTGATACAAATGATCCGACGCGACATATAACAACAAACAAAAACAGTGCACATAGTTGAGACTGTATTGAGTGAATGCCCGTAACTTTTTATTTGTTTAGTTTTACAAGAAATAATAGTATATGTCTATTTTCAAAGTTGATTTTATAGATTTAAAATTACTTATTTCTTGAAAAAATAAAAATAATTATTTGCTTCAGGAAGGGCGAGCGATTAAAATGTATGCAAGACGTCTGTAAAATTGCAATATCGTAAATAGTCAACTAAATGTAAAACAAATCATAAGTTTCATTTATAATTACATGTGCAATTTATTAATCGATTAAAGGTATATGACAGTAGGGTGGTTTTTTTTTTGCGACTATTTTTTTTTCTTTACTCCATTGACGGAATATCGTTCGAACTATTAAATAAAAAATTCCCACCAAAGGACGGCTCTTAATTCCAATTTTAAGTACTCGCTAAATGAATTTAAAGTTTTCTCATTTAATTAACACGTAAAAATAATGTTTTTTGCTTAAAATATTTATAGCTTGGAGACATTTCATCAAAATTCTTTGACCATAGAAAGAAATTGTAGAGGGATCCTTCTTCTTCAAAAGCCCTAGTAGCAAATATTTAATCTTTGATGTATCTGGTCAGTAAAAAATTTTATAGTCGATTTTCACTCAAAAATTGTGGTTTTTCGACTTTTTCTCCAAATCTATTGACTTGACGCCAAAATTGCAAAGGACCTCTTTTGAAGAGAATTTAATTTCCTACAAGATAAGATTACAGCCAAGCTCGAAAAATAAATTGTCTTTGAAAAAGATTTGATTAAAGTTAAGAAAACACCGAATTAATCTATTTTATTGCAATTTTTATTTTTGTTTTTGACATTACTGCAGAAAAAAATTATAATATATTAAGTTTTGTTTAAATATATTAAGTATCGTTATTCTGACTATTAAGATTAATTTCATACTACTGATCCATAAATAATTTTTTTTCTGTTGTAAAATCCAATACAAAAATAAAAATTGCAATAAAATAGATTAATTCGGTGTTTTCTTAACTTTAATCAAATCTTTTTCAAAGACAATTTATTTTTCGAGCTTGGCTGTAATCTTATCTTGTAGGAAATTAAATTCTCTTCAAAAGAGGTCCTTTGCAATTTTGGCGTCAAGTCAATAGATTTGGAGAAAAAGTCGAAAAACCACAATTTTTGAGTGAAAATCGACTATAAAATTTTTTACTGACCAGATACATCAAAGATTAAATATTTGCTACTAAGGCTTTTGAAGAAGAAGGATCCCTCTACAATTTCTTTCTATGGTCAAAGAATTTTGATGAAATGTCTCCAAGCTATAAATATTTTAAGCAAAAAACATTATTTTTACGTGTTAATTAAATGAGAAAACTTTAAATTAATTTAGCGAGTACTTAAAATTTGAATTAAGAGTCGTCCTTTGGTGGGAATTTTTTATTTAATAGTTCGAACGATATTCCGTCAATGGAGTAAAGAAAAAAAAATAGTCGCAAAAAAAAAACCACCCTAATATGACAGTTGCATTCACCCATAAAATATAATGTTATTTTTTATTAAGGAAATATTAAAATCTATCTATATAATTAAAAACCAATTGTCTGAGGTATATACGCTCACACTTGAGCACGGTGGTTTTTTTTTGTATTTGTAATTATCAGGACAAGAATTGCATGAAAGAAAATATTTGACGAATCGTATGAAAAAGTGAAAATTTGGGTTAAAAATCTCCGTATAAAATTTGTTTCGTGAGTGCATATGGTACTTTTCCAAATCGGCAAACAATACCATCATTGTGGCCTTACGGCGCTAACCTCACTTACCACAGAGTTTCTTTGTCGGTCACACGCTCCATGCAGATTACAAAACCAGTGTATCTATTTGAAGTTTACGAGGTCTCGGCGCAATGAAGAACACATGAGCATAGCGCCCCAGATGGTCGAGACATCGGCTGTAGTAAGCCTGATGGCTCCTGCCAACAATCCCGTCCCTAGAAGCCAGAAAAATAACAAGAAAACCGAACTGAAAGGGCCCGCGAAGCGACGGAGGTGACCCAGCAGCCAGAGCCGACAGAGACACCTCACAGATAATGCCTTTACGAAAACCCTAGCAGTTACAAACATAAGTCAGAAGCCATAGAGCCCTGCAAGTACTGCAAAAAATTGATGGCCAGGCCCCCCAGAGTGAGCCCTCGGGAAACCGATGACCTAAGTCATCAAACCACCGCCAGATGGCGGTCAATGAAGCCACGATCCCTCCGCCACGGAACGAACACATAAAACTGACCCTCCAGTTTGCGCGGGAGGCGAAAGCGCCCACCGCACAGGGCGCAGCCATGATACGGTTTCCCCGCGCCAGAATGCCGCGAGAAGAAAGTAGAGTGTATGTCATTTGATAAGCATTTTAACCGCGTCAGTGACAATCAGTATCAAATAAAATAGGAGCGGGCCTTGTGATATGTAGGTTCTTTACTGTCGCTGGTTTCATTTGCTATTTGCATTTTGTTCTAGTCATTTGCACTCAAAACTGCTCTTAAGATAACTAGATGAGTTTCTTCGTGGTTGATCGATAAACAGATATCATAAGAGTAAAAGATCTTCATTTTTAAACTGGACTTTAATTATTACTTAGTGCAGATATGTTATTCAACGCATAAAATAGATTTTAGAGTCACACACGCGTAATAATACAATTAATAATACGCATGATTTCATCACTTCCACCACAAAGCGCTGTCTAACTGGGTAGTATATTTGCGATATTTCCCGCCATAACAAACACCTGTCTATGAGACCTTATTAATTTTTTGTCGTCTTCATTTCATCGGCTGGCTTAAAAAGTCGAACGGCCGTCTGATTACACGCCGTATTTTCTATTTATAGTAAAATCGTGCTTATCGTTATTCGTTGACTACTTAGTAATTTATATTGTGTTTAAACAAAATAAACATTTATTTGCTAGGCTAGCCTTCTTTTTTTCCAACGAAATATTGACATAAATAATTAGTTTAAGTCATAAAAATAATGTAATAATTGTATCTAAAAACAAGAATATTTTAAAATGCTTAGTTCCTTACTCTTGTGTGTGTGTGTGTGTGAATTTTTACGACAAATTTTAGTCTTAATTCAGCTTTGTATTCATTTGATCATAATATTTAGTGTTTGTCTCACCAGGAGTTTAGTTCAAAATCGATTTTTAAATTCCGTCCGATCATAGCTACCATACCATATGGGAAAGTTATTTAATATACCAATATTTGGTGGAATAAACAAGTTAAATGGGCTGCCAATATTTAATGCATGTCTCATCAGAAATATATTTTCGATCGATTTTCAAAATCTTTCCAATCATACCTATAAGGAAGTGATTTAATAAACAATTGGTAAAATAAACATGAATTACAAAAAAAATAATTAAAAGTAACATTCCCTATGGCAACACTGAGAATACGATTATATGTTCTAACACGTAATTTATATGTATGACATGATTGTAAGGTTTTTTTTTTATTATAGGAGACAAACGAACAGGTGGATCATCTGATGTTAAGTGATCACCGTCGTTCATTGACACTAGCGACACCAGGGGAGTCGCAAGTGCGTTGGTAGCCTTTGTTTGGGGGAAGGGGAATGAGGGAGGGGAGAGGGGAGGTAAGCCTCCGGCGCTCTCACTGACCGAACGAAACACAACAATGCAAGCACTGTTACTTCACGTCGGTTTTCTGTGGGTCGGGTGGTAGTACCCCGGGCGAGCCGACCCTTTCATGCTGAAACCAGTAATAGCTTCAGCGTGGCTCTACCACCTACATGTACCTGATCTTTCAATATATTTTGGCGTTAGCCCACGATCTCACGTTCCCTCAGCGTGGAGCCTTTGAGTACTCTGTTGGAGAGAATACAGTGACATAAAATTTATTCATCATTGCAACAACATTGCACAAGTTACCTCCACACGCGTGCACCCACACACACTTACACATGAAAGTGGAATGGTTCTCTTTTTTCTCTCATATCGAGCTGAATTAGTTCAGTAAAATTGCCCGATACGAAATACATACAAGAGTTATGATATACATGCTTGGTACACATGTATTTATTATTAACTCATATATGTATGAATATATTGAATACGTAGCTTAGCTTAGGTTAGCTCAGTTAGGTCGCGATTTGCATAACCTAGGCAACAGGCCAAGTTGAAGTGTGTTGTCAAAATAAAATCGGCTGAGCACCTTAGGAGCTCGCCTTAGTAGTCTGGTGAAGCTGTTAAGGCCTTGCTGGGCCAATAGCGTAGTCAGTTCGAAAAAAAATCTCACCTAATATTCAATGACTATGTACCCTGAGTACCCTATATCCTCCCCTGTATCTCTCACAACGTGTGAGTAAAATTTGATGATGATCGATTGAGTATTAAAGGCGTGAACGCGTAACAAACAGACTCAGATCGCATTTATAATATTAGTTAGGGTACGATATTCTGTTGAGCATTGTAAACGATAATTACAATAATGAACGAGCAACACTTTAATTTGGTTCAATTAATGGCCAATGATCTGTTACATTCCTAAACACTATCGTGTAAGTAAACGCCTATGAATTATTTATGTCAATTTATGTCAGTTATACGTAAGTATTATTTATTGAAGTGCATATGATGTTTTTCTTCGTTCATTGTTGAATGTTAATGTGTTGTTAATTTAGGATTAACTGACGAACCAGGACAGAAACTTGATAGTGACGCTCCAGCATTTGATATAAATTACTTTAAAAAACACAAAAATATAATGGTTGTTGTTAAAAACCTACTTGAATTTTATTATTCTTATATTTTAAAAAGAAAGACATATTCTATTGTGAAAGGAAAACATCGCGATGATACCATAGCGTGGTGGTAGGGCTTTTTCTATGTCCGCCTGATTAGCTACCACCCTCGAGTTGAAAATCTATAGCCAAGCACCTGTTGGTGTGTTCCGACAGCTGCACTTGAGAGTTAGTCCCTCTTTAGGCTTAGCGTGGTTACCATTTCAGACTACATCGCCATTTTTAACATCAAACACTAATACCTATAAAGTACAAAAAAATATATAAGTAGAAATATCACGCTTATTCTTCAAGTTACATTGGTATCACTTTACCTACGCAATACATTTTGACATATCTTACGAAATAATCGTTTGGAGAAACAACGATTACTCCCTGTATACGTGTGAATATTGTTATGTCACATAATTAATTTCTTCACCATGTGTTACCCAATTACTGTGCATGGAAGTCTGTGTTTCCAGTTGTGTTGATCACGGCTAAAATAATACTAAAATCGTAAGTATTTATTTACTGTTTTATATTTATATTTATGTCTGTCCTTGTGGTTATAGTTGAGGCTTTTCCCCTTTTTTTTTTTTTTTTCTCCCCCCCTCCCCAAATTTTTTTTTTTTTTTTTTAAATTCCCCTTTTTTAAACAACCAAATATTCTTATCATTTTTTTTCTTTTTCTACACCCCTTTTTAATTCCTCATTCCTATTCTTATTTTTCCTTTTCCACCCCCCCAAATCCATATTTTCCTATCCTTTTTTTTTATATAAAACTCATTTTAAACGAGCTTTCGGAAAGTAACTTAGGCTACTCTGTATTGGCGACTCGACGATCTGTTAGAATGTACAGTGATACGCGATACGCAAAAAAATAAACAATAATTACCTAGCCCACGCGTGCGTAGCTACGGACGCAGTATGTAGGAAATCTAATAATAATCAAGTGATTTCCTTGATATAATTACACTGCGAATAAGAAATTATGCAATAAAATAAAATTATGTTTAAAACAACGTGCATTATTACATCCGAGAGGTAATTTACTTCATATGGATTCCCGTTACATTCATAGTTTGCAGTTAGACGTGTCTCACTCACATTGTTACCGTAATTGTTGCCGTCATAAAATCTAAAAATCTCTCTTAAGAATATTTAGCGAATTGCGTAAACATTGTATGAGTTTTATTACAATTTACCAGAGGTCTTTTTGAAGTGACAACCTTTTTAGGCGCGTTAAGCGGTATTTTTTTGGTATATTTATAATTAGCCAGCTCGGCAGACGTTGTTCCGCCCTGATTATAAAAAAAATCCTTGACAAATTATATACTAAAACCTTCCCCGTGAATCTCTCTATCCACGGGTGAAACCCGCATGAAAATCCGTTCAGTAGTTTTTAGTTTATTGCGAACAACAACAACACGCGGAGGGACTTTTTTTATACATATTAGTAATGAATTCGCGTCATGACAATAAGTAAGCGTGGCCGACCGTATTGCGCTTGCGCGGCTTGTGTCAGACTAGCGACACGTAGTATAGCAGGCTGTGTGCATCATTACATCATTATTATTACATAGTATAAAACAAAGTCCCTTACCGCATCTGTCTGTCTGTCTGTTCGCGATAAACTCAAAAACTACTGAACGGATCTTTATACGGTTTTCACCAGTGGATAAAGTGATTCACGAGGAACGATTTGGTATATAATTTGTCAAGGATTTTTTTTATAATCAGGGCGGGACAACGTCTGCCGGGCCCGCTAGTCTAATATATATATCGTATTAAGATTGTGCAGCCTATGTTTGATTAATTCATAAACTGTATAAAATCTATACAATATTGTTCAGACTGCCAATATATGTAAAAAACCAGACTGATGATAATAATTTAAATGTACAAATTATAATATTTAAGTAATTCATACCAACATTGATTTAAAAATAATTCAATTTAAATTATATTGCTTTGAGATTTCACTTCTGTCGGCAGTCCCTATGACTTTTTATGTATCATTTTTCTCCATGTAATATATGAAAATAATATAATAATTATATATATTTAATGTCCCCCCCCTTTTTTCCCCCCCCTCCCCCCTTTTTTTTTTTTTTTTTCTTTTTTTTTCCCCCCCCTTCCCCCCCTTTTAATTGTCATCTTATCTAAATTAACTATGAAAATAATAATAAATCTATCTTAATTATTGATTCGTATAAATATATTACAGTGTATTTTATAATTAACGATAAATAATTATAGGGTAATAATATACACACGCAAATAAAAAACATTGTAAATTTTGATTTCACCGCTTTCTCTTCTGTTATAAGTAACAATTCAAGAAATTATGGGGTTTAATCGATAATTCAACTTGCGGTTTCTGACATAACACTTTTCTCCCGAGAGTAGGTATGAATATTACAGCAGCTATTTTAATACAACTGTATAGCAGTTATATTATTTTCTTTTTTCACTGCTATTTCACTTGTGTTATATGAAAACGTGTTATATTTAAAAAAGGAATTACGCAAAGTGTAATTACCCGATCGTCCTTTCTATAGCTACTTATTTCAATATTCGAAAGGAATTCCACAAAAGACCTATCCTATTCCTAGGAGTGCATCTTCTTTTTTACTTCTATTTTTACTACTTTATGTTCGGACAAATGGCAAATTTATTTTAAAATATCCACCGTTTAAGCATACAAAAAGTATGATATAAGTTCGATCACATCACATATGATAGAACATCATTTATATCCGATGGATGGTGACAACCGTATAACAGGTGTAGTAACTGCTATATTTTCACAACCGAGCGTGTCAGATTGCGGGATCAGCTGATGTCTTTTCATTACTCAAGCAGAATGATAGGGTATCTGTACTCGACTAGATTACTATTAATATGCTCATGGTAATAATTAGTCAGCATATATTAGCGAGAGATCTTCAGGCAGACATTATAGCGGTGATTGATGATAAAATGTGGATGTCTCGATTGGTGCTGTTTCGTTTTTAATTACACTAGGTTTACCAGCAGGTACAGATCAGTGTCTATGTCGTGCTCGAATAAAAAATAAACAAAAAATAACCGTAACATATATTCACTATTATTATATGAAATATTATTTTTCATTTGACGTGAAAAGTAGCAGTGATGCGTGATATGTTTATCTCCCAAACAAATTCTTAACACGTAGCAAATAAAAGAGATGTATCGTAAAAAATATTTGGTTTTTATTGTCGAGTCACCCATGGGGGTTACGTCCGCCATCGAACTATATGAAATTGATTTCCAATATTTATTTAACGATTATTACAGTCACGAAAATAACCGCAATCGTAAAATCGGGGTTATAATAGAAAATAGTCTTGTTTTTACGCAGCTAAATCCTTCGTAATACGACCTTGTTTGCTAAATCATTCTCGATTGAATGAAAGCGTAAATATGACATTTAACTTGACCGAATGAATGAATGTTTGAATGGAGATGAGAAATTACCTTCGGGCACTATGCATTTATCACGGAAATTTCACCGTAGCGCTATTTTATTGTCAATCATATGTCAAAACTGTTGAATTTAAACATTGATGACGTTTCATATTTTTGAATTATCATCGGGAAGAAAGTGAGAATGACTTGTGTAAGTTAAACAAAGCTTTTCAATTATAATAGCGGTTGATTGAATGAGTGTACAACTGTGTAATATTCATTATAACTTTCGATTTGGTTTGAAAGGAGAAAATTAACGTTCATAACATGGAAAAATTAGCACACGTTAGTATTTTTTCACGAAAAAGGTTTTAATACCATTTATTTTACAGCAACTTGTCATTACCGTCCCCGTGAATCACTGTATCCCTGGTGAAAACCGCATAAAGATCCGTTCAGTAGTTTTTGAGTTTATCGCGAACAGACAGACAGACAGACGGTAGCTTCAGACTTCATATTATTTTTAATTAATAAGTTTCATTGAAGTGAAAACTTCTTTAGGCGCGTTGAGCGGTGTTTTTTTTTGCCAGGAGATAAATTTATAATTTCGCGTCATGACATGCTAGTAAGCGTGACCGACCGTATTGCGCTTGCGTGGCTTACTTCAGACTAGAGACGCGTAATATAAGAACCTTTGTACATTTAATATTGATGTTTTGTATTGAGATTGTGCAGGTCATCATATGTTTGATAAAATAATAAATTGTATAAAAAAAGTGTGTGTGTACTTATGTACACGCGTTAGAAGTTATACTCCTTTGGCGTAACAAGATAAAAATCTTTTCAAAAATTTTATCTTTCGTCTTATTCTACGTTTGTAGAAAAAACGACACTAACAATAGAAAAAAGGTATTTCATACATTGAAAGTTTTAATACAATGAATCAAAATCTTGACTACAGCTAACTGCAGTGTGTCGGTTTTTCGTGACGGTGTGCGCGCGCATCGTAAAAATTTACTCTCATCATTTTTCCCTAACGAACCAAAAGAAGTATAACTTTAAAAGTATACAATTATTATTCGGAGTGCTAACAGATGTGAAAGAGAGACTAATGATAATACTTTCAATAATAAGAAAAACACAGCAAAGAGAACACAGTCTAAATTTCATTGTTTTGAGTTTCCACTTCTGTCGGCAGTCCTTGTATCTGCCTCGACTTTTTTTTTATTTTATTTTTTGTACAGTTAAATTTTGCACCAATCAACACAAATTTCCAACACCCTCGCATCTCTGTAAAATGTTTGTTATGGTTCAAGTTATTAACTGAACTCTAAAAGAAAATTAAATGATTTTATGGACAAAATGAAGTACTTACCACTACAAAGATATCCATTTCGGTAATAATTACTATCTTCTTACAGTTAGTATAGCGAGTAATCACCACCAAACAGTGATTATGGATTAAATGTTAAAGTTAGGAATACGGTACAGCAGAGTTAATTACACCTAATAATTTTTAATATTACCTAACGTAATTTACAAGAGAACGCACCGGAGGCAATTTTTTCTGACGTAACTTGTTATTTTTATTTGCTTTATAACAACAAAGATTGCGATCCACCAGTTCGTATCAGCCTTTGTTATTATTGCTTACACCGTAAGAGAAAGCGTAATGCTACGTAGCGCTTAGATAATTGTTTGAAAATTTCTTCATATATCTCGTTAAATTTATTTAAGCCATTTTGAATATTAACCAAGAAAAACGACAAATATTTCAATTTTGTTTAGGTATGTGTATAGTATAAGGAAGAATAATAACAAATGCTAACATTAATTATATAGTTGAAGGCTCTTCTATTTGCAAAATACATATGTAATTTATAGCACATTTGACTATATACTATGCAAACACCAAAAAGGTCAGTTACTTCCTTATCGTTTATTGAAACAAATAACCTCATTTCAGCGATCGATATTGTCGGGTTAATTGAAACCACTTTCCTATTTTCACGGGCACGTATTAAAAACGTTTTTGTACGAAAACTTTTGACTACATTATCGCATGTATAAGACCAATCACGGTTGATTACATAAAAATATTGTTCAATTTACAAAAATCGATCTCTTAAATTGTTTCTTTTTTTTTATTGCGTTTTGT
Source organism: Antheraea yamamai (assembly GCA_036509395.1). Lineage (NCBI taxonomy): Eukaryota > Metazoa > Arthropoda > Insecta > Lepidoptera > Saturniidae > Antheraea > Antheraea yamamai. Next base: position 15,781,720 of record AP028429.1, read on the forward strand.
GGCAAATTTCGAAATCGTTATTCGATGACGTTACATTCTTTGAAGTAGCTGTTTCCTTTAACAGAGAGGAAGCGTTTAGTGTTTTATTTTGTGAAATATTATTCTCTGAAACGGAACCTAACGTAATATCGATTTCATGATGGAACGTTCAGCAATCGATGTGTATTGTTTAGTAATAAGTTTCGAAAATTGTTAGTTACGTCTTTTTTCAACCATCCGGTAACGTTTAGTGAAATCTATCGATTCTATGAAATATATTATCTAACTTCTTTTATGTTTGTCTGGTTGTATCCGTTTAACAAACGTATCAATGGCACGCGTAGGCGTATCGCGTTCTGGGATCAGAATGTTTAATATACTTTATCCGTGTTATTACAAAAAAGTTAAATACGTATTAAATACTTGATTTAAAAAAGTTTCCTTATAAATGCACCGCGCTCGCCCGAGGCAAGTTCGCGTTATCCTTTTTCACAAGTCTAACCTAACGTAACCAAAGCGAGACAAAAAAGCAAGATGGCGAACATTCAGCGACCGCGGTGCATTTAATATGAGACCTTTTTAAAGCCAAGGTTCAATACGTATTTCACTTTTTTGTAATAACACCGAATAAGTTTTAGTGCTTCCCAAAATCTCAGCTGATTTTAAATAACGTGGTCTAATATGGTAAACACGCTAAGCCTAGAAGGTACTGGCACTCAAATGCATCTGCAGGAACACACCAACAGGTGCTTGGCAACGGATTTTCAAATTATGATTAGCAGCTAGCCAGGCGGATTTAGAAAACAATCATACATTGATTCATCAGAACAATATATTCATCAGAAGCTTTGACTCGGTTGCAAGAGTCCGAACCTACGTACATTGACCCTGTAACCGAACAAGCTAATAACTAAACCATCATCGTTTAAAAAATGTATATGTGCAGCAATTAAGCGAAGGTAGGTTATTTGTACGTAACTAGATCGCTAGCAGCATAGACATGGATTCCCCGCGACCCCCGTCGGTAGCGGTTCAAGCTTAGGTTCGATCTCCCCAAGTGGATCTCTTGAGTACGCTGCTGGTACGATGAATTAACACTAAGAGTATACACTCCTACAACGCAACATACGTACACACATCAGGTACACTCATGGTGGAAAGGTTTGCTTTTATCCTCATGTTTTAAAATTTAGTTAATTTAGCTAAATTATTAAATACACAATGTTACATTCAAGGCAACAGTCCAGGCCGAGTTTCGTCCACTTTAGCGCCCTTGACCTTGTTGCCATACGGCTGGGTGCCTTAAGCGTTCGCCCAAAGAAGTTTGGCAAGTTGTAAAATCCCTTCAAAACAGAAGCGTGTGTTGATCACCGAAAAAAAAAAAATACCGTCTTATACTACTGTACGTAGTGACTGTCTTATAGCTTTAACCATTGTATATCCATCTGCCGAGACATTGCGTATGACATCGTGAACTGTCGATGGACTGTGGTGTTTGTTTGTTTGCGATAAAAAAAGTGTGTGGTCAGGGAAACTCCGAAAAGTTCCTTACGCTTTTTTAAAATTCCAAACATAATTCAATATCGAGGTTTTGATTTACTATATTTGTATTGGAAAAATGATAGATAATAAAGATGATTCAGAAAGAGTGAAAGAGATAAAGTTGCATGGAGAGACATAACGGTATTTTCTTACGTGACGATTTCTAGCAGTCAGCTCCTACGACATGTCGCGTTAAGGAGCTTCGTTTGAAAAACACAAGTGTAAGTTTTGATTTGTGCAAACTCAGCATTGAGTGCGGTAATTATTGCTTACTTTTACCCAATATTTCTGTTTTCTCTTAAAGCACACTACAAACCATACGTATCTCGAACACCTCATCTGTAAGGACGAGAATCTATGGTCACACTAATCTTAACTTCATCTAATATGACGTAAGATGGTAACTCCGTAAACCTAGCGAAAAACTTGGTCTCAAGTGCAGCTGTTTGAACACCCTATAGGCAGTTATTTGGGGGCAGATTTTCAATATCAGTGTTGTAGCTAATCAGGTGGGCATAGATAAAATCCCTAGTAACATACTATAGCTTTATTACGGTCTTTATCTTCACTTAAAATCTAGTTTATTTGCAGCATTTGTACCTACATTTATCAACACGGTATTCAAATACGTTGTTATTGGATCGTCATCGCTTTAAATTATTTCCGCGATCAACAACATCGCTGTGGGAAAAAATTGAGAATGAAATAAAATGTTTACATTATATCTGTAAAACTTGTTAAATATGGGTTGGAAACGCCTACATGTTTCTGTAAATCGTGATTATAAACGTGAGTTTTGTTTGTAAAACCCATAAAGAACCTATCATTCAACAGTTAACGCCTTGTTATTACTCCTTGCTTTTTTTTTTTTTTCTCCACCCCCCCCCCCCCCCCCCCCCCCCTCCCCCGCCCCCCCCCCCCCCCCCCCGGGGGCCCCCCCCCCCCCCCCCCTCCCCCCCCCCCCCCCGCCCCCCCCCCCCCCCCCCCCCCCCCCCCCCCCTCTTCCCCAGGCCCCCCCCCCTCCCCCCCCCCCCCCCCCCGCCCCGAGCCCCCCCCCCCCCCCCCGGCCCTCCCCCCCCCCCCCTCACAGTGTCTGCGCGGTATCTTCTCAGCCCCCTCGTACAGGCGGCGGTCGGCTCCCTCGCGCTATCCGGTGCAGGTACCCCCGAAACTTTATTCTCTTCAAGTTGTCTTTCAATAAGCGAAGGATTTATAGACGATTACATTACAGAAGTAACACAGCAGGCAACTACCGCTGTTATTTTATTTTGATTTCTTAGGGAAACTTACAGCTAGACAAAAGAAAATACATTACATGTTTAAACATAAACGATGGCCAAGTTTCCGCATCTATAAGAAAATTTTTTCATTTTCCTTAAGGAAGTATGTGAAGTATATAATTATGTGATGCAGTTTGTTAAAATTTTAATTAAATATCATTATTTTTAGTTTAATTATAGAAATATAGCTATTTAAACGATAATTTGTAATGTTAGTCAAGCATTACGTATTAAGAAAATTAATCATATTACGAATTTAATTTTATTGAACCAGGCTTTGTAGTCACACGAGAAGTTAAATGTTTTTAATACAATCATTACATAGTATAAAACAATGTCCCTCTATCGCGTCTGTCTGTCTGTCTGTTCGCGATAAACTAAAAAACTACTGAATGGATCTTTATGCGGTTTTCACCAGTGGAAAAAGGATTCACGAGGAACGTTTTGGTATATCATTTGTCCCGGATATTTTTAAAAATGAGGGCGGGACAACGTCTGCCCGGCCCGCTAGTTACAATATAAATGTCTGAATTCGTGAGGCACACATGCTGGTAGACATGTACGTCTCATTAATTCTTGTATGTATAATTAGCACAGCTAGTTTAGCTTACATAGATTGTTGCATTCAAGGCAACAGCCCAAGCCGAGGTTCAGCCACTTAAGTACGCGCTTTAGTTGTCTGGTGAAGTTGTGAAGGCTTTTTTTCGAACTGACTACACTATTGGCCTAACAAGGCCTTCACAGCTTCCCCGGGCTACAGTGTGAAGGCCCGTCGGTCAATATAGTGATATAGTGTTAGTCAGTTCGACAAAAAAAAGTTTATAATAGGGGATCGTCTCTTATTCGTTTGTCGTAATTTTGTCATTGCTGTTTAGTGCCAATGGAAAGCACAATAATATGAAACCTCGACGATAATTCTAAAATAGAGGATCCTAAAGTAAAAGCCTTGTTAAGATCGGTTCAGCCGTTTCTGAGATTAGCCCCGATGAAAAAAAAACACTTCAACTTTATTTATGTATAGCTAATACTCGCGGCTTCGTCTGCGTCGTTTCAGATAAATCGTATTTTTTTTAGATAACAACCAAGTATTTTAAAATCAAAATTAAAAGAATTTGATCAATATTTACCCAGTCGACACACCTCTATGATTCGATAGAGTTTGTTTGATTATATATCATCACGCTAAGACGGATAGGAGCGGAGCACCAATGAAAAATGTTTCCAAATCGATTTTTTTTTTCCTTTTGAGAGCTTCCGATGCGCATTAGCGTTAGCTCAAAGTGTTCCACGCGGACGAAGACGCAATTAGAGGCTAGTTTTTAAATAAATATAAATACTTCTTTTGTTGAGAATTTGTACTTTGTTACATTCTCCTCATTCTTTTAAAAAATAGAGGGTATTGAAGTATATAAAAAATTGTGTAATACGTGACAAGTTATACTTCTTTCGTGGAAATGTAACGAAACAAGGTAGATCTTGGTAAATCAAAGTGTTCTGCAGCTCTTTGATAACCCATTTTTTCTCTCTTACTAAACTTATAGCTTTCGCCATATTTTCTGAATTCCATTCTTTTTGCTTTGTCTTTCAATTGATGTCCGCCATTCTAATAAACCATGAAACCATGTATAATATATAATCAACAAAATCACCAAGTCAGCTGATACATATGAGACCCAATTATGGAATAGTACATAATTGGATACTGTGATCCGTCCATATTTGGATTTTCCAACGACTTCAAACGAACATTCATATTTTTATATTCAAAAAATTAATACAATCAAACACCTACAAAAGAACATCTAATCGATCTTTAGAAGCCAGAAAAAACAATACTATATGGACTTTTTGTACAAAAAATATGTATTTTTACATACCTTAGAAAGTTCTACGGTAGCGACAAAACAAAACATTGTCACAACGACGAAAGGGCTCACTCGACGGACATGCTACAACTTGTACGCGCGAATGGGGATATAAAGATTAGAGGCAATCATTATTTATTGCGTGTGTGAGAAATGCTGATATTCCATATTAGGGATAATATCCCATATTTGCTCACTCTCCTCTACTGTGTTGAACGTAAGAACGTGTTTGAAAATTAATAATAAAATGGTGCAGATATTCGTGTGTAAAATAAAGTGTGAAAATAGTTGTCTGGGTTTAATTGGATCCCACATGTATAGTTGACAAAAGGTGGTAGAGTCACGCTGACGACGCTTTTATTGGTTTCAGCATGAATGGGTCGGCTCGTCCGGGATAGTACCACCCTCTCGCAGAAAACCGACGTGAAGTAACAGTGCTTGCACTGTTGTGTTTCGTTCGGTCAGTGAGAGCGCCGGAAACCCACCTCACCGCCCCTCTCCCCACACCCCCTCCACCTCCCTCAAACACAGGCCGGCAACGCACTAGCGACTCCCCTGGTGTTTTCAGTGTCTATGGACGGCGGCGATCACTTACCATCAGGTTATCCTCCTGTACGTTTGTCTCCTATAATATAAAAAAGATTACTGAACCCAAAAAGATAGTCTAGAACCATCTACGAAAAGTCCCGCATTAAATAATTATAACTTTCATGCCGATGCGATCAGTAATTTTAACATGATTGAGTCCTAAACGCACTGTACTTTCAATATATACATCTAGAATATTACATGTAATCTCGACGTGACTATAAGGGCGTAAATTAAATGTAGTCTGTTCTCACTTCCGTATTCATCTTTCTAAGATGCTAAGTAACAATTAGTCAATTTTAATTCGTGTCGTAACGATTACCTTTCCAACAAGACACGTTATATACATAACCATAATTGTAGCTCTAAGTTAGGCGTGCATTATAGTGTGTAACTCGAAACCGTATAATTTTGCGTTTATGAAAGATGTAATGGGTAATGTACGATGACTACATAACTTGATAAACATCTCGGTTTTTCTAAGTTATCCGGTTTATTTTAAATGTTGCACTATCATTTTTTTTTTTTGCTTCAAACAGAACAGACGATTTTTATTGAAATTAGTTTTTTCTTTGGTTTAGTTTTACAATTTTTTACGGGTAAAGTACATAATACCTAACGAGGATAATTAATTATTCTTTTGTGTTATTTTACAAGAATTATTGTCGTATGCTATTGTCAAAGACTCGATAATGAAATGAGTATTGTCTGCTTCGTGACTTTGAGTGTGAGGTGAGTGCTCTCCCGTTCACACTATTAGTTGTTGTTATAATGCTTATTCGCACATTGAGATCCGTCGACCATTGTCATTTTTAATATCTACAAAGAATAATATACAACAGAATTAATATTTACTTAATAATCCTATTATTAATTTAAAATTGAATGTATGGATATTTGTCACTTTTTCACTCATAAACTGCTGAATGTATTTTGATAGAACTTTATAGTAATGTAGCTTGTACATCGGAATAAAACATCTTGATTAATATTATAAATTCGAATATGACTTTGCTTGTTACGCTATCACCCCTTTATTAGTCAACCGATCATCATAAAAGATTGCATCAACGTTGACAGGGGTGCAAATAAGGACATACAGTACGTGTCACCCAGAAAGAAGTACTGTTTCCGTTAGATTCATATAAATACAGAAGTGTCAATTATTCTCATAGCATGTGCGGAAATCGAACTCGTGATAGCATGAAATTGAACTACTACTGTGCTACGAGGATTATACAAAACCTATATCGCAATTAAATTTAGCGTAGAGGTAGCCTGGGACCTGAAGAAGGATACAGAACAAATTTCACCGTAAATACACCGAAAACCGTCTAGAAGTTGTGGCAAGTAAAAGTAATAAATAAGTCTATATACATAATTGTTGCAATATTCCAATGACGGTCGTTTGATATCTTTACGCAATTTTATTTCAAACGCACAACATTTCATTTATCCACGGTATTAAAATACATGTAGTTACAGATATTAGTGTAAAAACGCATATTTGTACATATTAACAGTATTGACTGATTTCATTATTAACAAAATTTAAGCGAATTCTTATGGTGTATCAAGTGTTTGTATATTAAAATGTATTCCTAAATCTTTACAGATAACTTAAATAGAATTATCAGTTACTAGGATCCGGCGGGCGTGATAATAAATAAAATCTTGACAAATTACATACCTAAACCTTCCTCGTTAATCATTGTATCTACTTGTGAAATCCCCATGAAAATGCTTTCAGTAGTTTTTGAGTTTATCGCGAACAGAGAGACAGACAGAGGTGGCAGAGAACTTTGTTTTATATGTAATGATTCATTGGGATTAATCTCCAAAAATATTCCCAAATGTATACATATATACCTATATATTAAATAGATTTATGTGCTGTTTATCGGAGCCAATATCCGAAACGGTTAACCCGGTTTTAACAAAACTTTTGTTAATGACATCAGGAGTTTTTAGAGTAATGTTTATGTCTATATATCACTACGCTATTTAAATACGTAGCTCCTGTGTTTATCTATTTAATTTAAATCACTTAGCCATGGCAGAGGTCTAGGGATATAGGTGTGCTTAGTGTATTCCTAATACACTTATGTATTGAATTCAATAATACCTACGTTCAATAACAAGTTACTTATTCGTTTCCAGTTGTGAGATTAGTAAGTGATCACGAAGTAAACAAAACAGTATTAAACAAGCCACGAGAACGTAGTACATCAGTACAAAAACCATCCACACTCAACGGTCCCTTTGAACAAACACAAAAAGAACCATTAATAAGCGATATAAAGCATCCCGACTTACCTTTTACGCTAATGACACTCCATTTTCTTGAAGCGCCACAAATAAACACAAACCGGCACAAAAGAACGTTAAAAACCTTATCAAATACAGACGCGAGTAGACGATAACAAAACGTATATACTTTAACGTTACGGTGTGTAAATTATCGTTAGTTCTGTAAACGAAACGTTTACGCGCGGTATGCTTTTGTACTGGTGAATGGCGAACGCGGCCGTGCCCGTCTCATGTTAGAACGCAAATGGCCAACAGCACCGAAGCCGTACAATCACTGTGACGTCGGCAGCAAATGAAATTACAAAACAAAAAGACACGAAGAAGGCACCAGTAGACACAGATCTATAGTACGATCGATAACATGCCGAACTTGTAAAACGGGAGAAAGTTACAGTCAGCCGTTTCGAAAGCGTAAGTGTGGTTTCTTACACGAATGCGCTTGAAAAGTAATGATCTTTCATGAAAACATCAATTTGAATGGACTTCCTAAGTTTTACGCAATATTGCGAAACACCATTGCAAACTATCTCATATATATTTGGTAATCATAAAGATACACTTCATATTTCAGTACTGCGTTCAAAGAACTCCTTCGCAAATTCGCTGTATTGAAGAGCGAATTAAAATTAATTTGAAAATATTATCATAAATTTAAATGATAATAAACTTATATTATACATAGGTTAATTTAAATGAAAAATTATGAAAACGAAATTCGCATCAACTGTGGAATTAATTATATATATACCAACCATATTTCAAGTAAAAATACCGTTAGCCGACGGACATAAATGAATACTCAGCCTATTTATATTATTGATATTTTTTTGGAATAATTACAATTTTTTGGTCCATGATTCGTCTGCGAAAGCATCACTCCCACACGTATTTTTCCACATAGTAGAAATTTCAGTGCTGTTGTATTCAGGTTCGATAGGGATAGCTGGCAAAACGCATCGGCGGACGAAACTTTCTTAATTCGGCCTTCAAGAGTAGCAATCTAAGCTCAGTCAGGTATCTCAAAGACACGCAGTCACGGTAAGAAAGTCACCCATCTGAGTTACGGAACTATCATCTGCGCATCACACGTATAATTGCTCTATATGAGATTCGAAAGCACACCATTCAGTGCTGCAGAAGCTGTAAGGCGAACTCTAAAACCATTCTTTTGTCCGTGCAGTATTATAACTGTCCTCAGAACTGAAGTCATTTTAAGATCGGTTATTATTATTTTCATGTATGTCAAATTACTGCTTCCATAAGCTGAAAGCATGTAGAATGTATTTGAGTGCTTATTTCCAGATCCCCATATTGTAACATAGATTATCTGTTATGAATAGTTTGTGGAACCTTTATAATTTGGACCTAAATACAGTCCTTGCAAATCATTTTGACTGAATAAAAGATACGCAGAACATAAATTTAGGTATAAATACGTGTTATATTATATCTATAACAAAGAGACTACTAAAGAATAAATGATAATTGTAGGTTCCTATAAATCGTTCGATAATTTAGTCAAGCATGTGATTGCTAATCTTAAGACATTTAACGGACTTTGAAATTACCACGACTCTCTTACCTGCATCTAAATCATTTTGAAATAACCACGACTCTCTGACTTGTATCTATATCAGGACTAACAAATCTTGATGACTTAATATTATGTTCATGCAACACGTCAAAGGAGTGAGTACTGAATCGTATCAAATTTCGATCATCCCTCTCTCCCTTTATATTACCAATTCCAAATAATCTCCGTGCGAAAACAACAATTTTGGAAAACAAAGGTTCCTATAAAAATAATTTAAATTTGTTTTATATTACAGTCTTGACGATACTGTGCGCAAGCTCGAACGGCTATATTCAAAGTAGCCATGACTGACGTGGCCTGTAACTCGCAATTGCTGTCCTTATTCTCAAGAATTTATAGAATTTGGACCTAGTGAATAATTATGTACATTCAATGTAGTATCTTCAGGCTGACATAATGTGAAGTAATACGCATTCGTTTCTTTGTAGTCGCCTTTTTTTACTCATTTCTGTGCTTACGCCTCGAGGCGTAAAATAATTAAAAATAAAAGTCTTAATATATGATCATACGCATGCATACATAGACGTAAATATGTTAATAAGTATAAAAAAACGTATTTTTCATAGTAACGGTTTTAATTTTGTATGTACCATCCATTGTATTAGATTTCGTAATACCGAAATTTCTCCTTAAAAAAGTAAATTTTCAAAAGTATTCATTTTAATCGCTTAGCGAAGAATAAAATATTATATATCTAATGTTTTTTTTTTTGGAAATGGCGTTTATGGTATTGATTTTATTATAAAACATAAATGCTAATATATAAATTGTTATTGCGACTAATAATAATAGACCAGAATATAGAAAGACGTTTGCAATGGAGCCGCTGTAGCAATTAGTAAATTATGCCAAAGGATATTTACTTGAATGTGTTTGATCATCAGTCGCATTCAAGCGACTATAGTAGTTCTAACTAAATTCTACATAGAAGTAGATTACTTTGTGGAATAAGGTATATGATTTTTTTGTAACGATACAAAACGCTGCGCTGAAACAGACGTGCATTTGCCAATATTACTATAACGGTGACACACCTTGTTAAAGGTTCAACTGCAGAAAAACTAAAAGCAGACCTATTTCTACCGAAAATGAAAGGTAGAGCAGCACTCGAAGTTTTTAAACTGATTTCTCAAGATTACTTAAAGTTAAAGTCGCTTAAGTATCACTCAACATCAGTTATCATTTATTGCAGTTGGGCTGGATACATGTTTGATATTTTATATCATAGAACAAGTTCCTATAATGTGTTATGGTATCAAGGTTTTTATTTCCTCATACGTAGTTTCAAGAAACTCCAGTTTGTTTTTAAGAAGTATAATATAGCCAATAATCTGCCTAATAAAGAACTTAGAGATATTCCAGGACATGATTTGCTGATTAATATAACTGTAGTGTACTCGCTGGTAATTTCGATTGGATAAAGATGGCATGTTATGTCATGTCATGTCATATGTCACGTTGAGAAGTCGTGTTTTTAATATTTTTTAATATTTTTAATATTTACTTAAAAAAATATTTATTTTGTCTAAAATTATATCAGTTGTAATTTAAAATACTGTATTTAACCTCCGATAATCGTGGTCTTATATAGATTACCTACCCAAGAAGTAGTGTGATACTTTTACAGAATTATGTATTATAGTTTGCATATAAAAGGGAGTATTTCATCTTGTTTTTTAAACATATATTATATTTAAAACATTTAACAGAATGGTGCAATGTTCTATTTGTAATTATAATATTATGACGTCCCAAAAGCGCATTAATTGTTCTAAAAAATGCTGCAATTACCAATACCACCAAGATTGCGTTAAATACAATGAGTCCTCGACATTGCGTTCCAAGTGGATTTGTCCAAATTGCGTATCGATTACACCGGACGACGTTGAACACTTATATGGATCTATACTAACTAAAAGTAACAAGGATATTTCTTCCCCTGTAAGTGTATCGCCTTCTGTATTGATTGTATCGTCTACAAATCCATGTACTATTTTAACAGAAATACGAATTCTTCGTGAGGATTTATTAATGAAATTTGAAAATCAACAAGCTCTATTAGAAAAAATAATACTGTTATTATAAAGATGCGAGAGGAAATCCATGATCTTACTGGAAAATTCTCCTTGATACGCGATGAATTAGATGACGCACTAAAGTCCATTAAATTTCTACTATTACTGGTTTCAGCATAAATGGGTCGGCTTGCCCGGGGTAGTACCACCCTCTCACAGAAAACCGACGTGAAGTAACAGTGCTTGCATTGTTGCGTTTCGTTCGGTCAGTGAGAGCGCCGGAGACCCCCCCCCCCTCCCCTTCCACTTTCCTCTTCCCTTCCTCCCCCCCCCCCTCCCTACACAGGCTGGCAACGCACTTGCGACTCCCCTGGTGTTGCAAGTGTCTATGGACGGTGGTGATCACTTACATCAGGTGACCCACCTGTTCGTTTGCCTCCTATGATATAAAAAAAAAAAAAAAAAAGATGAAGACAAACGATTACAATAATGGAGAGGTAACTAAAATTATTAACGAGAATACCCAACTACGTTTTCACGTCCAGGAGTTGGGTGCAAAATTAAATGAATTGGATCAACATGCAAGAGATATGAATATCGAAATACAAGGAATTCCAGAAAGAAAAAATGAAAATTTGCTCACTATTATAAATAATCTTTCAACCACAGTATGTAGTCCTCTAACGGATAATAATATATTAGCGTTTCATAGAGTGGCCAAGTTAAATCATAACTCACAGCGTCCTAGAAATATTATTATTAAATTGAATAGTCAACGCACACGTGATAATATTCTGGCTTCTACAAAAATTTATAACAAAAGTAATGCTGGCGATAAGCTAAATACATCGCATGCTGGAATACCTGGTGAAAAACGGCCAATCTTTATTATGGAACACTTATCTCCTGAAAATAAAAAATTACATGCTGCCGCTAGAATTGCCGCCAAAGAAAAGAACTACTCTTTTGTGTGGGTCAAAAATGGTCATATATTTCTAGGAAAGAATCTAACCTCTCCATATAAATTAGTTAAAAATATGGATAGTCTTAATTATTTATAATATATTTTATTTAATTTTAATTTATTTAGCAGTAGTTAATTAGTGTATTATATCAAAATTCAAACTTCAAATTTATTATCAGAATGAAAGCCTAAACCAAAAGAGCTTTATTTTTCTTATTCAAAATGTATATATTATAATTTTAAAGAGACGTGGCTAAATAATACGATTTATCACGAAATTATTATCACCGTATAATATATTCAGGCGTGATAGGTCGACAACGTTCACATAAAAAAAAAAAGAGGCGTGGAGTTATGATCGCCATCTTAAAACTATGAAGTCTACGTAAACCATCCTGGAACTATTTGCGAAGATCTCTGGGTATCAATAAAAATATGTAACCACACTTTAATATTTTGCTTTATGTTCCTCCCCTACAACTTCGATACTTATTCTAACATACAAAATTCAAAACAACAACAAAAAAACCCATTATTATTGGTGACATTTCGGAGATATAAAATGGCAACAGATATAGAAGCCTAAGCATACCATATCCAATAATAATGTTATCAGCATTACTTCTAATGCGCTAGCATTTTGTAACCTCCAACAAACAATTTTATTAGCAATGAGTATCAAAGAATACTTGATTAGTTCTTGCTAATAACTTATCTAGTAAACCTCTCACTCAAATCGATATGCATCACCCTGCTTACATATAAATTTAATTAACACACATACTACGTACCTTTAAACCTCGTCATATAACAACACGTAATTTTTTAAAATCAACTATGAATCTATCAATGCTAACTTAACATTAAATTACGGATTGTTTAATGAATCCCATATTTAGATGATATGGTAAATATATTGTACCAAACTCTAGATCCCATAACAAATTATTACACTTCAGTTATTGTCCTCTAATGAATCGTATCCATCGTGGTTCATCCATCTCTACTTAAAGTTATAAAATAAAAATAAAATATCTCTAGATAAAAAGAATGTTAATTTAAGACAAATTAGAATATATGATACTTAGAGAGCGTGATAACTTGGTAAAATCGTGTTACATAAATTTAAGGCAAATGCCGCCATTCCTAAGAAGAACCTAAATATTTCTGGAAAATTTCAAGGAGAAAAAATCAAACAGCACCTTTACGAAATGAAATGGTTTTCGGTGATATTAAGGCAATAGGTGGGCAGGAAATTGCCAATTTATTTTCAAATTATTTTCAGAAAGTTTACACTATCCGTAGTCCGATAATATCTACACACGCTCCAGCTCCTAATTGTAATCGTACTTTTAATGGTAATCAACTGGGGGTATGTTTGATTGAAGATTCTGAAATATTAAAAGAATTAAAATTACTGGATCCTTATAAGGGCCCTGGGTCAGATTGTATACCTCCAGTATTTTTAAAAAGATGTGCTAATAATTTGTATAAGCCACTTGGTATTATTTTTAACACTTCACTTAGATCTGGTGTATTCCCGAATAAATGGAAACTGGCTTATTTGACGCCGATCCATAAGTCTGGACATGTTGATTCTGTTACGCAATATAGGCCAATATCTATTTTATCAACGATGGGAAAAATTCTAGAATCTATTGTTAACAATAAACTTCTTGCTCACTTTAGACATTCTATCGATCATAATCAGCACGGTTTCTTCCACGTAAATCTACTACCACTAATTTATTAATTTTTTTCGGACATTTCTGAAGCTTTGGATTCTAAAAAAGAGGTTCATGCTATTTATATGGACTTTCGTAAGGCGTTTGACCTTGTTAATCACGATTTCTTTAAATAAACTACAATTTTTAGGCATTCACGGATCATTGTTGAGATGGTGTGAATCCTACCTCAGGAATCGTTCTCGATTTGTGTTAATTCGCGGATTTAGTTCTCATATTTGTACAGTTCCTTCTGGAGTTCCTCAAGGATCCCATCTTGGTCCGCTTTTATTTATTTTGTTTATTAATGACATTTCGGATATTATGCAATCCAATTTTAAATTATATGCAGATGATTTGAAGATTTATCGTGTAATAGACAATTCAGCCGATATACGTATTTTACAATCTGATATAGATAGAATTTTTCAATGGTGTTTGAATAACCAAATGGAACTAAATTTAGAAAAATGTTTTCATATCAAATACACTAGGAAAGAACACCCACTAATGTATTTTACACTATTAATAATACTATTTTAGTGGAAGTCTCCACAATCCGTGATTTAGGAGTTATCATAGATTCCGCATTATCATTTCGTCCACATATTAATAATATTATTCATAAGTCATCCCATCTCTCAGGTTTTATCTTCAGACAGTTAAAAATATTTCAGCAGCCAATGCTAACCATTATAATTTTTAATTCAATAGTTCGTAGTATTCTGGAATATTGTAGTCCAGTATGGAACCCTTGTTATCAGGTTCATTTAGATAGAATAGAAAGAGTACAAAAACGTTTCTTATATTACCTTTCGTATTACGACAACAGATTCCATAACAGTAGCTTAAACTCATACTCCAAACGTTTAGAACTTTATAAAATGAAACCATTACAGACTCGTAGAAAGGTGGGTGATATAATGTTTATATACAAATTGATACACGGTTTCCTAGAATCTTCAGATTTTCTTCAAAAAATACCCTTGAGTGTCCCACGTATAGGCAGTCGTTTACTTAACAGGCAAACTTTTCATCTACCATTAGCAAGAACTAACGCAGGCCAACATTGCCCTTTATATCGCATGCTTTCTTTTTGTAATAGTTTACGTTTCAAATTCGATATATTTTTTTGTGTTTCTTTGGCCTCAATTAGAAAAAAAATGTATTTAAATGTTTAATATAATTTAATTTTTCTTTGTATTAATACTATGACTTTGTCTTTTTATATTATGCATGCTGTGTTCACATATAAAAGGGTTCGTGTCCATTTTTGTTCATAGAACTCAGTTTTGTGGACCTTAAATAAATAAATATATAAATGTTATACTGAAAATAAAATATAAAGTATAAACTAGTGGATTTTTTTTGCTTGGAGTTTGTATGTTTATTTTATATTATTCAGGAAATTAAATTGTAGAGAAAGTTTCGTTGATCAAATCATTTGAGAATTTCTTAATTGTTGGCACTTTTTACTGAGATGATAAAAATAAAGATATTTTTTACGACTGATTCTCCATAAAGATTTTATAAAATTACAGCGGATTTGTGGTCACTTTCATTTTTCTTAAATTCTCACTTCATGCCCATAATAAAAGTAAAGTTTCATATCCTGCCTTACTCGCATTACGAATTTAACTCGGTAACATTTTGCGATATGCAAAAAAATACGGTAAGTCTATTTATTGTAACTTCTTTTTCCGTGACAACCAGCCGCATGTGACTCGATGCAATCCGTATATTGTACATGATCCTTATTTACATCTTTTTTATATTGATGTTAAACGACGAAGTAATCCAAGATGGTAAACACGCTAAGCCTACAGGGGGCTGGTTCTTAAGTACAGTTACCGAAACACGCCAACAGATGCTGGGTAACAGATGTTTAACTTGAGGGTGGTAGCTAGCCAATAGGATTTAGAAAAAGTCCTACCACCATGCTAAGGTTTTATCATTTTCACTGAAGCTCCAATCCGGTTGCAAGGATTCGAACCTACGTCCATTGACGCTGTGTCCAAACACGCTATCGACTAAGCCATTATCGCTTCAAACTATCCCAAGATTAAAGTGGTATCAGAAAAAGTTAAATATTGGCTTCCAATGTCAAATTCAGATCGTGCCTTAACCTAGCCTTAGTAAAACGATGAGAGTGGTACTTATGCAATTTAGCTCAGCGTTATCAAATATATACGGATAAGTTAAGTTTCACAGAGGTAGTTTTAAAGAGATGGTTAGCAGTTCTTTGTTGCAAAATGTTAGAATAGGAAAACAAAATTGTGATAATCCCTTTCAAGCATTCACACTATTAGCGGAACATAAGTGTTGCGGTTGGGCTGTGACATATTTTAAATTGTTCTGATGATGCTCATTTGTCATATCCGTTATTGTAACTTTTTATCTACAGTGGTTTACCGTTTGACCACAGCCCAACCAAATATTAAGTGACAATGTAGTCTGAGATGGTAAGACGTTGAATGTTGCTGCCAGAACTCACTTATAAATATTCCTTGAAACATTTTATAAAAAGTCATTGGAGGTAAACGAACATGTGGGTCACCTGATCATTGCTACCCATAGACACTTGCAATACGAAAGGAATCACAGATGCATTGCTGTCCTTTGAGAAAGGGTTAGGCTATCTTCTTGAAAGTTTGTAAGTTATATTGGTCCAGTAACGCCGCCGCCGGTTGTTCATTCCAAGGAACCGATGTACGTGAAAACCGCACAGTAAACGACTTCCAATCATCAAAATGATATGGATGTAGTCTAATTTGTGCGGAATCGTTTGGTAATGGAATTCAGGAAGAGCTATCAATCCGAACAGTTTTTCGGAACACTCTTAATTCAGATTTTCAAATAGAGAGTTGTAGCTAGCCAGTGGGTATTTTGAAAATTCTATCATCATCGTCTTGCTGTTTATAGGAAACTCATTGAAATCCAAAACGATTGATGCAACCTACGTATATGCTACCACTAAGTCCAATATCACTCGCAAACGAAGTTATTCTTGACATGAGAATCTACACATTTATCACTTACTCTTTGCCCGAAATCTGAGAGTAATCGTGCGCTCTGAATCTATATTGATTCACGTAATCTGAGAGTACTTATATTACATTGTAACTTAAGGACAAAACCTATCCAGTAATCAAGTAGGCGATGTCAGATCGAACTGAACCGGATAGTTAGTTACAGTGATTCTTTTAGTTTTTCGTTTTGGGAAGCGATGATGTTTCAACAGTTAGCAAATTCGGATCCTTGTGAATAAGTCAGTGCTTTTGGTGAAGGATAATATTATGATGAAACCATATCTATAACGACTAGCTATCTACGGTCAAGTTGAAAATCTGTCGCCAAGCCCCTATTAGTTGAGATTGTAGTGAAACGCTAAATGCTATAAAGTGGATATTCAGTTGTCGAAAACAGACTAGAATGACAGCGACGATTGCATTAAACTATAGATCTCGTGATAATCGTTGAGTAGTATTGACGTCACTATATCGTGCTACAAAAGAAAAAAGCAATCATTAACAATGAAACATGCTCATTTATCATTTTCAACATTAACTGAGACGTGTATTGCGTAAAAAATAAAAACATTAGGGGTTTCTTAACATTTAACGAAATCCTCTCACTGCAAATGTTAATGCGACATCATTTGTTACGGTTCATGTTCTAATCACCCTTACGTCGTTTTAAGCCGAATTCCCTACCATTGTTATTTATACAATTTGTTCGAATCAATTTATTGAATCGACTGAGTGGCTCGACTCCATAAATTCTAATTTTGTAACAAAAATGTCAACTGAATAATATTTTAAGTATTATATAATGAAGTGATTGAAAAGTGAGTTCTAGTTTTAATAAAAATAATGATGTTATTCTGAACTGATTATAAAAATACTACGCTACTAATAAAATTCTTAACATTAGTGATGCATGCATTATCTTAAAATTTCATAGATTATTAAAAACATAACCTTCGTAATATACGATTAAGTAAATAGATTTCGCATTGTGTAAATTTATGTTAAAAGCTTGGACCAAATAAGATAAAGATATATCCAAAATTATTAATTTTATTATATAAATGCGGATTGTAATATTTGTATAAGATATCTAAAGAATACCATATGTTACGTAAAGTACTAGTGTAAATAATATAAGGGATAATATGTATAAACACAAATGAATACTATACCAGGTGACTGTTTAGACACTCGCAGTATTCTCTGATATGACACTTCATGATCACATTAGCATACAAAATAATAATATTAAAACAAATACTAATAAACAACCAAGAAAACCTAAGTTAAAATTTGTTCTAAGACCTTCAAAAGTATAGCTACATACGTGTAAATAAAACAATAAACCTAAGTGCAATGACCGGTGCCAAAAGCTACAATGGGCTTCCCGGAGTTAATAACTTTCGATAGTAAAAGGGGCAATAAACCCTTTTGTTTTGTTCCTGACGTTCACTTTCAAATGAAAGTGAAATCACCGTACGGCCATTGACACTGTGCTTTAACATAGACGCGTAGAGGACTGTGTATAATTTTTGTATTTTTCTAGATAATTAACTCCAATATTAAGCACCTATATTTTCTAATGGATTTAGAACGAGAATCGAGTGGAGAGTGTCATCCAGACACTGTCCACACAGTCGCTTGGTATATATACAAAAAAAAAGAAAAAATGTTTTTTGCGTTTTATGAATTTTTATATATTACCTAGAAAAAGATCATAGTAGTGGTCAAAAAGCTGTCTTCGACACACAGCTCATTTGTATTAAAAAAAATTGCATTGTCTTAACTTTACCCGTCGTACGTGCAATTATATCCATAAAATGTAAGTAATCGTTCGTAACGGAACAACAGACACGCGATAGAGTATGCGAAACACGAATCTAGATGCTGTAGCGTGAACCGGAGTAATATAATCGTGTGAGTAATTAGTTAAAACTGCTGTTCGTGATATATGAAAATAAGCCTAGAAGTAAATGTTAAACGTGTGTTTTGGGTTACGACAATTGTGAATTGAAGGTCCTAATATTATTTATTTTCGAAATGTGAATGGTGTTATGCAGTTAACACTTATGTAGGCAGGTTGAGTGTTATTTTTGTTGTACGAAATAAAGACTTATAATTTCGCGTCAACGACATGTTAGGAAGCATGACCGACAGTACTGCGTTTACGCGGCTTGCACCAGACTACCGAGGCGTAGTGTAGCGGCCTCTCTACGTGAGATATTGATATTTTGTATTGAGCTTGTGCAGCTCATCATATGTTTGATTAATAAATAAACTGTATAAAAATGTATATATTTACTATTCAGAGTGCCAATGCAATGCCAAATTGCAGTGAGAGGATATGAAAACCAGACTAATGTTTATAATTTCAATATGCAAATTATGAAATATAATGAATTCAGATTATAATTAATTTCAAAATTCAGAAGAGAACACAGTCTTCCCATTATTTTGAGTTTTCACTTGTGTCGGCAGCCCTTATGACTGTCCCTACTTTTTTTTAGAAACAATGAAAATATTTTATACATTTACAATTCTATAGTAGTCCGGTGAAGCTGTAAAGATGTTGCAAGGTCTTGTGTGCAAGGTGTTGCAAGGACGTGGCAATAGCGTGGTCAGTTCGAATAAAAATCCTATACACATAAATAAAACTGAGGTGTCTGTAATATCAAAATAATAACTTTTTACTAAATGGAAACACCATACATAAACAACAACACTAAAAGCAAAAAAAAAACATTTTTTTAAATATTTGTTTGTCTGACTGACTGTCTCTTTTGACTAATCGCTGGAAGAGTGGAATCAATATAGACGAAACTTTTTGGTAGATAGTTAATGTTATAAGAAATAATTTACATTACATTTATCTCAGATTAGCTGTTACCCACCACTTAGACCGCGTGGAATTTAGCAAATTTTTTTTTTTTCGCTGTAATATTGAATAATATCTGGATATAGCTTCTTTAGTTTCGAGGAACCTTAACTTTTATTTCTATATACACAAATAAAATTGAAGAGTCTATTTGTAATGTTAAAATAGCAGCTATCTATTAAGTAGACATGTTAAATTAACTATGCTATTAAGTATAAATTCGAGCAAATGACCATCGTCAGTTGCTGTTTGAATCACCTCAATACTGAACGGGTGAAAATTTCATTAAAACTTATAATTCACTTTTTCTATTTTTTTATAAATGAATATTTTTTCTACAATATTCAGTGAACCTTTTTGATTTGATTTTTTATTTTGGGGTAATATTAGGACCGCACACATTTTTATCTTATTTTAACATACTTCTTATACAAGCAAATTTCTAAATAATAGCTTATTATTATTGTACAATTAACACATTTCGCTGCGTCTACCGCTTAAAGTTGAGGTAATCCTTATTTGAACTAATCCTCAATAAAATTAAGCCTACAAATCGTTTTGTTCAGTATTTATATAAATTCGAGAAGGTAAATAATCGCTCGACAATAATTCTCATGACGGTGCATAAACAATTTGTGCAGTATCATTCATTAGCGATGTGCGCTAAAGACGAGCCAAGAGAAAACTGGGAAGTGATTTGAAATTCACTGAATTTTTGGTAGGTGGTACAGCCATCGCTGGCTCTCTTCCCTGGGAGCTGGAGGCAGAAGTTCTTGCCGTCGTATACAGTTACGCGGCGGCAGATAAGTTCGGGGGCGAGCCTCCAGCACACAGGGAGATTGCTGCGTTGATGACGAAAGCTCGCAACGAGCAAGTAGAGTGGAGGAGGCAGGACCTGGCAGGCGGGCGTTATGGATGATATACCACAGACACCGTCCGCCTGGTTCTGCCGGAGTAGATGACCAGGGCCTGGGGCCCCCTGACGTACCGTCTGGTGCAGGTGTTGACTGGACAGGGATACTTCGGCTGGTGCCTGCACCGAATAGCACGCAAGAAGCCCACCACCTCACCACCTCTCCTGAGTGTGTGGCGTGAGACGATCAGCGCCGCGCCTTGGCTGCGGCAGTAGGGGGCGATCTCTCACTGCCGAACGTGGTTTCCGTAATGCTCGGCAGTGAGTAAGTATGGACTGCTGTAGCTGTTGTAACGAGGAGGTCATCTCGCAGAAGGAGGCGGCTGAGAGAGCCCGCGAGGAAGATTCGCAAAATGGCCCTATCCGCCAAAGAAGAGCAGGCTGGAGGGGAACGTGGAACGCTCGCCTTCTCCCACTACCGTAGGCGAACCTGAAGGGATGGGTCGGGGGACCCATCTCCTCATTGTACGGGTGAGGCTGACGAGGGGAGGCGACTGGTAGAACGGCATAGTGACATCACTATGCATGATGGACTATGCTGTGTAGTACAATCTAAATACAAGGATGAACAACGCGAGATTGACGATCGATTAGCTATTGTCTATGACACGCTGACATTACATGCATAATGTGCTGATCTAGTGGCTTGACCGGTAGAATATCATTCCGATGTCCGCAGGTTTGAACCCCGGCATGTACCAACGAATTATTTGAAATTCGCGTATATTTGCTAATTTAAATTGATAACACTATCGGCTGACGGTGAAAGAAGACATCGTGAGGAAAGCGGAACCTGAGAAATGTACTTGTAGTACTACTGTATGTGAGAAAGTGTAGAAATGTGGATTTCTCAGAGTTTGAAATCGCCAATATGTCATGAGCTGGCGCGGCGTGGTGATCATCACCATACCTTCTTTCAAGAAGAGGCCTATGGCCCTGTAGTAGGTCTCTTACAGGCTGATGATGATGATGAATGGCACGTTGGTTTTCAAACGTAAAAATATTAATACCTTTTCTTGTTCCCCGAGTGTTTTGAAATGTTGACACAAGATTTTTGAAAACGAATAAAAATGAGTAGAGCCAAAGCAACGCGTGATTTGATACAGCTGGTATTAAAATATAATCTTGTAAATTAACTGTTCTTTTTATAGAACCTTTTTCGAGTAATGCCAAAGATATTGTATAACCTAGAAGTCATATTTGACCAGGGATTCTCCCGACTAGTTCCTAGAAACAGTGAGTGAGTGAGTGAAGTGAAAGTATATTAAATTTCCAACATAAATAAATACATGTTAAGTACATAACAGATTTTCATTCTTGTAATAGTTACAGACTCTATGGTCATTACCGGTAATAAATTCTGATGTTAGACAATTACGCAAAATGTATGATGTAATAACGCAATAAGTGAAAAAATGTACATCATTTTATTATAACTACATCATACATAAATTAAATAATTAGTACTAAATTATGAATATATCTTTAAAATATATAAAAATCCAGTGTCATGATGTTTGCCCGCAATGAACTCCGAAACTACTAAACCGTTCTTCATGAAAGTTGGTATTTATGTATAATTTAATCCAACTTGAGCGATAGGATAACTAATATTTCGACTAATGGCCACTATATTTTTTAATTACAAATTAAACGATTGTCAATGTTGATTATTGTTATTAATTATAAGTTTCATTGGTCTCGAACAGATGGCGCTATAAATTATTTTGTTGATAGAAATCTGAAGTACTTACCGATTATTATAGATGTTTCATAGATGGCGCTACGTTTCAATTTAGAATTTCTTTTTCAACTCCAGTTTATTTTATGGTGCACGTGTTTTGTTACTCTATAACTTAGTTCTTTCAAAATAGTCCGTATTACAATTTGAATGAATTTACGACTTTAAGAATAACAGTTGAAAAAATCTTCAGTGAAGATGTGTAAAAATCTAAGTTAATATACTGTCCGATCTTATTGAAGTGAAGACTTCTTTAGGCGCGTTGAGCGGTATTTTTAGTAGGAGATAAATTTATACTTTTAAGTATTATGCGTGCGCGGCTTGCGTTAGACTAGCGACGCGTAGTATAGGGGCCTGTGTACATATACTATTGATATTTTGCAGGTCATCATTCGGTTGATTGATAAATAGGTTTTATTAAAATGTATGTAATTATTGCTCCGAGTGCCAATATATGTGAAAACTAATGTTAATAATTTCAATAAACAAATTCTGAACTTTAAATATTGTTATCCACACTACAATTAATTTAAAAATTTAAAATAAAACACAGTTATTTCATTGCTTTGAGTTTTCTCTTCTGTCGGTAGTCCTTATGTCTGTCTCGACTTTTTTTATTACTATTACTTTTAGTCGATATACAATTAAACATACACGTTTCATGTAACATTACCTGTTATGGTATGAAAAATAAAGAATTATGAATAGCTGAATGAATTTATTCACATTTTAATCGATTCGTTAAGTTAAATGACGAACGAAATTCATATTAAATCTCTCTTTAGCATCTCGTAGTACTCCATTAGCCGTTCTATTTAGTTGTAAACTCTATTTTAAGATAATCTATACTATAATAAAACTGTAGCAAGGTCAAATCTGTACATTAAATATTTTTTGGAAATTTTGATCGGGGTAGACTTTGTTATCGATATAGAAGCCAAAAATAATCTTTTTACAATTTTTGTCTGTCTGTCTGTCTGTCTGTCTGTCTGTCTGTCTTTCTGTCCCTGTGAACACGCATCACGCTGAAAGTACTGAACCGATTTTAACGAAACTTGACACAATAATAACTAATATTCCAAGGTTACATTTAGGATACTTTTTGTCCCATAAAACGCAAGGGGTTCTCCAGGATAACGAAAGACAAAAAATTGTAGTTAATGTAACTAGACTTTTTTGCGACACCTTAGTACAAGAGCCAGCAATGTTGGAAGAACGAGAATTTTAGAAAAGCTGGTTCTTTAAAATGAAGATATATTATGCCCTTCCAAACAAAATTCAGGTTACCTGGTAGCCGGTTAACGTTGTGTTTTTTAATGCGCATCACACTTTTACAGGTTAAAATTTTGGGTTATAAATAATTTATGGAACATTTTTTTTCAGTAACTTTTAAACGCTATTAAAAACACGAATTTATCACTGCCAGACAATTTTGTTATTGATAATAATGTGCCCGATGATATTCTTTATAAATAAAATAATTCATTTCAAACTATTTTATTTTTTCCATTGCAAAGAACATATTTCATTTTATTAACCATTATGATATTGAGATTTCACCGTAAACACCGTAAACGAAAAACAACGATAAACGTAGACATATGACTTGAGACTGACGTCATCGTGAATACATGCGTCTATAACAGGCGCTTCCACAATTATCGCTATCTTTATCATACATAAAATGGGGTAAATATATCAATGCAGTTGCAGTATCTAGCTCTAAGTTTCTAAACGTTTTCAAAGCATTAGCCGGTTTTAATTGGGGTGTTCATCCATAACATTTAGTTCGTTTATACTTCAATATTACACGCAGTCCAATTAACTATGCCAGCTTTCGCCAGCTTTCTTTATGATAGTAGTGCTCAGGTTAACCTCTATAAACTTGAAAAAATCCAAAACCAGGCCATGAGAATTATCGGGGTTTCATTAGAAGTACTCTAATCCATGTTATGGAAAGCGAATTGAGCATATACCCATTACATCTCAGGAGACAATATTAAGTTGGCAAAATTCTATTTAAATTTATGTCATTCGAAAAGAACGAACTAACTAATGTATCAGAAGAACTGTCCACCTCTTTCCAATCACTCTATTGGCGTAAAAGAAAAATACCACTATTTTTTCTCAATATAAAAATACTCCAAGTCAAACAAGTATAAAACATGAAATATTCACTTTACACACCTGGATCGATAACATTGATTTGCAAAATATATTTAAAATAAATGTAGATGGTATTTGGAAGCCAAAGCGTCAATATGATATTGTTAAAATAAAAGATATTTGTCTTCAATATATAAATGAATATTATCAAAATTTTGTTAAAATATTCACTGACGGATCTAAAGCTGGTAATTATTTAGGAGCCGCATTTTTTGAGTCAAATTCCAAAACTTTTATGAAATTTCAAATTGATGAAAACATTTCAATTATGCACACTGAATTAATAGCAATTGCAGAGGCCTTATCATTTGCACAATGAACTGAGCCCATTAAGATTGTTATTTTATCCGATTCAAAAAGTGTTCTTCAACACGTAGCGCGATGTACCTCGACTTTTCGAGGAATACCGATAGCCTACATACACTATTTTGAAGCAATTACTAGATTTCAAAGCAAAGAACAAAGTAATTGTTTTACAATGAATCCCTTCTCATATAGGTATAACTGGGAATGAAAGAGCTGATCTTTTAGCTAGAGAAGGAAGGCCTCTGAAGGTGCTCCTATTAATATTTTACCAACTTACTTGGATGTATGCTCAGATTTTAAAAATAGCTGTTACTCGCATTGGAAGGAATACTTTGATGAGCGTTCTAAAACAAAAGGAGTATGGTACAGAAAGATTCAGCCACATCCCTTACGGTCACCATGGATTGATGACAGTACGATTTGCTGTCGGGAAGCAATCACAGGAATAAGATTACGCTCAGAACAAAAAGTTCGCCTACCTGATGCGTAAAGTACTATCACCACTCTGCCAGAGTTGTGAGCTCATCGATGATGTGCACCACATCCTGGCAGAATGTGTTCGAAACGAAGATATTAGATCTCGGCTTAATACTTCTGGTTCGTTCCACACTGGTTTGTACAATTCGTTATTGTCTGACCCCACTTCGAAAGATGCTAAAGAATTGTACAAAATTAATATAAGCTATTGTTAAGTGTATTGTCATTCTTATTGTTATATAGTTGTATATCACTTAGGCGATATAGCCGAGAAGGCGACTAAGCCTTCATTAAAAATGAAATAATAATAATATTAAAATTACAGCTATCTTAACATGGTTTGGACATACTTTATTTTATTTACAAAAAAAATAGCATCGGGCACATTATTGTTAATAACAAAAATGTCTGGCAATGATAATTTCATGTTTTAGTAGCGTTTCTAAGTTAGTAAAAAACAAAATATTCAAAAATTATATAAAAATTAATATTTTTGCCTGTAAAGGTGCGATATGCACTAATAAACGCAACATTTACCGGCAGCCAGGTAGCCCGCACTCTGTTCGGAAGAACATAAAGATATATAAAAACTGGCTTATTTTCTTTTTCGAAACCGTTGCTAGCTCTTAGACAAATAGTTACAGGCAAGTGACATTTGACGCGTCGTGCTCATATCTTTTTAATATTCATATTTTTCTTCAATACAATGGAGTGTGAAAAAGTTTTAATACAAGTTGAAAATAGTTATGATATTATTCAGTGTTTCATTTATCATTATTTTATTTTATGAATACATTTTATCGTTTAATTTACAATTTAACTCTGTCAACTTGATATTTTATAATGTAAACTCTACTGACTGTATAGTAAACGTTTACAAAAAAGGGAAAGGAACTTCGTTAGAAACTGGGGGGTCCATAGACCTTTAAACCTTTTTTTCACATTACCACCAATATATGTTGGTTGCTACGAACGGGTTGTAGGCTTATTTTAAAAGATTTCTCATATACCAACTGGGTATATGTTTGATTGAGTCCCTTGATAGTTTGGATTCACAATTGGAAACCGATGGTGTGGCTGCAATAAGGTTTTAATTACCTATATTAAAATTTTTCGCGTTTAAAAATATAATTGGCACCAGTGATAACCGATTGGGTGCAGACGAAGTTGCACGGGTCAGCTAGTGTATTATAAAAATGTAATAGAAAAGACGCAACGGTGTATGAAATGAAAAATAAACATAGATGAGACGTATAATTAAAATGGGATCGTATTTGATTTCTCTATAGCTATTATGCGTGTAAAATAAATTAATTGTAGGTAAAATCAATGCGTTTCAAATAAACTGAAGTATCCGCTATTTGTGTTGAAGATTAATTCATATTATAATAGTGGCACGCTATAATGGCCCTTTCGACAGATTACAGTCACTTTGGTAAGTGGTAGAGCCATGGTAAAGATATTACTGGTTTCAGCATTGAATGGGTCGGCTCGCCCGGAGTAGTACCACCTTGTCACAGAAAACCGACGTGAAGTAACAGTGCTGGCATTGTTGCGTTTCGTTCGGTCAGTGAGAGCGCCGGAGGATCACCTCCCCTCCCTCAACCATACCCTGTCCCCCTTCCCCCCAATCATATGCTGGCAACGCACTTGCGACTCCCCTGGTGTTGCTAGTGTCTATGGACGGCAGTGATCACTTAACATCAGGTGACCTGAAAAAAAAAACAGTAATGTCATAAATTGTTGATTTATAAAAAAAACAAATGCTGCTATGTTAAAAAAGTTGAAATGAATGTTTCGTTATCATTGATTATACTGATATATTTACGAATGTTTAATTCAATTTCTTTCAAAATATTGATAAACGAATATGAATTTCATTAGTAATGGCATCGCGTGATAGTGAAGGAACAGATTTTATGGAAACGTTATCGGTTTCTTGTATTGTGACAAAATTAATTAAAACCCGTGTTACGTGTTTTTTTATTCAACTCCAGAGGGTAGGAAGCGATGATATTTTTTAAATAAAATACTATGTTTAAAATAAACTTAAACAAAATATAAATACAATTAATTTCAATAAATGTTAGTGTACCCGAGCGATACCGGGCGCACTGCTAGTCGAAAATAATAACACTGGCGGCGACTGCGAATAAATCCTTTTGAATATTTTTTTTGTAGTTTTCCCTTGTCGGCACAAATACGGAAGACTTTAGGACCAAATGTGTAGTAATAAATTTAAGAGCCAACATTTTTCAAATGAATTTATTGAATAGAAAAACAAAATAATATGTAGAAATATTTACGATCTTATAAGGCTTTTAGACTGTAACCTGTCTGTTAATGCAATTATATCAACAGTGCACTTAGAAACCATACGACCGAGCTCTAATTCTTTGTTTATTGCAGAATATGACTTCTTCAATATATGTACTATGAAAATTATTATATAACTCGATATGCGTAAATATGACTAGCTGCTGGCCGTGTTTTCGTCGGTATTTGATGATATAATGGATTATATTCGGGTAATTTTGACTGTTTATGTAGCGTACGCCGAGATAACTCTAAGACACCATGTTTTTTCACACGTCCTTGACGGTTATCTTAACTCTTAACCTGAGAAACGTTCATCGATCCTCATAAACTTTCTCGTTTAAAATATTAATAGGATCATTATCATCATCATCATCTTACCATTAACCCACCTAAGTGGGGTCGGTTTTTTTATATCATAGGAGACCAATGAACAGGTGGGTCACCTGATGCTAAGATCACCACCGTCTATAGACACTTGCAATACCAAGGGAGTCACAAGTGCGTTGCCAACCTGTGTTTGGGGTGAGGGAGGGGAGGGGCGAGGGAGAGGTGGGGTGATTTTCCAGCGCTCGCACTGACCGAACGAAACGCAACAATGCAAGCACTGTTACTTCATGTCTGTGTTTCTGTGGGTCGGGTGGTACTACCCCGGGCGAGCCGACCCATTCATGTACAAAGGTTTTCCTCTTCCACTCTCCCCTACCAGATCTCATCTACATCTCATCATTCAAACGTTTTATACACATATCATTTTTCACACAATCCATCCACACCTTTTTCGGTCTTCCTTTACTCCTATATTTGTCCACTTTCATACTCAAAACTTTTATTGTCACACGTCTTTCATCCCTTTTCAAAATATGCACATACCGTGCTAACCTATTACTCCTCAATTTCTGTGTCACTGGTGCTGTTGTCAAACTTCCTCTGATATACTCATTCTTATTCTTGTCCATTCTGGTTACACCACACATCCATCTTAAGGATCTTCATTAACTTATCTCTGCCACATGTAATCTTTTCTAATCAATGTCTTTCATAGCCCAGCACTCGGATCCATACACCACGACTGCTCATAGGATATACGTAAAGAAAAAAATTTTACCTCTTATTACGGTCGATTGTTTTGTTTACACAGTAAATTGACTGCACCGTGCCTGATGGTGAGCACAGTACAATTCAAAAACGATGGCGACAACCGAGAGTCACGCCATCCCTCGCCGGTCGCCGCTATCGTGCCGGCCTGCATAAATGTCTCTTCACGTTACACTTGAAGGACCCCATGTTATAGGAAGGAGAGAACACATTGGCCGAGAGATTGGTCCACAGCTTCACGGTACGGCAAAGATAAGAAGTTGCGAATTTTTTAGTTCGTGCCCAGGTAGGATTTAGACCTTTGGATGCCCATTAGTAGATATATAAAGTCTACGTACAATACTAAAAATCATGGTCAGTGAATGAACGTTTGTCATATTTTTATCATATATAACTTTCGCAGTTATGCTTTGTAGTTATTTTTCCTTACTGTATAACATTTTAGCATTTACAATTGTAGGTACGCAATAAACCAAGCTTACTGACGTTTGACTCTGTAAAATACAATAGATAACATGCGATGTTTGAATTCACTTTAAATCTTAACACTTTGGATTTAAAAGTTATATTTCCATACAAAAATAATTATATGAGTACAGAGAAAAAGGAAGAAAAAGCAAAAGATAACTTCCCTAATTAAAATTTCACTGCTCACTGGCATCCATGTTGGAGGAATAAAACAAAATTTTGTTTTATTTTCCATAGTT
Organism: Antheraea yamamai; assembly: GCA_036509395.1. Taxonomy (NCBI): domain Eukaryota; kingdom Metazoa; phylum Arthropoda; class Insecta; order Lepidoptera; family Saturniidae; genus Antheraea; species Antheraea yamamai. The sequence continues at coordinate 15,811,209 of AP028429.1, forward strand.
ACGCGGACAGAATGGAGTTAATTCCCTTTGCCTGATATGCTCTGGGGCTCTGGGCCGTTTGGGTCAGTTGAGTAATTTAAAAAAGATTTAATCTATTTTAACTCCATTTAACTCCACATACATACACTTTCGTGCAAATTAATTTCACGTAAAAAACAACCTAATTACAATTTCATTTACCAGCTTCGTTCATAAGATATCCCAAGATTTATTAAGTCATGATCTCATTTCATTTTAAAGTTCATTCGAAAATGTATACTCAAAGTTTCAAAGGTAACTCTGTTATTACCTTTTGTTCTATTGTTATGCTGGAACTTTCTTTCAAATAATAATGATGGAAGCCTTTAAAATACTCGCAAAATATCTTACAAATTCCCGATGGATTGTTTTCGCGAGCGATATCTACTTATTTATAATTATTATGAGGTAAAGAAATTACTCACTTTGATAAGGAATCGTTTACTGCTAATTAAATGTTTTTTTCTGTTTTGTTAGTTTTTACTAATATTGGCTTTTACCTGTGTTGATTTATCGAAGTCATTTTCAAATTAACTTATTCGAGATTTACTAATTTAAATAAGTTCGTACGTGCTGTTAATATAAAAATCTGTAGTCAAATGATAGTACAGTAGAAACTCGATTAACCGGACTAATTGTTGTCGTTAGGCATTCGGATAATCGAAAGTCCGGATAATCGAATGTATGACAGACCTCCTAGAGTTTTGCCGGGATTTTGGTCTGTCATGTAGTGGATTTTGTATTTTATTCATAATCTTGTGTTATTTGCCTCTATATTTGTAAAATTGGGGGTTTTTTACGTAATACAATTCGGTTATTGTGCATAAGTGAAGTGAATGGAAAATAATACCACAGACAATGAATTCTGAGATGCCACAAAACCCCTTGAAAAGTTCAAACAAGAGAGCCATCTTGTTGGAAAATTGAAATAATCACACGACAATTATTGTGTAAAATATGTTTGTTGTACTGTCCATTGAAATAAAACATTGACACTGGCAAATACTACTGCGGAGCCAAAACAAGAAAAAGAAGAAGACAAACCTTCTTTGGTTTTGTGCATACGTAGTACATAATATGCACATAATTTTATGCGTTTATTAAAATACGAATACATATCAATGAAAATCAATGTTTATTAAGAAATTATAAAGAGATACATTTCCAACATAGAATGCACTTATTTATGTATGTACACACAAAATTTTCTTAGATTACATTATGTAATACTAAAATATTGCAGCCTTAATCATGAAATAAAATATTTTGGTACGTATATGGGAATAATTTGTTAACAGTATGTATTTGGTAATTTACACAATACATAGGTCACGGGTGGTAGTCCGGATAATCGCGAATCCGTATAACTGAGGGCCGGATAATCGAGTTTCTACTGTAAATGTAAATTAGTCCAAACTTATGTAACTACGGAAATACCATTCTCAGTAATAAAAGTGGGTATGTGCTTCGGACCATATGACAGCAGTGAAAATTTACAAATAAGTTCATGTACATTAAAGTTAATACATCTTTATCAACTTTAAAGTAAAGTAATAAGTAATGTAATGTAATAAGTAAGTCATTCTGAAATACTCGACGTGACGTGTCCTGCGCATTGATGAGTTACCACTCTGCCTTATCAATTAACTATGAGTTTATTATATATGCATAGAATTCTAGATTGCTAGATCGTGTTTCAAGTAGAGTATTTTGGTGAAGACTAAAACGCTTGATCGTTGTAATTACTTTAAAAATAGCGGAATATATAGTTTTTTTATTATGTCATAGCAGGCAGACGGACAGGTGGGTCACTTATGTTAAGTGATCGCCACCGTCCATAGACACTAACAATACCAGGGGAATCGAAAGTTGCCAGTATGTGTTTGGGGGAAAGGGAGGGAGAGGGGAGAGGAGAGGGGATGGGATGGGAGGTGGGCCTCCGGTTCTCTCACTGACCGAACGAAACGCAACAATGCAAGCATTGTTACTTCACGTCGGTTTTCTATGAGAGGGTGGTACTACCGCAGGCGAGCTGATCCATTCATGTTAAAACTTCAGCGTGGCTCTACCAACTACAGTAAAAATTATGAAAATAGTGTTTCTAAAAAGCTGTTTATGGAAAATGCCCAACCAACAATACTTCCAGCTTTTCAAGCCTGCTTCATCCACGCGTAAATTTTCTTCATTACAAGGAGACACTTGTAACATCAAAGTGTTAGGGATTGCGTCAAGGATGCTAATCCCTTTTACGTAAATTGTGTAAAGATGTAAGAATATACCTATAGAGACTTATACAAAATAACGTCTTAAAGTTTCCAGTTGGTTTTCTACTGTACATTTATATGAGGAACGAAAAAGGAAAAACTCAAAGACAGATTTGTCTATTGGTGTTTGAGTTTGTAACGACCGAACAGTGTGTTTTAAGAAAATTATGTTAATTCTCATACATTATACTGTTTTCTAATTAATGCGTTACACAATTATGCTGAATGTAACATCGTGATAAATTTAGGATGCATTACAATTGATAGAAAAAAAAGTGCGTGTGTACTTATGTACACGCGTTAGAAGTTAAAGTTAAAGTCTTTGGCGTAACAAGATAAAAATCTTTTCAAAAATTTTATCTTTCGCCTTATTCTACATATGTAGAAAAAACGACACTAACAATAGAAAAAAGGTATTTAATACATTGAACGTTTTAATACAAAGAAATACAAATATAAATACAAAATGTTGACTATAGCTAACTTCACGGTGTCGGTTTTTTGTGACGGTGTGCGCGCGCATCGCAATAACTTCAGGGTGTCGGTTTTTCGTGACGGTGTGCGCGCGCATCGTAAAAATTTACTCTCATCATTTTTCCCTAACGCGGCAAAAGAAGTATAACTTCAAAAAAGAGTTCATGAAAACATTTATTGTTTTAATTGTTGGGATATTGGATTAAATACCCCAACACCGTTTCAATGACCATCATGAAAATTGGCATACCTTAGTTTTTTCTGCTCGAGAAACTTTTTATACCATAGATATTATTATAACTCGCCTCTAAATGGTGCTGCATCATATTGTACCGATCAACCAATCATCATGAAGATTGGACACAATATCCATTTTTCTATTACTCAACGATTTATTACAACAAATAATACCAAACGCGTATAAATTCGGAGTTAAAGATAGTACCCGGCATTTGATTTGGTTTTTCGGGAAAAGGAGTGGGACGTCGGACTAAGCTCGGGGCCCGGTTTTGTAAACCGTTCTCTCTATCACACAGCGCAATGGCCGCGATAGACAAAGACAACACTATACAAAACCGAAATTGGCTGACTATCTCTGTTTTCTCCCCGACGTAACTAAACAAAAGTCGGATACTGTATATTGTATTCAATTTAGAACAAAAAAAGCATTAATGAATGTCATATTCGGCTGGTACGAGAAAAGAAAATACCTACATAAAGAATAGGATGTACTTATTTCTTTCATTACATCATTTAGAATTGGCCCTTGGAACTCATGTTATGAATATTCGCATACAGGAACGTAATGCTAGACGGATTAAATCTTACGTAAACCTTCATTAAATTAATTAAATTCTAGATTTTTAATTAAGATTACTGCCGCTTTCCAGATAAACTGTGTAATGTTTTAATTCAGTTGATGTTTTCATTTTTCCTTTATGTTAATTTTAAGGAAAACGAACTGTATATAGAGGCTCAATAAACATCATATATTACTAGCGGCAATTTAACTGAACCAATTTACCTGAGACACCTATGTTTTTTACTATAATTTATTGTAAAAGAACTACCCTACTTGGGTATAAAAGCACAGAAATGTAAAACTTTCAGTGACAAAAAGAAACTAAATAGTTATTTTTGTAAAAGGAACGCAACAATACAAAGTTTATATTTAAAAGAAAAGTATTGTTATTTGCAAACCATACATTTGTGGTATACACTTTGTGTAAAGTAGGCCAAATGAAGACGTTATTCTGTATACCTACAATGTACTGGATTTAGTAATATCGCTTAGATTAATGAACCGTGACACGTCTTTAGTGCGACTGAGATAACAATAGATTCACATTAAGAAACTAATTGTAATCAAAGGGAGTCAAAACATTATACACTCAATAGTGATGTCCCTACATGTATGCGTATATTATTTTTTATACGAACGAATGCGGATATTATGAAATGTAAACATAAATTTAACTTGTGTGCGTGTGTATGTGACTGAACTCCTCCTAAACGACTGGACCGATTTTGATGAAATTTTGTGTGCGTGTTCCAGTGAATCCGAGAATGGTTTAGATTCACAATTGGACCCGGTAGGTGGCGCTGCGGTTGAATTTTTAGATTTTTTTTATTATCAAGGCAGGACAACGTCCGCCCGGGCCGCTAGTATATATATATAATTGAAATCGTTATTTATTTTTACTTTATCAAGTGTTTAAAAAATACTTTGGATTATAACATTAGCTATATAGGAACGTTATCATTACATAGTATAAAACAACAAAGTCCCCCACCACATCTGTCTGTCTGTTCGCGGTAAACTCAAAAACTACTGAACGGATCTTCATGCTGTTTTCACCAGTGCATAAAGTGATTCATGAGGAAGATTTTGGTATATAATTTGTCAAGGTTTTTTTATAATCAGGGCGGGACAATGTCTGCCGGGCCCGCTAGTTTAATTATAAATTTGTTAGTATGATATATAACATTACGATGAAATAGTTCTCAATATTAGTGTTAAAAGCTTAAACTAAAATAAAAACTATTTTTAGTTAACCTAAATAATATGTACATAGGGCTTTTACAAAACAAACGCAAAAAAATGAGGCAGTTATAAAGATTGCCGATAGAAGTGAAAAGTTAAAACAATTAAATGACTGTGTTCTATTTTGAATTTTTAAATTAATTATAATTTTATTTGAATTATTGAAATTCCACAATATCTAAATTTAATTTATTAATATTACTCTGGTTTCCACATTTATTGGCATTGTATGGAGTATAGATATATGGATATTTTAGTTAATTTACCTTATTGAAATTCAACAGTCGCGATGTTGCAATCAAGGCAGCAGTCCAAATTGAGGTTCGGTTACTTTGGCGCCCTTGAGTTTGTTGCCATACGGCTGAGTGCCTTAAGCGCTCGTCCTAAAAACTCTGGTGAAGCTTCAAAGGCCCTAGCCAGGACAACAGCGTTACTCATATCGAAGAAAAAAATTAACAACTCTATTTTGGATATCGAAAGGAATACCAGGAGCTGTAAAATGTGAGTAACGGTATACATGGTTTCTCTGTAATAATGAATTTGTATTATTTTTGTATTGATGTATACGAATATATATATTTTACTAAACACGGCATTTCATTACCTACGAATATTATAACATTATAAGGGTATATTTAAAACAATTACATGTGTTTAAAAAATGATATTTTGTAAACGTATTAATATTTTCGCGTTTTTGTGGGGATACGTGATACGTCACTATTCGACGTACAATTACATGAAATTAATTCGAACGTACACCGCGAGTAGATTTTAAACCGTCCTGATTTGCATTTTAAGTATTAATTCCGACGGTTGATAACAAACAGACGTGGCGGTGATTAAATCTGTGAAACACGTGCGTCACAATAAAGCGAGATATATGCATTTTTTTTTGTTTTCATTGTTCCACTTATATAATACAACAAAGGGTTGGACACAAACAATTAAGCATTTATATACATACATGTTTTAAATATACATGTACATGAGTGTGACCCACAAAGAGAACGACTATATTTTTTTCATTGGTTGTCATGAAAATACTATTCAACATGACGGAAAAAATATGTCAAAGTTATTTCCCTGTTTACAATTTTCATTTCTCATTTAAATAACAAAGATTTTTTTTGTAATTAGTATTCTATTACTCAATAACTAATAAGCTTAATTAAAACCAGTAATTTCCATTTTTCTAGGGAATTAGATGATCTATAAAAAGGTCCGGAATGAATTTTTCGCTAAGTCGATTTGTTTAAAACTTATTTAGGACTAGTTGAGGCCGCGATTTCGTCCGCGTGGAACTTAATGCAGAAACAGTCTTTCGTTTACTGTGTATTAGATATTATTTATACATTATATATTATCCTGTTTTATGTAAGAGATTAAATTACATTTACTTACCTATACTTTTCTCGTACATAACTCGAGCCTTTATTCAAATTACAATAACTTTTGATAGTGTGGACCGATTTTAATGAAATGAAGACTAAATATTATTAGAGGATATTTATGATTTTATTGATGAGGTTTTATCGTGAACGCAGTACTTTAGCAGTGATGAAACAAGCAGACAGATGGATAGATTGACAGACAGATATTTATATAATTAATTTTTACTTTTTATGTTATAGGAGGCAAACGGACAGGTGGGTTATCTGATTTTAAGTGATCACCACCGTCCATAGACACTTGCAACATCAGGGGAGTCGCAAGTGCGTTGCCAGCCTGTGCTTGGGGGAGGGAGAGGGGGGAAGGGGGAGGAGGGGGGAGGTGGGTTATCCGGCACTCTCACTGACCGAACGAAACACAACAATGCAAGCACTGTTACTTTACGTCGGTTTTCTATGAGTGGGTGGTACTACCACGGACGAGCCGATCCGTTCATGCTGAAACCAGTAATAGCTTCAGCGTGGCTCTACCACCTCCAGCTACCACCATTAAATTAAATATCTATCGCCTAGCACTTATAGGTGTGTTCCGTAATTGCACTTGATAGCCAGTTTTCCTCTAGCTTTGGCGTGTTTGCCAACTTCGTCATTTAGCATCATGGGAGATTGTGGTCAAACCTGTCATATAGATTATATAAAAAAATTAAAAATATGTTTTTTGATTAAATTATTATGTGCTATAAGGATATGTTCCAGGAAATACTTTGAAATAAAACGGAACGACATAAAGCGGTTTACTGTAGCGAGAATGTGTTCTATCTAGGGAAATATCTTCGTTGGAATTAAACGGTCCACTACAAGGACTGTTGCATGTACATGTTAGTAATAAATTTTACAGTTAGTTTACACCAATAAATCCTAATGTTTATAAATTATAATATACTAAAATGTTAATTGATTTTCAATAGTAAGTTAGATGATATTGAGAATCCGTGACGCTGTAATTATGTACGTTATTTAATGTCGTAAAACCGTCGTGGCTATAAAAAACATAGATAAGTCTTACTTTGACGTCTCACTGCAACAAAAAACATTAGTTTCTATGCGAGGTGTACATGAAGAAGTTAATCTGAAACTAATCATAGAAAGAGCGAAATATTAGTAACTAAAACTCACATATCACCTCCACACACGTGCACGCATATACGCTTACACATGCAAGTGGAAGGGTTTTATTTTTTCCCTTATCAAACTGAAATAGTTTAGAAAATTATCCGATACGAAATATATATAAGAATTGTTTAGGTATGTATGCCTGGTACACATATATGTTTCAACAATTCATATATGTATGAATAGTTAGCTTAGCTTAGGTTAGCTCAGATAGGTCGCGAATTGCATGTATCAAGCAACAGCCCAAGCCGAGGTGTGCCGTGCACCCTGGACCTAGTTGTCAAATAAAATCGGCTGAGTGTCTTAAGCGCTCGCCTTAGTAACTAAAACGACAAAAAACGGTTGACGATTAAATGTAACGTAGGTTGACACTGTTGGTATGTAACTTTAAAATATAAAAAAAATATTATTAGTTAATATATGTTGCAGATTGACGTGTAATGACCACAATCGATTACGTATTTCGCTCCGTCGCGGAACACTATTTAGATAAACTAATGGGCACTTTTGGCGTGGGTTACTAACGCAAACAAAGTATGACGTCACGAATGGATCTTGCAACGCACGTGCTTGGTTAAGCAGAACGTATTATTGTCGTAGTAACCAGAAAGAGTATGAGATAAACGTGTGATAAATTTAATTTGATTGTTTTCCTTTGTGATTATTTTAAAATTAATTATGTTTATACAAATTTCATATTAACAATTCCTTACTGAAGTTTATATTAAACAGCATCTTCTTAGATCTTGGTAGATTTCATTTTTTTTTCAGTTTTACTTCTTATACACTTGGTTCTTATCTAAAAAACGATATCTTTATCTGACAAAGTTATTCAACTTTTAAGAACGACGATTTTTACAAACATTATGCGTTCAAGGATGTGTGAGTGAAGGTGGGCAAACGGTGTGATACAAATACGTAGGAGAGGTAAAGTCACTTTCACACACAACAATTGCCCACAATTTCCTCAGTAACAGAGTGTTACTGAACTGGAACCGATTGCCTGACGAAATAGTATCTGCTAATTCTGTACATGGTTTTAAAAACCGACTTGACAACTGGCTCCGGACTAATAAACTCACTTTATTAAATGAACATCTGCAGTGACCAAAACCCGACAAAACATTTCGACACAGTGTGATATAGACGAACCAGCAATTATGCTGCTTGTCTATTAACTATAAATAAATAAATAAATAAAGTGAAAATTGTTTACAAAGAACTTTTGTAAGCGAAATATAGTTTTTATTTTAGTTTGTTTTCAATTTCATTTTTTTTCGTCTCTTCCTCTGTATATACAATATATTGTAAAGATAATAAACAACGCAGGTGAAGTTACGGGTATCAGTTAGTTTATTAATAATTGACTATTATATACAAAGTATGAGACATTTTTTTTGTTGTCTAGCGAATGTTTATGTTCAAGGTAAGTAGTTAAAATTACTAGAATTTAACGGACGGTAAAACATTATGCCAGGCTATTAACTTACCAAGGTGTAAACTACTGTGTAGTTGTATTAGTTGATCCAAAAATACATCACACAAAACCAATAATTGAGCAAGTATTTATTAACTATTTCCTGATGTGTGGTATTTTGCGGGAAAAGTACCCTAAGTCAATAGACAATTCTAAAGTCGTTAACCACATATTGCTGTAATTCAGTTTTTAATTGCATTGCGCTAAAGCCAGGCACAGGGCGAACATTCTCTGTACCGAATAAGAATCTAATCATAGTTTACGTTCGGATTGAAGAGAGTTTTCGATTCCTTTGTTTACCAGACCTCGTAAATTACTTTTCTCCGTGGACCTATTTCAGAGGAATGGGGAAATATCCTTAGGTAAAAACTAACTACTGCAATGGGAAGTAACATAGTTAGTTTTCAAGATAATCCTTACTAATATTATAAACGTAGAGGGCCGTAATGAGAGTCAGTTCACTCTGGGTGTAGCGTGTTTGGCGTCTCGGGCCACAATGTCATTTAACACCAAATATCATGGTTAAACGGCCTCAAGCCCATGAGGAAAAATTGGTAGAGGGCCGTAATGACAGTCAGTTCACTCTGGGTGTAGCGTGTTTGGCGTCTCGGGCCACAATGTCATTTAACACCAAATATCATGGTTAAACGGCCTCAAACCTATGAGGAAAAATTGGTTTGTAATGTGCTTAGCATCAGGCATAGTGCAGTCACTTTTCTGTACAATTAGTCTGGTTTTCACATCTATAGGCACTCGGAGCAATCATTATATACATTTTTATAAAGTTTATTAACCAATCGAAAATATGATGAACTGCAAAACATCGATATGACATGTACACAGACCGCTGGTCTGACACAAGTCGCGCAAGCGCAATACGGTCGGTCACGCTTCCTAGCATCTCATGACGTGAAATCATAAATTTATCTCCAACCAAAAACAGCGCCCGACGCGCCTAAAAAAGTTTTCACTTTAATAAATATTAAATACTAGCGGGCCCGGCCGACGTTGTCCCGCCCTAATTATGAAAAAATCCTTGACAGATTATATACTAAAACGTTCCTCATCAATCAATCTATCCACCGGCGAAAACCGCATGAAAATCCGTTCGGTAGTTTTTGAGTTTATCGCGAACAGACAGACAGACAGACGCGGTAGGGGACATTGTTTTATACTATGTAATGATGACAGATTTGAAATTAAGCGTACCGAAATAAAAGTTATTAGTGTGATGACATTTAAGAAGGTTCTTTGCTTTTGATGAATTGTAAATGTCAAAGCGGCAAAAAAATGGATTTGAATTATTTAGACAATTTACTTTTAACGTTAATATTAGTACGTTGTACCTATGCGAATCCGGGGCGGCTCGCTAATTTAAGAAGAACAATTGTTGTTTCATCTTTTATAAAATGATTAGAGCATTTCGAATTTCATAAACAATTCCATTTTCTAAATGCCAGTTTATAAATGCGAAACTTCGCATGCACATCACAAATATTGAGAAATAAAGTAAACATTATCTATACAAATAAATAAAATTGATGTGTTTGTTTATAATGCTAAAACAACAGCCTTTTATTAAATGGATATTGGTGGCGGATGATGGTATTTGTAACAAAAAACAATTTTGAAAATCCTTGCCTCTCTGTTTTGACAAATCTCCGAAACGGTTGGACCAATTTTCACGGGACTTTCACTGATAGATAACGGGTATTATAAGGAGTAACTATAACCGTAGTTGTACAATTATTAAAAAAAATAGTGTTCCGCGCAAATATTATCACCTAATGAAGCAGTGTCCTGTGTTTATCTTTGTTGAACTAATATATTTAACTAAATCGTATGCGGATGAATTTGTGGGTAACAGCTAGTTTATACATATATTTGAAATTGAATAAAGTTTTATTTAAATATTACGTGCTTCGTGTGATTATGAAAGAAGTAAAAGTTTCACGTGAAAGCTGTTTACCGCTTTGAAACTATAAAATGAAAAAGAACAGACATCGTTAATTGTTATTGAGAAATATATGGTTTGTATATATGTATACGTGTATGGTTAGTGTTTGGTTGGTGAAGGATTGCACCAATGAACCACAATGCACCAACACACACCCACCCACACACGTGCACGCATCTACAGCAGATACATAGATTCTATAATGGGCCTTTGTTTCTTTTTGACTAGGTATCCTTAGCCAAAATTGAAAGACTCTAAATAAATGTACGCGTGCGTGCAGCACATATACAAGTATACAAAATAACTAACGTATACATACATGTCTGGTTAGCTTAACTTGCATGGCTATTTCAATTCGTGTTATTGTATTCAAGGCAACAGCGAAAACCACGGTTCGACCATTTTAACACTGAATGCCTTAAGCGCTCGTCTGTAAAGCCCGACGAAGCTGTGAAATTCCGCCAGAGGTCAACAACGGTTAGAAAATTTGAAAAAATGTCGTATTTTATACGGAATCTATATGCTTACCTAAATGCGTTGATAGTAATGAAGAATGAAGCTTCGTCGCATAGTCAGTATTTAATAAATGAAACAGTTATTATGTTACTAACAAAAAGTTATGTAATATATGACCCTTCTGGTTGAGTGGCCGCAAAGGAAAGTTTTCCTCGCAGATAACATATAATACGAACTGTACAGTTTTCAATATGGTGCATAAAAGTTGTTTTCGCGTGAGTTTGAGATATATTTTGTCCCTTCCTGTGTGTGGTTTCATTACTCATTTTAATTCAACATAATATTATTGTACGTTGAGAAAATAAATTTATCACATTAGTTATTTTTAGATATGAAAGTTCTTTTGGAGTTATCATAAAATTTATTTCATTATGTATAGTAAATCTAAATATTCAATATAATAAGGCCACTCGCAAATTAGGTTACTATTACTTTAACTATAGCACCAAACGTAATAACTTCTGCGCGAGTAAGAAAAATTTAAGCGATCTTAATAAACTTTTAATCCACTATCAAACATGGGCGATACTGAGTTCGCTTCTTGAAACATTTCTATTATTTTATCTCGTTGCTTTTTTTTATTGTAGCTAAGCAAAATGACTGTACTGTGCCTGATGGCAAGCACAGTACAATTCAAAAACAATGGCGACCACCGAGAGACATACTATCCATCGCTTAGACTTCTCAAGTCTGTGTAATAATTTGCTCATAATTTCCAAGCAACTAGGCTGTTTCTAATCTACTATACTCGTAATAAGAACTTAAATCAAACGTGTCTGTACTTTTTAGATTTCTATAAAAAAAATGTTGGACGAGCTTAGGAATAAGTAATAAAATACATTTCAATCATTTTTAGAAATGTCTGTCTGATTGTTTATCTGTCCGTCTGTTTGTTTGAACACACATCACTGCTAAAGTAATGCGGTCACGATAAAGCCCCTTCAAGATAATCATAGGGCATTCTAGTACCATTTAATCTTTGTTTCATTAAAATTGGTTCGGCCTGTGAAAACTTATTGTAATTTTAATGACGATCCGACTTAAGTACGGAGACGGAGAGAAAAGTAGGTAAGTAAATGAATTTAATACATTCAGATGATTTATGCCCGGTTTCTGGGGTACTTTAATTGTAGTTTATCTGTTCAATAGCGTTATCGGTTCGATAACTTGTCAATAATACGATAAATGTCAGTAAAACTCAACGGGTCATTTGTCAGTTTATCTAATGGATAACTTTGTTGTGTCAATAACTATTGATATTTTAACCGAGTATCTCAGAAACAGTCACAGTTTTTTAAATGAGGGATTTGCGCGAGCGCCTTGTAAAAATTCACTCTAATCATGTTTCTCACTCTAATAGAAGACTAACTTTCAGAAGTGTGTTAGTTTTTTAGGTATGTTAGGTACTATTTAGGTACAACATGTCAAGTAAAATAAAGAAATATGAATATAAATTAGTTTCGCAGGATTACTTGCCGACATAAATTTTCGTTCTTACTAATTGTTCAATTGTATGGATAGCTATACACGTAATAATCCCATATTTCCCGACCATGCGAGTTTTCAGGCTTTAAACGAGACAGTCACGCAAAATAATCATTTGAATTGTAAGTTCAAATTTCGCCCGTAAATCAATCGTCACTAGAGCTATAGTTAATTTGTTAAAAGCAAAGTTAATGTTGTATTTCGACTCACTTTCATTTGAATTCGTTGCAGTTTAATTGTACTTTATAGTTATCGTGTTTGAGACTAGATTCGTTTGTACTTTTAGAGATGATATGATAGTTGCAACTCGTGTCAACTCTGTCAAGCTATGACAGGAAGGCGTGAAATGCTCTTATCTGGCAAAACGGAATCGTAAAACTGACACGTTCAGGGGATAAAAATTTATAACCGAATGGGAAATGTCACATATTTTATATTTTAAAATGTTTATATGTTTTTTTTTAATATATGCAAACAATACATTATAATTACGAACTTTAAACTTAGTTTAGCAACCTGTGATTAAACATTTAACAGGTTTTGTTTACGGCTCTTATATATGGAGATGACTGACAACGAAAACAAAGATTACACTATACTACCTCTTTTTTTCTTGCTCTATCCTACGTGAGTGTGATCAGTGCAAAATATTTTCCTCCTTCATGTTCTGGACTATAATTTAATAGTGTTTTATGTCAGGCCACTTGTCTAACATGAACCCTCTTTGGAATTTCTTAGGTTAATGTCATAGCTACACACTAACCTACAAATTATAATAATGGTATTGGCGAATAAATATATTATAATAAAATTTAAAGTCATATAAATTAACGCTTGTAAAGTCCTTAAATGTAGTAATTTTTTAACGCTATGTAATTTTTTGTTTCCTCGCGTTTCTTTGTTACTATACTGCTTATATTATTCACATGTAAGTCGTATGCGTTCCATGAATAAATAGTATTAAGCAGTGTCTCTAGTACACGGCGTGTTTCTGTAATTATTTACAATACTAATCAATGATCAAAATATCGTGAAGCTAGCCTGTGTCCTTCTACAGGTATTCGCTATATCAAATTTCATTCTGATCCGTTCACAGATATATTCGTGTTAGTGTAACAAATAGGTAAATAAAGTTATTACCGCATTTATAATATTAGTTATGAAAATCCATCCAAACACTATTTATAGTCAAATTTAGAATGATAATTTTGACAGCTCACGCCTATGAAGAGTTTTTACTGGTCCTCTTATCGTAGTGATGTGCCACATATATCATTAAACCACAAACTATATTTTATTATTCGTTAATACTAACGTTATTTTAATTATCTATCTTGTAATATAATGTCTTATTCGTGCCATCGATATCAACTACTAATTACAGAGGTTTTATGAGAAAAATGTAGATATCTCGAAAACTGTTGATCGTAGCTTAAGAAGAAGCAAAACTCACCTCACTCCGTCCGCACAAAGAAACTCGCGTCAGAAACAACTTTATAATCTCAGGAATATTAAAAGAAACATTGCATGTATCAGCGTGTACACACGTAGGAAGTGGAACTTCTTTGGGTTATATGTATTAAATTATATATATGAGAACGCTCATAAACTGTATACTATATGAAGCCCCGTAGTATAAACACTAACTATACATTTAGTCATTTTGTATTCATATTATAAATTAAATTTAACTATCGATTCCAAGTTATATGACAATAATAGTCGATGATAAAATAGATTCATTTTCTATACACACTACCACATTCCTAACGAGCTGTCAAAATTATCATCCAAAATTTAACAGTGTTAAAGTTAACAGAATAATACATATTGAGTTTACTATTACGCATCACTGTATACTTGATCAACTTTGAATCCTACTATATAAAATAAGTACCAGAAACACTGAAACGATTAACAATAAACTAAATTGATTCATACACTATGACTAACTCCTCACTTTACGTTCACACATGAAGGACGTGACTTTTAACGTCTTGTCACGGTCGATTTCTAAATTAGATGCTTCCATTTCATTCTTGATTTCGTCGCATGTGATAGAAAATTATCATTAAGTCGCAACATTGTCGCCCTATTGGTATTTTGGCTTGGAAAGGCAACACTTAGAAAACATTTGGAATTACTAAATTAACATGGCAAAGGAGACTAAGCTAAAGACTAATTAACCATACGTCTGTCCCCAAAAGCGAACTAAGACAGGTTTCATGTTTGTTTTCTATAAACGTTGCATTTTATGATTGATCATTAACAAACGTGTGTTGATTGCCTAATGTTAAATGATTACTGAAGCATTTAAACAGACTTTAGTCACTGTTTCATAGATACGATTTATCTGAAATAGAAAACCAAGCCTAAATCATTGATAGGTAAAGGAATGTATTACGTTCGAGTGATAATATGCGACTTTAATATTTAATTTAAATAAGAAAAAAGCCGCTAAAAATTAAAGTGTTTCGCGGTCATTTGTAAGATATTTAGTAGCGAACACAGGGCGATGTTCGTGGCATCCGTAAAATACGAGTTTTAATTAAGCCTATATTCATGATCGGACCAAGGATGGGTAATCGTATATTAATTGGTTTTGAATTATTCATATCGGTCATTTAAGGTGGATCAAATCTGCCCGTAAACACATATCGTAAAAGGTATTGAACATTTAAAATTACAGAAAGCTAGGGCGAGTCGCTAGTTGATTTATATCAAACTTGCATTCATACACTTATTCTCTCATCATTACATAGTAAAAAAACAAAGTCCCCTACCGCGTCTGTCTGTCTGTTCGCGATAAACTCAAAAACTACTGAACGGATTTTCATGCGATTTTCACCAGTGGGTAGAGTGATTCATGCGGAACGTTTTAGTATATAAATAATCAGGGTTCCGCTAGTATCATATCTACTAACAAATACTTCTTAAACTACACTTTGAAATTACCTATATTTGAACACTTTATTAGATAAATAGTAATAATTTCGTTGTTTTTCTACAATATTCATATTAATCTATAAATCTAAGTTTCCCAGCCCATAAAGTATTTATTCTGAATTTGTCAATCATTAAACTCTACGATAAGTGGTTCATCTGCTCTGAATTATTACTTTGAATGAACTTAATAAAGTATTAATTATTTCTCATGAATATTGCCAAGTTTACACTAGTATTTATTACTGTACATTAATTCTTACTAAACTGTTATCATCGCCTAGTATGATGAAATGCTGCTAAGCAACGAACCAATTTGTAACAAGTGAGATTTCCTAATATAACACGTAACAAGACAAACTTAAAAGAATCAACTTCTAACGAAATTTTATTTAAAATGTATTTGCTAATTAATCCACCTTTTTACTATTACATTATTTCCAACTTGATTTGAAATACTGCTTTGATTAAATCATTATAAATGTCATCACGATATACGTATGTATGCGAAATGTGTATGATTGGTCGTAAAAATGTGTGCGTGAGAGCAGACATGACATATCTTTTTCCGAACGTTATCTAAATATCAAGTGGTTTATCTAATCTAATTGTAATAGTATCACTCAAATTTCGACATGAGAAAGTCGCATGGAAGGGCATAACTTATTTTCCTTACGTGACGATTTATGGTAGTCAACACTACCGAGAGCAGCGTTAGCAAATTTCGTTCCAAAAAATATAATAAAACTACAAGCTAAATTTAAAATGAGAAGCCATATTTTACAAAGTATTTTACTGTTTCAAATATATGAATCAATTTTCTAGTTCTCAGGTAACTTCTCACCGCGAGACCGCAGACTGCGGCAGCTATAATGAACAATGGCGCTTCGTTGGATAGGGAAATGAAATCTGCAAGTTATTTATACATTTAATAATTTATATACGAATAACTATTTTATAAACCTTTTTTTTCGAACTGACTACGCTATTGACCTACCAAGGTTTTAACAACTTCACCGGACTACTAAGGCGAGCGCTTAAGGCACACAGCCGATTTTATTTGACAACTAGCTCAACGGTGCATGGCTTTTATAAATATATACATGCTTAAAATTTACTTTAAATCACTACATATTATAAAACAAAGTCCTCTGCAGCGTCTGTCTGTCTGTTCGCCATAACCTAAAAAAGTACTAAACAGATTTTCCTGCGGTTTTCACCGGTAGATAAAGTGATTCACGAGGAAGGTTTATGTATATAATTTTTCAAGTTTTTTTTCATTATCAGGGTGGGACAACGTCCGCCGTGCCCGCTAGTTCTAAGTTTAAGTTTAAGGCGTGGTTACTTTGCTTCATTATTTATAGCTTTTAGCTTTTGACCACAATCGCATCTGTTGTTAAATGACGCTATGGTCTAAGGTCTAACATACCAAACCTCGACGGGGCTGGCTCTCAAGTGCAGCTGCTGACAGTGGTAGCCAGCTAAGTGGGTATTAAGAAAAGCCATAGCATACAATAGTTGCATCATTATGTTTTCCTTCATCGACAGCTCCGGCACGTTGAAGGATTCTCAATGAGCTACCTACAATTTAATCACCAAATGGTAGACTTCACAAAGTATTATCTACGCTACATGTCATTATGAGAGGTAAAGATGACATTTAACAGATATAACTTAAAATCAATAGAAATAATATAAATATTAATCAGAAAACTATCTATAAATAAAAAAAAAATTATGGACAGTCCATAATTAATCAACACAAAGCACATAATTATTATGGAACAATGAAACCATTCTCGCGAGAACCAAGCCGCAGGTATTAGCTTGTGTATTGTATTTTATATTGCAAACTAGCAACCGCTCGCGACTTAGTTTATGTTCGTATTTTTTTAAGTTTTATGTATGAGCGTTTTCCAATTTCTTTCTGAAATAAAATTATCCAAGTTACTCTTCATAACGACAGCTACCTACTAGAGAAATTTCTGCCGAAATAGGTTCAACCTTTATGAGATTAGTCGCAACAAACAGACAGATAACAATTCTAAAAATTGCTCGTTTGTTCTAAGTCACATATATACTCTATACTTCTCATATTCATTTAGCCTTTATTTTTACATCATAAAGAGACACTTTAATTTTATTTGTTTGTGTAGATAAATAAAAAACAAAAACACTACAGTTCCCACGACTCATAATTATATCTGACCTACACGTAACACTTACATCTAAGTTACGTCATTTCTGACTTTTACACAGTGATTTTGTAAGTTGTAATATTTTAATAAACCTAGAAAACGGCTCAGGTCGTGAGAGAATTACTTCAAATGAACGTTGAAGCGTTTCTTCACCTCATGTATGCTTGAAGATAACTGCAAATTATGAAAGAATAGGCTACGTACAGCGACGTGTTATTTCTTTTAATTTCGCTTGCGTAGGTACCTTGATAAATTAGCAAAAAAACATTTAAAAAAAGAGATTTTTCTAAAATATATAAATATAAAGTTTGTTTGTTTGGTTGAACGCGCTAATCTCACGAACTACTAGGTAGATTTGAAATTTGAAAAAATCATTTCAGTGTTACCCAGCTCATTTATCGAGGAAGGCTATATAGGCTATATATCATCACGTTAAGACCAATAGGAACGGAGCATCAATGATCAATGAAGTGTGTTTCAAAAGCAGAGTTTTTTTCCTTTTGAGAGATTCCGCTGCGTGTTAGCGTTAGCCCAAAGTAACTATTCCTTGCGGTCGAAGTCACGGGCTAGTATAATGTAAGAGGCAGATTTTTAAACGGTTTGTGTAAAGTATCTTTATTGTTGACCTCTTTCAAATTGTCATTAGGTATCAGAATCACAATACTTTATTCAATTTAGGCCCTAAGAAGACGCTTACGGACATCAAAACAACCCAGTTTCGAGAAGAACCGGTAAGGAACTCGACCGGATTTATCATTTTAACATACATATATTTAAAATACATTAATATTACAATCGGTTTTAATGCACAGAGAGAGGTGTCAAGTACAGACCTTACCATCGTTCACGTTTAACTCGGTATATAAATATACTAGCAATCCGTTCTGACTTCGCATGGATCGCACCCACTTATGTGGCCAAGCGTATAAACAATTTAGGTCTCATTTTTTTAAATTAAATATCTAGTTGTTATCATATAAAAATATAATCCACCACATGGGTTTCCTCTGCGTTAAATTACAATATAAAACAATTTGTTAACTCCACCTAATAGGGAATTATAGAAAAATGATAGCATAAATCTTCGTCTTTAGGCTTAAGTGTAACAATTTTCATAATGATCCGTCAAACATTGTTAGAGTTTATCGTTTTCAAATATACCAATATTTAAAAACTGAATTATAAATGGTGATATAAATAAATATCCTAATTTCCTTCACCGTATTCCAGTTTAATAGTCTCTAGCGTTCGAGTGTCCGAGATGAGAAGAGAAACACCCTCTAATCATTGCTTGACGGCTGAGTACAGTCATCGACATAATAGTATGCTGTAAAACGAAAGTCGATTCATATGTGTGACATAACATACCTTTCTTTGTGTCATGTAAATGGACTTAAGCTATGTAAAACAATGTGACATTAGAACTGTATAGGGCGTTATTAAGAATTGTGGAAACATTTATTATCCGAGGTGTGTTATAATATTGATCCTCTAATCGAGATTGAAAATACTAGATAAGAACAGCGTTAGCGCTGTTTAATTGATTCGAAAGGTACAAATATCGTTTACTTTTTATTCCCAAATCTATGCAGATAATAAGAATGTAAATCTAATATACCTGTACTTTTTAGATTTTTATGAAAAAAATTTTGCAGGTGTCTTGGAATAAGTAATAAAATATATTTCAATAATTTTTAGAAATGTCTGTCTCTCTGTTTGTTTGTTTGAATACGTATCACTACTAAAGTACTATGTTAACAAATAAAATCTCATGAACAAAATCATAAAGCGTATTTCGGAGTAACATTCAATCTTAGGTTCATTGATATCGGTTCACTTTATCAAAAGTTATTGTAATTTTAATGACGACGCGACGCGACTTTAGCACGAGAGAAAAGTTGATAAGTAAATGGACTTAATACATTCAGATAATTTAATTAGTCACTGTTTTTTTACATTAGGTTCCACGCGGAAGGCGACGCAGGCACATCTAGTTAGAAATAATTTTTATATATAGTGTTGTTGACGTTTGGCTGATATATATTATTCACCTTTCCTTTGCTTTTTCTTATTAATATATTACAATAGCCTACAATTTATAGATTTAATGATTAGGGTACAGTAAGAATGCTTATCATTGTTAATGTTTGTTGTTTTATAAATCATTTTCTCATCTGTACTGTATTAGATTTTTCACTATGTACTGAGACCAATCGATATAAAGTCTCCTGATTTAAATTCCAATTTATACTGACCTACCAAATTTTCTGAAATTTGCTTGTAATGACTTGTTTATTAAGGTATAATGTGAGTAATGGCTTCACGACGAAAGCTATTAAATAAAAATAATTCTTAACAGTTTGTATTGCCTATACAAAAATTATAAAGTTCAAGAGATTGCTTGTTTGAACGTATTCATCTCTGTTAGTTATGGAAAATTCAATTTGCATTTTATACTCTACCTACTGAAAAAAACTGGACTAAAAAGATGCGATAACTTACATCAACCTATAGTTGTTAGGAGAGTAGCAATTAAAAAAAAAACAAAAGTAGTTTATTCAATCTACGCCCTGACAAGGCGCTTATGAACGTCACAGCTACCACGATTCTAAAATCAATCAGTCATCGAGTGGAACCGGAAAGAAACTCGATTTGGTTTATCTTTTCATGATATACGTATATTTTTACAAAACATAGATAGTTACATTCTTTTTCAGTGGATGCAAAGATTCACCCTACAATAGCCTATAGATATGAAAACCCACTTGACATGGTTCTTAAAGTTACTATCCGATGTACTTTGAATATACAGCAACCATCACCCTCTTGCTACTATAATTATCTAATACATCCTGGAGTAGTTCAATCTTGGTACTGCTTCAAAGAAGATATCTCTGTCCAGTGTTAAAACAAATAGGTGCGTATTATTATTATGAATAAATTAACCACGTTTTGTGCTTGACTGTACCAAGCAGTGTTAAATGGATTACCTTTCAATTTAGTCGGCGTGTCAAATAGTGTTGATCGTGGGCGTTCCAATCTATATAAAGCCTTTAATTAGTGGATTAATAAGTCAAGCCTCTTTAACCTGAATCAAAATTAATTAAGGATCCTTGTGCAAATTTACCTTGTAACTTAATACCTTATATTTTTTTATCTTGTAGTGTAATTTTATTGGTTTTGTTCGGAGCTTTGTATTTTTTGCACCCGTTGCAATTCAAGTGAAATCACTCCCGCACCATCAATTGTGAATTGGTTGCATTATGTTTTATCGCTGTCGGTTGAATGGTATAGGAACAGTATGGGGAACAAACAAAGAAATATACATTTTAATATCTAAATATGTACATGTAAATATAATTGAAGTGTCTGTTGTTTGTCAGGATTAATCTGTAACGGGCTTAACAAATTTTGACGTGACTTTTACTGGAAAATAGAGGACTTTTGAAAGTATTGTCTAAGCTACATATAATTAATTATACTTTTCCACCAGGAGGTTAAGCAGCATTGGTAAAAAAATCTTTTTTTTATAAGAAACATGAGCATAATCTATACGTCAACATGTTGTTGGAAATTAGTCTTGTCTATTTCGCATTATCCTTATTTTGTGTATTCTACATTATTTACTCTTGTGTTCTCGATTTTGTTATATATGTAAGCAGTTAAGAACATCTCCCTTCTTTGTTTCTGAGCCGATTTTATTCGTTCTATTTGTATTTTCTAGATATTGACGAGCTTTAATGTTATCATGTATGGTATGGTATAAGTAAATAAAATTGTTAATAATAACATTATTAATTCTAAGTCTTGATTGCTATGAAACAGGTAGTTCCCATAAATTAACAAAACGTCTTTCACATAAACAGTCTATGTTAGTATAACATATAAATTAAACATTCCTTAAATACGTGTTTAAGACAAATCTCATCACGGAAACAAATATTATTATTACCTTCATGTTTTATCCACGGTTATGTTTTTATTTGACATGCATAGTGACCAGCGTGAAAATAAAAACAAATCCAACAACTAAACCTGAGACGAACAAAACCCTAACAGACAATACCGACCTATGTTATCGCCTTGAATAGTTTAACTAACAAAAGGCAAACGTTATAAATTCTGTGAAGTAATTCTTGCCAGTAGTGGCGTTGGTAATACATTTGAAGAAACGGGTGTGTCAATGAGCCTCCATGGATTTATGTCAAATTACCTATCCCATAGCTCCGATGTAGACTATTGACCTCGTTTGGGAGGACGCGTTTTATGTATAAGCTGAAAGCGATTACTAAATATAATAAGGAAGAATAAACTTTAAAGTAATTTAATTTAAAGGCACATGGTATATTGTACAAATTCGATAACATATTCACTATTCAATACGTTAAAATTAACTTAGATACTAAAACAAAAGAGAGACAAGTTGAAAACAAACGTCAATTAGAAATATTGTCTACTAACTAAATCTCGTTTCTTTTTAAAATGTTTTTATACAATATCTTTCAATGAAATCTAAATTTTTTAATCAAAGTTAAGAGTATCGATTGCATACAATTCGGTACAACTAAAATTAACTTAGAGTAGGTATACGAAGAACTATATTTAACTTATTGGTGCAAGCTTCCCGTAGGGTTTAGTCACAGTATAAATATAATAAACAGTACGGAAACTACCTACAAGCGCTCGAAAACGGCACACTCACACAAACACGCGCATCGACGAGAGGTTTTAAAATGGTACTATATGGACAGCACCGCGAAAACCGCTTATGGGTATCGTCGATGCGCATGTTTGTGTGAGTGTGCCGGTACGAGCGTTTATAGGTAGTTTCTATACTGTCTCTCATATTTATACAGTAGTTCAGTTATATGTCAAAGTGAGACAAAATGAATTGGCTATAAGATTGTTTTTTTTATTGAGTACTAGCCTCTGCCCGCGACTTCGTTCGCGTGGAATAGTTACTTTGGGTCAACGCTAACACGTAGCGGAATCTCTCAAGAGGAAAAAATACCCCGATTTTGAAACATTCTTCATTAGTGCTTCGCTGCTATGCGTCTTAGCGTGATGATATATAGCCTATAACTTTTCCCGATAAATGAGCTATATAACAATGAAATAATTTTTCAAATCAGACCAGTAGTTCTTGACATTACCCCCTACAACGTCACAACGTCACAAACTCGCAAACTTTACTTCTTTATAATATTAGTATAGATACGCTGTAGGCCTGAAAGGTCGTCACAGCTCCACCGGACTGATGGAGCGAGTACTTACGACGTTCAGCCGCTTGGCAACAAGCTCAAAGGTGGCAAAGTGGCCGAACCTCGGCTTGGATTGTTGCCTTGGATGCAACAATGCGAATCTTACAAAGCTAAACTAAGTAAGTTAATCGCACATATACGAATCAGTGAGACACGCATATGTACTAGCATGTTTGCCCTACGATCTCAAATATGTATTTTCTATATGTCAAACATGTGATTGAAGATAACAAAAAAAGTATACATATTGTTATGAGAATGTTAATCTTATTAATATCAAAATATTGCAATTTAACGTTAAGTTATATGAAGTAATTATATCGAAGAAAAATGCATGTTTTAATTATTGTACTATGCAAGGCAATACTGCTGGCCGAAAAAACAGAGGTGCACGGTTTTTTTTTCGATATTAAGTTTTATGTATATTCGATTTATTTAGATATTTAGATTTAGATATTTAGATTATAGGTAGTAGAGCGACATTGAAGCTATTATCGGTTTCAACATGAATGGATCGGCTCGTCCGGGGTAGTACCACCTTCTTACAAACAAAAACAAAAAAAAAGTAACAGTGCTTGCACTGTTGCGTTTCGTTCGGTCAGTGAGAGCGCCGGATAACCACCTCTCCCTGCCCCCTCTCCACACCCCCACTCTCCTCTCTCCCCTAAACATAGGCCGGTAACGCACTTGCGACTGACTCCCCTGGTGTTGCTTGTGTTTATAGACGGCGATGATAACTTACCATCAGGTGACCCGCCTGTTCGTTTTCCCCGTATAATATATATAAAAAAACGAAATAAGGGAAAAATGTTATATCTGGTAGTTAAATACAAATTATTAAAACGCTGAACGCTTATGAACTAGCCCAATCAAAATATTCAGAATTCCCTTTTTCATTTATTACCAAGGAAGGACGATGATTTATGTAATACCTACTACGCCCTAGGTTTTATTGCGCGAAGTCGTCGGAATCACTCCGGAGGTTCTCGTAAAGTTTCGTTTTATTATCATTACATCCTTTATTGTCACAGTTCATAATTATCACATTTTATGACTAATGAAATTTGGAATTCTATACATTCTCGGTTTCTTTTAGATTATAAGGTTTTCTTTTATGCAGCCTTTATAGAGTCAGTTGATAATAGAGACAACTTGAAATAAATTAGTCAGTAAATTTTGACCACACTGCAAAGGGCCACACCACCAAAATGTTACACAGTGTCAAGGCGTTGAAAATTTACTTTCACGGTTATTTTAATATAGTGAATTATATATTTATTAATTCACTAGCTGTGCCCGCGACGTCGTCCTCGTGGAACATTATGTAAAAAAACAGTGATTAATAAAGTCATCTGAATGTATTAAGTCCATTTACTTATCTACTATTCTCTCGTACTTACGCCGCGTCGTCATTAAAATTACAATAACTTTACAGTAGACCGATTTTAATGAAACAAAGACTAAGTTGTTCTTGAAGATAAGTTTTATGTTTTTCTCGGTGTGGTTTTATTGTGACCTCAGGACTTTAGCAGTGATACGTGTTCATTAAAACAGACAGATAGACAAAAAGACATTTCTAAAAATGATTGTAATGTATTTTATTACTTATTCCTAGGCACCTGCAACAATTTCTTTCACGAAAATCGAAAAAGTACAGACAAGTTAGATTAACATTTTTATTATATGTATGTATTTGTATATGCATATATATTAATATAAGCATTTTCTCCTGCGCATGCGCACCACATCGCTCTGCTCCCACATCTCTACGGCAAGGAACACACATATCTGAATTCGTAGTAAGTAAAACGTAGTTTCCATAGTTAGAAACCATAGTTTCTTAAATGTTTAATAGCTTCATATTGGAGTAAAATGACGTAGTATATTTTTGGATAAGGATCATATATCTTAGAAATTTATTAGATAATTTTTTTAGAGTTATTGCTTAGAATATCTATTTACATATATATATATATTTAGTAATACTGAGATAGTTTTATAATTTAGAAATACTTTAAATAAAAATTGTTAAAATAGAAGTTTCGTAGAATCAAGGTAAAATAGAAATGTAGTTTGTCGTGTATCATATAAAAGCGAGGTGTTATTTTTATAATAGTTCGCGGAAATACTTTCGACAAGAGCGTCATTTATATATATAATACGTATAAAATTGCTTTTAACGGAATTTAAGGTCATACAGCGACGTTCAATCGGACGATAGGAAGGAATAATACAGATTTAACTGGAATTATTTATTTTTTGTTTACACGAAAAAGACAACATGTTGACAACCCTAATTTCAATGGTATTAATTCACGTTCTAAAATAATTATTACGTATTTAGAAATCTCAGTATATACTGTACATACATATAAGTAGAGAGAACCGATTGGTAACCCTAATTTTAATTCACGTTCTAAAATAATTAATAATGAATTTATAACCCTAAGTATACATACTATACCCACATATAATTATATAAACAAAGTGTTAATTACAATGGCGAGATCATTAGCGGACGAAATTACATTTAATAATGAATATTATTTATTAATTATACCATAATAATTTTATTATATTTTCTGATATTGTAATGTTCACGCATTAAGGCCATTAAGACCATAATTTGGTAGGCGACATGATAACTGGACGTAGAAACATCTGCACGGGTCAGAAACCACATTCCGAGATACCATTACACTATGAAGCAGTGTCGAAATTCAGAGTTATTCGTTGGGGTCCTTGAGATTAATTATTATTTTATATGGTTTAATATATTTTTCTTTGGTTGTTATGTTTACGCTATCGTTTACTTTAGTTTAGTGTTTTTTTCTTGAAAGAATAATAAATCCAACCATCCACCTATACTGACAAATATTCTAGTCCAAACTAGTATTGAAGGCGCATTTATACCGATGCGACTCCCACACTTCGTCAGCGGGAGTCGAACACCCACTCCCCCTTGAGGGGTCTACCATCTTGACCCCTCAGACCGCAATCGGAGCCCCTTACGAGGGGACAACACCGGTCGAAGGAGCAGACGTGGTGCCGATAAGGCAGTTCCCGCTCCCCCAGTCAAAAGGTGTAAGAAGGTACCATGGTGTTTTAGTCCGTACGAATGGGACATAGCCCATCCTTTTTTTTTTTTTTTACACTGGTTCAGCAAAATGACTGCACTGTACCTGATGGAAAGTACAGTACAGTCCATAAACAACGGCGACTGTCAATGTTAAATAGCAATGGCAGTCATCGCTATCATGCCGACCTGCAAAAGTGCTTCTTCACGCCTCGTTTGAAGGACCCCATGTCATACGAGGAAGGGAACACACTGGCTGGGAGACGATTCCACATCTTCACAGTACGACAAAAATAGGAGCTTTCGAACTTCTTCGTTCTTGCCGGAATGGTTGCTACTGTGAAACTGTGGAGACGCGTACCCGCCCGTGTAGTTCTATAGTGGAAAGGAGAAGATGGAATGAGGTCAAACAGCACTTCAGTACACTCACCATGATACAGACGATAAAAGACGCTCAGTGAGGCTATGTCTCTTGGCAACTGAAGCGGTTCAAGGTTGTTAGTAACGTCTGCATCATTCACAATACGGACAGCCCATCGTTGCAATCTGTCTAGTGCATCAAGGAGGTATTGAGCAGAACCATCCCAGAGATGCGAACAGTATTCCATGCACGGCCTAACCTGTGCCTTATAGAGGAGGTATAGCTGACCGGGCGTGAAAAACCATCGCACTTTATTAAGGATGCCCAATCTCTTAGATGTATTAGAGATAACACTCCCTATGTGATCCCTGAGGTTAAGATCGCAGCGGATATTGATACCTAGGATGCTTAGGCTGTCACGTTTTGCAAGAAAGTCGTTCTGAAGAGTGAGAATAGGAGAAAAGGGGGATTTTTTACAGGAAAACACGCAAACCTGTGTTTTCTTGGGATTAAACTCAACCAAGTTACTTGTTCTCCATAGAGATACGAGTTCCAAGGACTGGTTGAGCTCAGTGACAAGATCAGCCCGCATTCTGTCAGTTTCACCACGACTAACCGTGGGTCTACTGCAAAATCCACCATGAACCGTGCTGTCGTCTGCATAACAATGAATGCAACCAGAGGCTAGCATA
Organism: Antheraea yamamai; assembly: GCA_036509395.1. Classification (NCBI taxonomy): domain Eukaryota; kingdom Metazoa; phylum Arthropoda; class Insecta; order Lepidoptera; family Saturniidae; genus Antheraea; species Antheraea yamamai. The sequence continues at coordinate 15,838,539 of AP028429.1, forward strand.
TCATTAATATGCATTAGAAACAGGGTTGGGGAAAGTACAGAGCCCTGAGGTACTCCTGCATTAACTAACATGAACTGCGAGCTGTGTCCATCAACGAGGACACGTATTCTGCGTTCATGTAGAAAGCTGGAGATCCATCTACACAGGTTGCCGTGGAGACCGTATGCTTCAAGTTTGGATATAAGACCTCGGTGCCAAACCCTATCAAACGCCTTTGCTATGTCGAGGCTAATTGCTACGGCTTCGCCACGTTTATCAATCGTCTCCCCCCAGCGATGCAGCATGTACGCTAAAAGATCACCCGTTGATCGTTTCGGACGAAAGCCATATTGCCGATCATTAACTAATGCGTGCTCTTCTAGGTACCGGATAAGTCGTGTATTTATGATCCGTTCCATGACCTTGCATAACACTGAGGTGATAGCGATTGGGCGATAGTTGTTGGGGTCTGAACGGTCCCCTTTTTTGGGAACCGGTTGCACATTGGCCTCCTTCCAAACCTGGGGCACAACACCAGAGCGATAGGATAAGCAGTATAAACGTGTTAGTGTTGGGGACAACTCGGCTGAACACTTCTTAAGGACTTCATCCTTAGTTGCCCGGCGGGATGGATATCCCTTAAGGATGTCTCCATGAAAAAAAAAGTCGTAACTAATATTATAAATAGGAAACTGAGTTGTTTTATTTGTTAATAACTACGCTTAACGCTTTATCTGCTCGACCGACCATCATGGTATTTTACGGACACGTTGTTGGGATACAGAAAAGACATGAGGTACCTTTCATTCTGATGAAAGTACTATTTTCAAGGCACCCGTCAAATCTACATCAAGGCGAAAGAAGCCGCGAGCGTAAACTAGTTTGTAATATTTATTATTGGATATAAATAACATAAATCAATGCATATAGTAATATAAGAAATAAATGAGTAAAATATTGAAGAGTATGCATAATCTGCTAATAGGTCTTTACCTATGAAATTGCCGTTCTGCAGTACTGGCCATTTCAAATCAAAATAATTTTTGTTTGGCTAAAAATTCTAATTTCAGATTAATTTTATTTTAAAAACATGGAATTCTTTTTCCAAAAGTAGTTATTTGTTTATTGATTAGTGTTACATTTTCATCGCATTTCAATCTTTTTTGTCATCATGGATACGTTAAAAATTCGAGTAATTATGGAATATGAGTACCGTCGTGGCAGCAACGCGGCACAAGCGGCACGCAACATCAACGACGTTTACGGAGCTAACACTACAAAACAACGCACCACCTGTTATTGGTTTGCTCGCTTCCATTCTGGGAATTTCGACCTGAAAAATGAACCTCGCGGTCGTCCGAAGACTTTGGTCGACAATGACGAATTAAAGGCGATTGTGGAAGCTGATGATACACAATCTACGCCTGAATTAGCAGCAGCTTTCGACGTTAGCGTCAAAACAATATTGGTCCATTTCCGTCAAATTGGCAAGGTAAAAAAGCTTGACAAATGGGTGCCCCACGAACTCAATGATCGCCAGCGCGAAGTACGCGTCGAGACGTGCCTTGCACTGCTCAACAGACACACAAGTGAAGGAATTTTGAACCGCATTGTTACCTGCGATGAAAAATGGATTCTGTTTGATAACTGCAAGCGCTCAGCAAGTTGATTAGATCCTGGTTCAGCACCTAAACAATGCCCTAAACGAAAACTTACCCCTAGAAAAGTGATGGCCACTGTTTGGTGGTCTAGCGCCGGTGTGATTCATCACAGCTTCTTAGCAAACGGGGTGAGCATTACTGCAGATGTGTACTGTAAAGAACTGAACACAATGATGGAGAAGCTGGCACATCTCCAATCAGCATTGGTCAATCGCTCGTCTCCGTTGCTCCTGCACGACAACGCGCGACCTCATACTGCACAGCAGACGGTCTCCAAGTTGCAAGAACTGGGGTTGGAAGTTCTCCATCATCCGCCCTACTCACCAGACCTTGTGCTTACAGGCTACTACTTTTTCCAGAATTTGGATAACTCCTTGGCGGGAAAAAAATTCAATACCCGAGAGGCAGTACAAAATGCCTTTGAAGAATTTGTTGCCTCCCGTCCAGCTGATTTCTTTAAGAAGGGCATCAATAAACTGCCACTACGTTGGCAAAGATGCATTGATTACATGGGTGATTACTTCGATTAATACAAATAAAAAATACATGAAAAAAATTCGTTTAAATTTTTTCATACAAAACGGCAATTTCATTGGTAAAGATCTAATATAATTACAAAAATAAATAAGCACTTACTATTGAAACTTCATATACTAGTTTTGTTTAGTCTTTACACTGTTACATCTTTTATTACTAGCTTTTACTCGCAGCTTCGCTCGCATTAATGTAGAATTGATCTGTCCCCCGATGATAGTTCCTTTTTTTTCTGAATAAAAACCTATGATGCCCTATGATCTTTTCTCTACCCGTAACATCTGTGCAAAATAAGTGTGTGAAAATGTTACAAACAAACAAACGTACTTTCGCATTTATAATATTTATAAATAATCCTAGTGATATCTGTGACGTCGTACACGTCAAATTACAATATAGAACTTAATAACATAGCATCACCCAGTGATGAGTTATAATAAAATGCTCAGCAAAAACCTTCATGGTAGTCGGTCAAACGGTATTGAAGTTTATTAATCTCATACCGAAATCACTTTATATAGATATCCATTCTGAAATTGGTCCCTCTAATTAAAACCTGAATACACGACTGATTTAAACTAAACAACAATGTGCTTTGTTTAATGCCAGGCTTGTAAATCCTAATTAAATATACGTTAGGGACGTGAGAGACAGGTCGGGTCTACTTCAAATAATAGATCCTCTTTTATCTTGGCTGCGGTTTCTAAATCTTTCCATTAATATAACATGTCCTAAATTTATTTGTTGAATGTTCGTTGTTTTCTTCTATATCTTCTATACATATAATAAAAATGAAGTGTCTGTATGTAATATCAAAATAACATTTTTTTACTGATTGTGTGTGAAAGTATACACGCAATTGATAACAAAAATGCAATTTTTAAAATTTTTGTCGGTCTGTCTGTCTGTTTGTTCCGGCTAATCTCCGAAACGGCTAAAGCGATTTTGACAGGAATTTCACTGGCAGATAGCTGAAATTACAGCGAGTTATTTAGGCTACCCTAAATTAGACTAACTATTAACCGCGGCTCCATCTGCAATGTTATCTCCAAAACGGTTGGACTGATTTTCATTGAACTTTTACCAGCTGATAGACATACATAGATTTAAAAAGCATACAGTATGACGAACAGAGACTTATAAAAAAAGTCGAGGGACTGCCTACAGAAGTGAAATCTCAAAGCAATAGAATAACTGTGTTCTTTTTTTTCAATTGTGAAATCAATTATGGTATAATATTATTTAAATTTCATAATTTGTAAATTGAAATTATTATCATTATTCTGGTTTTCACATCTGTTAGCATTCTGAGCGATTTTTTTATTACATTTTTATATAGTTTATTAATTAATCAAACATACGATGGGTTGCACAAACTCTACAAAATATCAACATTACGTGTACATAGTACGCGTCGTTAGTCTGACGCAAGCCGAGTAAGTGCAATACGAGTTACGCTTACTAGCATGTCGCTGATGTGAAACCGTATGTTTATCTCCTACCAAAAAAATATCGGTCTATGCGCCTAAAGAAGTTTTCACTTCAAAAAGGCTTCAACTCATCAAGGGTATGAAAAAATCTATTTTTTTATTTTTTTAACCTAAATCTTATTATTATTAGAATTGTTTATCTTAGCTTATTTATATAGGCTAGTGGTTGTCCATTGGTCGAATTTCGCCCATAATTCATTAGTTTTGTATCTTTTAGTATTAGCAAAAAAAATTTTTAAAGCTCGTCCTTAAAAAATATTCCTATAAATAGTCGTAAAAAATATGGGCTGAGAAACAAAGAAGGGAGATATTCTTAACTGTTTTCTCTCTGCTGATTTATATATAATTTTTTTGTTCATAATAATTAAATTACACATAAATAACAAACGAGTTACACGTACTTTGACCAAGGAGCAGGCTATTGATTTATCAACATTTTTCCGGCTTTTGTTTTTTAGACGCGCCTCTTTTCTTTACAGCGGCGGCAAATTAAATTTATTCAGGTACTAACTACACTTCCAAATATAGAACGTCTCCCAAAACAATACTACCGTATATGTACATTATTTTTATTCAAAGATAAATAATACAAATTGTTTTTAGTTCAACACAATATAGGAATAAAACTCGTCAAAGAAACTGAGACACTGAAAATCGAAATTAAAACTGTCGTGCTCTTCAGTCATTTTGACAACAGAAATAATCACCATCATCACATCAGCCTTTAAAAGATTCAATGCAAGACATATGCTTCTTCCTGAAGGAAAGTATTGCTATAATCATCACGTCAGCCCATGATGTACTGTTGATTTCAAATTCCAAGAAATCCATAGTTCTATATTTTTCCACATAGGTGGCACTAATAAAACATTTCTAAGGTTCGGGTTTCCTCATTATGTATTCCTTGATCGTCAGCTAATAATGTTACCAATTTAAAATAGTAAATATATGCGAATTTCGAAAAATGTTCAACATATCGGGGGTTTTTTTTCGGCAGACTTTTAGTCCACACCTTTTTTTGCTTTCATTTAATTTATTATTTACGTCAAAAATCGTTAGAGTTGTGTGCAACTATTATTATTTTATTTAACTATTAAGCATTTTAGATCTGCATTTACTGACATTATTGTATATATGGCGGTTAAATTTTGATTCTTTGTAGCCATTTTAAATTATAATCCATAATGCCCCGCGCCGGAGTGACCACGGCCCGATTGATGAACCTACTAATTGCGACGTCATTCACATCAGTATGGTAGACACGAGTGTTGGTGTGTCTGGATAACATATCGGAGTTCGAACCTGTAGACGTCGAATTGACATTCCATCGGTTAAACAACTCGACCATAGTGATTTTATTATATATATTTTCAGTAAAAAAAAAACAAATTATAAAATTTATGTCGGTTTTACAAATTGGTCCTTCGAGCCTTGTTTTCGTAAACAACACAGGCCGACACGTCCCGTGAGAGTGATTGCATCTTTCCCCCCTCATAAATAAAGTGTGCGAGTACATCGCGTTTTTCATTTCTCATACGTTACTCTGACGTCCATTAGGCCGTGTAATGGACCCTACATCGTTGTTAGGATTACAAAATGTATATAAAGAGCTAAGAATTATTTACGGGGCTTTATGTGGATATAGTAATATGTGTACGTTACATTAGAATTTGTGTACAAAGTAGTTTGATATCAGATTTTGAATTAAACATAAGTATGTCTACTTTATTTATCTTGTAACCGTTATGTGTTCCAACAATAAGCTTTCTTTCTTCTATTTCTTTTCTATTTATTGACTAATTCCTGATGAAGATGCGTTAATGTTGTGTAGAATATATAACTAACTAGCTTTTGGTTATGACGTAGCTCGTGATTTTATAGATTTGGCCTAATACTCGTGAACAAATTTTTAATAAGAAAATTACCCGATGTCTTTTTCTGCAACCCTGACAATGCGTATGCAAAATTTCGTGACGATCGAGTTAATAGTTAAGGTTTGAAAGCGTAACAAACAAATAAACAAACTCATGTTCACATTTTTATTACTAGTTAAGTTTTTAGTGCATGTTCGGGCCGTAATGAATCCGACGAATTTGTTGGAATTCGAGTGTTATTTAATTAATTGAAGTCGCATAACAAGGGTTCAGCGATAATTATTGCGTGATAATTATCATAATCTGAACAATAATCATGATATTTTCAACTAGATAATTATGAAGTTATAGTCTCTTATGTGTAGGTATATAAATAAATCCATATTTGATGTCTTTACATTTATTTATTTCCTAGAATAGTACATTACATAATCTATATATAAATAGGCAGTGGGGAAACGGTTAAGAGCATCTCCCTCCTCTGTTTCTCAGGCGATTTTCTTTTTTTTTTGTTTTGTAGCTATTGACGAGCGTTAGTGTTTACAAAAAAGTTACTTTCTTGTATGGTCGAAGTTCGACCACAGGGCAAGCTCTCGTTATTATAAATACTAATCTATATTAAGATGTTAATCTGATTAACGAATCAGAAATAGGAACATTTCTTTGAAGGAGTGTTATAACTGATAGTGTTCTGATATAAGATCCACACACCTGCAGTGTTTGAAAAAATATAACAAAATAAAATACACATTAAACGCCTACTCCTTTTTTCATAGCAATAATAACTACACGCACAACGTAATTCTTAGCAGAATATTTCCAAAGGCGTTTTTTATCTTACCGTCATCGTAACTATCACATGAGTCAAAGGGTCTAGACGAAGGCCGTTTCCTATAGCTGTCGTATGTTTCAATAAAATTTCCCTGTCGGGACAAACGTGTGGTTGAATGAAGATATTAGCGATAACATCAATACACAGAATTGTTAAACGTCGACCATATTGTTTTGTTTCAACACCATCGATGGTTTTGTATGTAGAACGCGTATAAAATAGATAATATATAAAGACGTGTATATTATGACCTATCGGGAAAAGACCTACAGTGGGTATTTTACAAGCTGGTTGGATGACGGTGTTAAAAAAAATGAAACAGGTCTGCTTGCTGTTTTGCGTACATTACTTAAAAAGTACTTGGTAGATTTCGATAAAAAAATGAGTTACTTTTTAGATATTCGGTTCTTATCTAAGAAATGTCACGATTTAATATAAACTTACTGAGATTTTAAAAAAATACAATTGATATAAGCATTACGTGTTCAGCAATGCGTTTGCTTGCCATAAGGAAGTGGGGCAAGGGGAAAGAATTTACGTCTCTCCCCGAGAGAATATCAGAGCATGGGATCTGCAGGTAACCTGAGCGCGTGTTCAGGGTTATGGCACTTGCTCCTCGTGATCCCGCAATCCTGGGTCACATACGCGTTGAGCGGTCAGTGGAGTTTTTAGCCGGTAGGAGTCCGGAATACTCTCTCGCTGTCACTCGGCAGTGGGAGGGAATCCAATGTAGGATTTTCTCCACTATAATCAAAGAAAAAAGAAGTGGGACAAGCGGCGTGGTGCTTATATTTCTTTCCTTTTACATAAAATTTAGCAAAAATAATAAATTACGCAGATCAAGTTGCTGATATCAGCTGTTAGTATACAATTTTTGAGCAACCGGCAATGTAATAGAAACATCGTAAATATTATCGTTAAGCTTGTCCATTGGTAGTAGGAAAATAGATCAAGAATGATAAGAAGCCCAGGGGTGCATATTTGATCATTTTTGTTATGACACGCCTGAAGCCTTCTGTATTTTGAATTGACACTGGCACATAACTACATACAGTAGCGTAGACGTCAAACGACAAGAGGTAATCTTGTAACGATCTTTTAAAAGAATAATTTTCGGTATTATGAAGCCTATATATAATTATGCTTTTCCATATGTGTTAAGAATTTATAATACAATTTCGCAAAGGTAGCTTAAAATTGATAAGAGGGATATATGATTTTTCTGTCAGTGTGTCTGTGAATGAACTCCTAAAAGGTTGGCCCGAATGTAATGAAATTTTTTATGTGTGTTTGAGTGGGTCCTTGGATGGTTTCAAATCAACTCAAATCAAATCAAAAATACTTTATTCAGTTTAGGCCCTAATAAGGCGCTTATGAACGTCAAAACTACCACCGGTTCGGAAAACAACCCAGTCATCGAGAAGAACCGGCAAGAAACTCGATCGGGTACTTCTTTTTAACATATATATATATATATATATATATATATTTCGAATACATTATACGTTACAATATCGTTTTTAGTGGATGCACAGAGAGGAATCAATTCCAGACGTCACCATCGTTCATGTATTGATCCACTCTATAGTAGCCTTTCGACACTAAAACCTGCTTGACATGGTGCTTGAATTTACAGTCCGGCAAATCGGTAATATGTTTTGGGACTTTATTGTAAAACCTAACACTATTACCTAAGAAACTATTACTGGTTTTGCTAAGTCTAAAAGGTGGGACGATCATCACAGTTTCTAGTATTTAGACCATGCAGGTCCTTTAGATTCATAATTGGAACCGGAATGTGGCACTGCGATCTAATTCGAGGTTTTTTTTTTTTAAATTTTCATGGCAGACAAGGTCTGCAGGACTCTCTAGTATTAAAATAAAGATAAAAAAAAGTCACGAGTAATTCACATAAACATGTGGTCTCTTCTTTTATTTGGCTCAACATCAGAAAACAAATTTATGGTACACAAAATGAACATTAATAGTAATAACTTACAGAACTAAAGTTGTCTTCCCCTTAAAGAAAACTGCAACATTTTATAAAATTATAGAAAAAAAAACAAAAATAAAATATAAAATTTGCTGGATTCAAAATAATGGATTAAACAAATAAAAGTTGCATAATGTTTTTGCGTGCAAAAATATTATTTTTTATGTCATTAAAATATTGAGATCATTTAAAGTATTGGCTATGTTTCGGTAAAATCATATGAAATATAATTACTTTCAGAAGAACGAATTCGCAAGCACCATTTAGAATGCAATACATATATCAGTGGCGTTGCTACCATCGTTTCGGCTACAGAGGCCCTGGCAAGCAAAAATTCGTAAAATGTTACCAATAAATAATATGCGTAGGCATAATGCATAATAGACAATCAAATAAATTTTATTGATGAAAAAATATAGTTACCAATAGTCTTCCTAGTCGCCCCGATGTATTACACATCGAGACGATATTCTAATTCAGGAGTAAAAACCTTCTTACTCCTTCTTTAATCATTTTACATACTTTAATATGCCGCTATAAGCTAACTACGCTATTACTAAATATGTCTAAATATTTTTGTAAACGTAACAGTGATTAAAGCAATTACGTAGCGACACAGCTCCTCGAGTCGATAAAGTCGCGGTCGAACCCCTACCGTCAGTGAATGTAATTAGACAATTCATCCATTATTCTAGAGGTTCACAGGTGTTGGGGTCAGTATATTTTGCCCACGATTACTTAGTATAGGGTTGTGTCGAAAAATTATGAATTATTAATACATACGAGAATGCTCATAAACTATATACTATACGTAGTCCCGTAGTATAAATACTTAATTATATATTTACTTATTTTGGTATACTATTAGACCCACACATACACAAATAGAAATAAAGATATATTTATTCAGCACATACAACACATATTTACAAGTACATACATAAAAAATATTCAAGAGGCACAAGTGCAGCATGGGGTGAAATGGTCGTCGTCTCAGTACAAGCTGCAAGCTTACATGTGGAAGCGTTGCAGCGCTGGTTTTCAGACAAAACCTGCTATATGTTAATACATAGATGAAATTACAAATACATGGAGGCATTTGCTCGATGATTTCAAATTAATATACATGCCTTTAATAATATAACCTAGTACTGCCTATATAGAATACAATATAATACTATGATTTCATAAAACTGTGGAATTAGATACCATTTTCAAACGATTGCGCACTAGCTCAGGAATCACGTCATGATATAACCAGCCTGTTCAATTTATTAATTTACTAAATTAATAAAAAATACATACCTATCTTACGCATCTATTTTATTTGCATTTATTTTTCGATTATAGTATTCATATTTTATATTATTATTGTATCTAATATTATATTATTATTACTGAGAAAACTCTGAAACCACGAATCCTGAAAAAAAACCGAAAATGCAGTCCTCGGGAATAGTCTAAAGTTGGCTAGTTTTCAGTTACATAAAAATGGCAATATAGCAAGCAAACCATAATCTTGAAGAACTTCATTTTTAACCAGAACGGTGGTGCCGGTCAAGCAGCCACTATAAATAGCCTACCAAAGTTAACTAAAGTACAAAAGTATTATGAATAAAGACATAATAAAAAGAGGCTTTGAATTATCGATGGTATGAAAAACTATACAAAATATTTTTATTGATAACATTAAACCTAATAGCTATGAAACTTCAACAAAAATTATTATTTTTTAAACGGATAAACATAGCAGAAAATTGTACTAAAATAAAAAAATAATAATAAAGGAAATCGGTTGACAAATAGAGGAGAAAACGTACTGGATTGTTGTACATTCGCCTATATATAGGTAGATATAACATATATTAATTAGCGATAACGCAGGCTACAATGTTTGTAAGAATTTTCAAAATCGGATAAGTAGTAATCAATACCTCGTGGTTTTACGTTTCCTACGTATACTTTTATCAATGGAAGGTGAATCGTAATTTTTGAGACGTTATAAATGCATGTCAAAATGTTCATATAATATTGTTACGTGTAAATATGTTTTTTTTTGCGTGTTAATCAATTTCATTCCCCACGTTAGTCAGCCCTGTCTCATAAGTATTAGTTACAACTACACCCACCGGGAAAGTAGAGGGAAAATAAACTAGATCCTTTTACTACCGTATCACTTAAGGGCTGCGTTGGACCAAAATGTAAGCTGCTTGTAATAACGAGATAAATAGTGTATTAAAAATAACAGGATATAGTAATGTGAGCTATATATAGCTATGCAAGGCTACATTTTACACGTATCTAACATTAGTTTTGAGCAATATGAACTACCCTCATCATCATAGGCCTTTTCATCTGTAACAGATGATTTAAGTAGCATTCTGGCAGCACTTTCGTAAATGGCTGACAAGACCGATCCGGGAACGAATCGCTCGGCCGCAAATTTGGCAAGTATGTATATCTGTACATCTCAGGTGGACGGGGGTAGGAGGCCTGCTCGTGATGCCTCATGCGTTTTTCTTCCAATTGCCGAAACCAGGTCTTGTCGTGCTTTGATTAGCCTTCGTGAATTAGGCGACACCATTTAGCCCGGTCCAAGGCTAGCTCCTCCCATTGGCTGCTTGGGATATTGAATGTAGCCATGTCACGTTTAGTGCAATCCTTAAAACGAAGCATAGGACGGCCAACAGACCTCTTTGCATATGCAACCTCTCCAAGCAGAATTTGTCTTTTTGAGAATAGCGGTAATGCTAGGAAGCTGTGCCTTACTCAGGACGGACTCGTTTGTCGTTTGTAGATAGCGGTTATGACATCAGAGGATCGAATATGGATTACCGAGCGTGCTAAATCGGCTGCGAACGAGTGAATCACGGCAGCTATCTTTTCTTCCATATTCCCCTGTTCTTTTCTCTTTCAAATCATCGTAAGCAAGCAAGATAGCTCGTGTTTGGTTTAAAAGTGGGTAAAATGGAGATATTTTTTAAAACAGTAAAAAGCACTCATGTTTGTGGTATACAATTAGTAGCAAGATTTACGTTGGCGTCGACGTCATCGTGTCAAATAGGAGTGTGTGGTGGAATCACTATCGAACTATGTAGTGCGGTATTAACTTGCACCGATTCAACAACTCAAGTTAACCGATAATTATGATATTTTGCACACATGTTTTAACTGGTACCGAAAAGGATATGGGATACCTTCAACAAGTAAAATAATATTGCATTGTAATAGTTTAAGTCTTTATTCACGCGAACGAAACCGCGAGCAAAAGCTGGTTAATGTATATTTCTTCTTATTTTGTTTTTAACTCATGAGACTTCTTCGTTTGTTTACAATCTCTTTGTCTAATTGTATAATAACTAAATATTTTATATAGTAAAAATAGTATTTTAAAAAATGCTATAAGAGAGGTATTGATGCAAAAGAAAACAGTCCCATGTAGTTATCATTGATTGTATAATAATTATTAATCCTGATTTAGAAAAATAAAAGCTCGCGTTAAGTAGCACCACACCCTAAGAATGTGGCGACAAGAGAAAACCGTGCTAATAAACAGTAAAGTAGTTTGTTGGGTTCAAGAAAATATTTTAATGGGGATGGAAAATGTGAAAACTCCTAACACACTGCAACTACTGGCGTTGTTGCAAAATGTAAATTTATTTTATCAAAGCAGTGACAGAGAAGGGAAGAGAGAAAGAGAGACACATTGACTTGGGTATTTGAATTTTATATGTCTATTACACTTTTTCAATTGCGTTATTTTCTTGGTGACAGTTTGGTTAATTAATAACCGAATGTGTCATACCGTCCGATATTCGATTATTGCTAGTAATCTATTATTGTTAATCTTTATATTTAAACTAGCTGACCCGTGCAACTTCGTCTGCACCAAATCGGCTATCACCGGTGTCAATTGTATTTTTAAACGCGAAAAATTTTAATATACCTAAAACCTTATTGCAGCCACATCTACGGTTTCCAATTGTGAATCCAAACTATCAAGGGACTCACTCAAACATATACCCAGATGGTATGTGAGAAATCTTTTAAAATAAGCCTAGCATCATCTACTGAGTCCAATAAAAAATAAAAACTAACCTACATATATTGGCGATAATGTGAAAAAAAGCTTTAGAGGTCTATGGACCCCCAGTTTCTAAAGAAGTTCCTTTCCCTTTTTTGTAGACGTTTACTATACAGTCAGTGGAGTTTACATTATAAAATATCAAGTTGATGAGTTAAATTGTAAATTAAACGACAAAATATATTCATAAAATAAATAATGATAAATGAAACACTGAATGATATCATAACTATTTTTAACTTGTATTAAAACTTTTTCACACTCCATTGTATTGAAGAAAAATATAAATATTAAAAAGATATGAGCACGACGCGTCAAATGTCACTTGCCTGTAACTATTTGTCTAAGAGCTAGTAACGGTTTCGACAAATTTTCTATAAGACAGTTTTTTATATATCTTTATGTTCTTCCGAACAGCGTGCGGGCTACCTGGCTGCCGGTAAACGTTGCGTTTATTACTGCATATCGCACCTTTACTGTCAAACATATTGATTTTTATATAATTTTTGAATGTTTTGTTTTTTACTAACTTTGAAACCCTACTAAAACATGAAATTATTATTGTCAGACATTTTTGTTATAAACAATAATTTGCCCGTTGCTATTTTTTTGTAAATAAAATAAGTATGCTCTAACCATGTTAAGATAGCTGTAATTTTAATATTATTATTATTATTTATGAATGAAGGCTTAGTCACCTGCGCGACTATATCGCCTAAATGACATACAACTATATAACAATAAGAATGACAATAAACTTAACAATAGCTTATATTAATTGTGTACAACTCTTTAGCATCTTTCGAAATGGAGTCAGACAATAACGAATTGTACAAACCAGTGCGGAACGAACCAGAAGCATTAAGCCAAAATTTAATATCTTCGCTTCGAACACATTCTGCCAGGATGTGGTGCACATCATCGATGAGCTCACAACTCTGGCAGAGTGGTGATAGTACTTTACGCATCAGGTAGGCGAACTTTTTACATGGGATGTGTTCTGAGCGTAATCTCATTCCTGTGATTGCTTCCCGACGGCAAATCGTACTGTCATCAATCCATGGTGACCGTAAGGGATGTGGCTGAATCGTTCTGTACCATATTCCTTTTGTACCTTTTTTAGAACGCTCATCAAAGTATTCTTTCCAATGCGAGTAACAGCTATTTTTAAATACTGAGCATACATCCAAGTAAGTTGGTAAAATATTAATAGCAGCACCTTCGGAGGATCCTTCTCTTGCTAAAAGATCAGCTCTTTTATTCCCAGTTATACCTATATGAGAAGGGATCCATTGTAAAACAATTACTTTGTTCTTTGCTTTGAAATCTAGTAATTGCTTCAAAATAGTGTAGGCTATCGGTATTTCTCGAAAAGTCGAGGTACATCGAGCTACGTGTTGAAGAGCACTTTTTGAATAGGATCAAATAACAATCTTAACGGACTCAGTTGTTTGCGCAGATGAGAAGGCCTCTGCAATTGCTATCAATTCAGTGTGCATAATTGAAATATTTTCATCAATATGAAATTTCATAAAAGTTTTGGAATTTGACTCAAAAAATGCGGCTCCTAAATAATTCCCAGCTTTAGATCCGTCAGTGTATATCTTAACAAAATTTTGATAATATTTATTTATATATTGAAGACAAATATCTTTTATTTTAAGAACATCATATTGACGCTTTGGCTTCCAAATAACATCTACATTTATTTTAATTATATTGTGCAAATCAATGTTATCGACCCAGGTGTGTAAAGTGAACATTTCATGTTTTATACTTATTTGAATTGGAGTATTTTTATATTGAGAAAAAATAGAAACTAATAATGGTATTTTTCTTTTACGCCAATAGAGTGATTGGAAAGGGGTGGACAGTTCTTCTGATACATTGGTTAGTTCGTTTTTTCGAATGACTTACATTTAAATAGAATTTGCCAGCTAAACATTGTCTCCTAAGATGTAACGGACATATGCTCAATTCGCTTTCCATAACATGGATTGGAGTACTTTTAATGAAACCCCCGATAATTCTCATGGCCTGGTTTTGGACTCTTTCAAGTTTATAGAGGTTAACCTGAGCACTACTATCATAAAGAAAGCTCGCATAGTCAATTCGACTGCGTGTAATATTGAAGTATAAACGAACTAAATATTATGGATGAACACCCCAATTAAAACCGGCTAATGCTTTGAAAACGTTTAGAAACTTAGAGCTAAACTTAGAGTGCTAAATTCTGCAACTGCATTGATATGTTTACCCCATTTTATGTATGATAAAGATAGCGATAATTGTGGAAGCGCCTGTTATAGACGCATATATTCAAGATAACGTCAATCTCAAGTCGTATGTCTACGTTTATCGTTGTTTTTCAGTTTTGACGGTGAAATCTCAGTATCATAATGGTTAATAAAATGAAATATGTTGTTTGCAATGGAAAAAATGAAATGGTTTGAAATGAATTATTTTATTTATAAAGAATATCATCGGGCACATTATTTTCAATAACAAAATTGTCTGGCAGTGATAAACTCATGTTTTTAATAGCGTTAAAATGTAACCGAAATTTTTTTTTCCTAAAATTAATTATAAATCGAAAATTTTGACCTGTAAAGGTGTGATGCGCATTAAAAAACACAACGTTAACCGGCTACCAGGTATCCTGAATCCTGTTTGGAAGGGCATAATATATCTTCATATTAAAGAACCAGCTTTTCTAAAATTCTCGTTCTTCCAACGTTGCTGGCTCTTGTACTAAGGTGTCGCAAAAAAGTCTAGTTACGTTAACTACAATTTTTTGTTTTTCGTTTTCCTGGAGAGCCTTTTGCGTTTTATGGGACAAAAAGTATCCTAAATGTAACCTTGGAATATTAATTATTACTGTGTCAAGTTTCGTTAAAATCGGTTCAGTACTTTCAGCGTGATGCGTGTTCACAGGGACAGAAAGACAGACAGACAGACAGACAGACAGACAGACAGACAGACAGACAAAAATTGTAAAAAGATTATTTTTGGCTTCTATATCGATAACAAAGTCTACCCAGATCAAAATTTTCAAAAAATATTTGATGTACAGATTTGACCTTGCTACAGTTTTATTATAGTATAGATATATGTATTCTTAATAGGTCACTTGTCTTATGGAAACTATATTGAATATATAATCCGTTTGACAATTTTAATGGAAATATTTTCTGTATGCAATCAGTCAAAATCAGTCAAAAAATAGAAACACATAACACTACTAGTTGGCCCTTACAAATGAATAATTCGGTGAAACTGTAAAGGCTTGTAAAGTCCAAATTCCAAGAATTAAGTATCTTAGTGCTGTAGGTGGTAGAGGCACGCTGAAGCTATTACTGGTTTCGGCATGAATTGGTCGGCTCGCCCAGGGTAGTATCACCCGACCCACAGAAAATCGACGTGAAGTAACAGTGTTTGCATTGTTGCGTTTTGTTCGGTCAGTGAGAGCGTCGGAGGCCCATCTCTCCTCCCTTTCCCTCCTCTTCCCTCTCCCCAAACACAGGCTGGCAACGCACTTAAGACTTTCCTGGTGTTGCTAGTGTCTATGGACGGCGGTGATCACATAAAATCAGATGACCCGACGGTTCGTTTGCCTCCTAATATATATTTTTTTAAATATATCTTAGAACCATCTACGACAAACACACACAAAACTCTTCATAAATTAATTTAACAAATAATTTGAATTGATTGAGGCTTGTAGGGGTAAGCAAGGAAATAAAAAATATTGATTTCATCTATTTTATGTGAGTAGAATCAGTTCCAGCTGAGCTTGTTCATTTCATGCTCTATTTCGTAGTTCGGACAGAGTGCGATAGCAAGAACTTTTTGTTAATAACTACCCTACAAATACCTATGAGAATGAATGATAAAAAGCTGTCTAATGGTTAAAACTTGACGTTCTTGGTAACGATTCACTGTGGGGTACCTATATGACCGGAAAAACACTTTCAGAATGGCTCTTTGAGTCCTTTCTAGGGGTAGTAAAATGAATTTACTTGTAGGAATGATAATGAATAGGAATTATATGTAATCCCTTTCTTCGCATTCAGCTCTAAGTAAATTACGGTCATATGTTTCAAACAATTTTCAACGAACGCATGTCATTATATAAAAAGAATGTCAAAAGTATTTTAAAAAAGTCGACGCAGTTAAAAGGACTGCCAACAGATATGAAAAATCAATGGAAAAGCTATGTTCATTTTCGAAGTTATAATTTGCATAATTTGTAAATTGAAATGATTTAACATTAGTCTGTCTTACACATCTATTGGCACCCTGAGCAATAATTTTATATATTTTTATACAGTTATATTTTATACAGTTATTATATATATATAATATAACATATAATTTTATACAGTTTATTAATTAATCAGACATATCATGGGTTGCAAAAGCTCAATAAAAAATGTCAATATAACTGTACTAAGCTTCGCTAGTCTAGCGCAAGCATGTCCAGTTCATCTGTGACACGGACTCATATGGTTTTCTCTTACCAAAAATCACTATACGCGGTAAAAAAACTTTTCACTTCAAAAAAATATTATGGTAATAGTTTCACTTGATTAATTCAGAAAACGCATAGAATTGTTTTAAATAAATAGTACAAACACATGCTACAGATAAAGAATATAATTTATTTTTTTTATAAAATTTTGTCCCAATCTACAGTAAATACATATAAGAGAATATCATCGATAAAATACTATAATATCTTATAACCAAATATGTATTAGTATAAACCAAATACGTTATACTTATATATGATACTATATAAAAAAATTAGGTATATAATCATTATTCAGTCCGAATAAATTAATATTTATAAGTGGCCACGTTTTTGCTGACGTAAGCTTTAATGGCGGGTATGTTGTGAACATCCCTATAGATTTGGTATAGAAGGGGATATTGCTTCTGGAGTACATCCTTCTTCCAAACACCTTGCACGGTTACAAGGATGCCCGCGAAGCATACATCAGACCAGGATATTTTCTGAAAGAATTCATTATCTAGTTATACCTTAAAAATAGTATTATAGACATCACAATTTCTTATAAGGAGAACTATAACAATAGTGACTTAAACGTCTCTACATAGTATACAATGAAGTCACTTCCGCTGTCTGTTCCCTTAGATCTTTTAAACTACTGTACATATTTTAATATAGTTTTCAGCAATAGATAGTGTGGTTTAAGATGAAGGTTAATATGTATAATACATATATATTATAGGACAAAAAAGCTGAAAAATTGAAAGATTTGTAATGGGATGTCGTAACAAACATATTTTTATGCGCTTAACCACAAACGCTGACTAAATCTTTCGAGATAGATCAAATTAATGTACTACGGAATTTTATGTCTTAAAAGGATCGATAAAAAGTCCGCGATTGTATATATTTATCCCTAAAGAATAACCCACAGTAACCATTTTTATCTTTTGACAAAAATAGTTATGTGTTATTACATATCTATTTTATACAATACAGTATTATTTCTTATCCAGTTAAATACATTACATACATTGTACATGTCATGTAGATCACAGGGGGTTAAATTGGAAATTGTGTAAATATGTGTACAAGTGTGAGTGGTTTGCGGGTTAAGTAAAAATGTATGTTTTGAACTACAGACATTTTAATTATATATTAAAATGTGGCTAAATTTAATAATAATATAATAAATATACGATTTACTATAGCAACAAAATTGGTCGGCAGTTTTGAAAAATTCTCTTCGTGTACTGAAATTCTGTGACAGAGAATATATCTATTTTATCAAGCTGGTAAAAAAACTTGTAGAAAATGTATATCTGGGGTGGTCATATAACGAATTATTCACAACCGCAGAGGAATGACTATAGTAATGCTTGTTATTTACTCTACTTCATTCAATATATTGGTTGACAGGTTTTGAAGTGATCTTATGGAGGGCTTCGAAATTCTGATCGGCAACCTTTTTGTGTGACGAAAAGTGGTGGGGGTAACCACTGTGTCGGGTAAAGTGTTGAAAACACCGGTTCTCATCCGTTCAAAGAAGTTAAGCAACGTCGATCGCGATCAATACGTGACCGCCTGGGAACACCGCGTGACGTTAACTTTTTGTTGTATTATTTAAATTAAAATGTTTGGCTGTAATACAAAAGTTTCACTTCTATCATGTATCTCTACGACACATCCTTTTTTAAATATACCAGGTTGACTATAAAAGTCAAGCACTAGAGCACATTCGTTTCTAGTATTTGTACGTTGCGAAAATGACACTAACGTGTGCGTTTTTGTTACTAAGACACACATTCGTTCTAAATTGTAGGAAGATTTCTCGCTATAATCAATCTACTATTTTCCTAATTAATTAGAGTTTTTTTAATTAAATGTACAAAGATCTTAACGAATACCAACATAATAAATTAAGAGAAGCTGGTTAAACGGAATCGCCGCCTCTTGACTAGGAATTCACTATTACACTTTGTATTTTATAGGTAACTTACAAATTAGCGCTCGAAATATTGCAATTCGACGAATTTGCTTTCTTTAATAAAGAAACTGAATATATAGTGGCTGGGATAGAAATCAACATAGCAGTAATATCAAAGACAAGCTTATACCCGCGACTTCGTCCGCGTGAAATAGTTACTTTGCGCAAACGCTAACATGCAGCGGAAGCTCCCGAAAGAAAAAAATTAGCTATCTAACACTGAAAGAATTTTCAAATCGGACCAGTAGTTCTTAAGATAATTGCGTTCAAGCAAACAAACTCTTCAGCTTTATAATATTAGTATAGATATCATTACATAGTATAAAACAAAGTCCTCTACCGCGTCTGTCTGTCTGTCTGTTCGCGATAAACTCAAAAACTACAGAACGGATCTTTATGCGGTTTTCACCGATGGATAAAGTGATTCACGAGGAACGTTTTGGTATATAATTTGTCCAGGATTTTTTTATGATCAGGGCGCGACAACGTCTGCCGGGCCCGCTAGTCATAAATAATATTGTAGACTAACCTTTCCTCCAAAATATCCACCTTTCTTTTGGGCAATTTCTTCAAAGTCGGTAAGGTATTTAGGGAAAATATCTTCTTGCAATTCGCTTTCCAATTTCTCTTTTTTATATTTATCTTCCTCGAGATACCATTGGAAGACTTCTGTTTAAGGGTTTTTATTAAATCGGAATTAATTAGAAAAAGAAGAAATTTGGTATAATACAAATAATTGCTATTTAATTTTTTTATAGTTTACACATTGTAGCGTTTGCAACCTCAATTGCTGTTAAATGACAATGTGGTCTAAGATCGTAAACACACTGAACTTAAAGGGGGTTTAGCTCTCAAGTATAGCTGCCAGATTAAACTCATAAGTGCTTGGCGAAAGATTCTCAACTTAAGAGTGCTAGCTAGACAGGCGGGTTTAGGAAAAGTTATACAACCATGAAAAGCATTAGATAAACCTTTCTTTTTTTTATTTCATAGGAGGCAATCGAACAAGTGGGTCACATTATGTTAAGTGATCACCACCGTCCATAGAAATTTGTAACGCCAGGGGAGTCGCAAGTGCGTTGTCAGCCTGTGTTGGTGGTGAGGGGGAAGTAAGGGAAGGGGGTAAGGGAGAGGAGGTGTTCTTCTGGCGCTCTCACTGACCGAACGAAACGCAACAGTGCAAGCACTGTTAATTAACGTCGGTTTTTTGTGAGAGGGTGTTACTACAACAGGTGAGCCGACCAATTCATGCTGAAACTAGTTAGCTTTCGTCCTGTATATAGGTATTAACATTCTTAACCATTTGATAACGTATGTATAATTATAATCATTGAAAATACAATTCTGCATATTTTTTACTACCTACAGGAATGTCTTTCAAAATTCCAATTTTCTCGCGATGCATTATTGATATATCATTAGCCAAGGATAACTAATTAAAATTTAAATTGACTATAAATAATGAGTCAAACGTTGTAATGTTAAATATACTTTAAGCGATGATCGTTCAGTGGTTAGCGTGATCAGAAACTGTATTGGTCGATTTAGGTTCAAATTCTTGTGAAAGAGACGAAGAGTTCGATGAAGAAAAGTATCGTGATGAAATCATAACATGGTTAGTAGGGCTTTTTCTAAGCTCACCTGGCTGGCTACCACCCTCAAGTTTAAAATTTGTCGCCAAGCACTTGTGATGGTAATTCAGCAGCTGCACTTGAGAGGAAACGCCTCTAGGTTTAGCGTGTCTACCATATTGGATCACTTAGTTTGGTAGTAGGTGATCTTGTAGGTGGTAGAGCCATGTTGAGTCTATTACTGAGTTCAGCATGAAAGGGTCGGCTCGCTCGGGGTACTACCTTCTCACAGAAAACCGACGTAAAGTAACAGTGCTATAATTGCGTTTCGTTCGGTCAGCGAGAGCGCCGGAGGCTCACCTCCCCTCCCTTTCCCCCTTCCTCGCCCTCCCCACCCAAACACAGGATGGCAATGCACTTGCGACTCCCCTGATGTTGCAAGTATCTATGGACGGTGGTGATCGCTTAACATCAGATGACCCACCTGTTCGTTTGCCTCCTATGATATAAAAAAAAGTGAATTACATGGTGTAAACCGAAAACCATTTCTACTATATTTCATTGATCTAATCCAGCTCTTTAGCTGTTTGCGAATATTTTTATGATCAATACTCTGATGTTATTTAATTATATTACTTACTCTCGCCAAGGTCAAATACAGCTGCAGAAATTGCGCCAAGTTCTGCCTCTTCGATGTCGATATCAGAGGTCAGTCCAACATTTTTTCCAACGTACCAGCACATAGGCACAGGGTGGAATAATATCGTATCATTAACAGCCAAAACTGGTAATTTTCCGAACGGTATAGCTGTAAGAAATTTACTTATTTAATTATTAACTGTTTGCAGATTCTGGAATTTTCTATGATTTATCTTTGGAGTTGCGTGTTTGAATTTCTACAGGGCGTGACTATATCTAATGTTGGTTTAAACTGATTAAAACTTGGTATTTAGGTAGCCTGCGCAGTCTGTTGAATACCTGACCAGATCACTGAATAAATCGTATAAGACTGTAACCTGCATTCTCCTGGCATATAAAGAGAACATAATAAATTACATTAAATGTAAATATTATATGATGGTATAGTTTTCAGGGTATCAACTACTTGTACCAACTGAGTACTATCCCCAAAGTTAGAATTTGTTATAAACCTACTGTTGCACATTGATCCTTATTTCTAACAGTATTTCACTCAATTGGAGTTTTAATACTATACACATATACGTATCATTGTATATACATATATTACTCTGTTCATATGGATGATTCACTAATATTTTAAATTAACTTCTACCCGTTGGCCTTAGCGTGATGATGTATAGCCTTCCATGGCCACGATGGGTATAACCCTCGTGGTCGGGCGCATCCGACGGATAGGCCTCAGGGTGGCCCTCGAGAAGAAAGAGGCCATATCATTTCATGATTCTCGGCGAGGTCCACGACTTGAGATCCATATAATTGTAGATGGCGCCCGTGTCAGAGTTAGGACTCAGATGAAGTATCCTGGATGGTCGCTGGCCTTTCGGACCCCATTTTGCGGGGCTCTGACCACGTATTTCTGGGGCGGCGGTGGCGCTCAGCCGGATGCTCCCTAATATAAGAGGGCCGACTGCTGAGTACAGCCGACTCCATATGGGAGTCGTGCGGGCGATGGTCACCTATAGGGCACCGGGGTGGGGGCAACGCCCTCGGTTTCCGTCATACTCGGCAGCGAACAGGTGTGGCGAGCGATCGTTTTCTTCTGCAAGGAGGTCATCTCGAAGAAGGAGGCGACAGAGAGGGCTCGCGAGGTGGACCCTCTAAGTGGCTCTCTCTGTCTACGGAGAAACGGTGGATGGAGGCGGCGATTTGCTCAACTCCTCCAGCCACCGTAGCCGATCCTGAGGGGATGGGCCGACAGACCCATCTCCTCATAGCACAGATCCGGCTGACGAAGGGAAGCAGCTTGCGTGTACCCTGTCTGTCTCTCTATTAGGTAGGAGCCCGGCGGTTACCTTCCGGTGGGTGGACCGTTGGGGCGGCTATTCAAGGTGATTAGCGTAGGACGATCCCTTGCCGCCCCAACAATACGGTCTGTCGGTACACTGTGGGGTTTTAGTCCATGAGAGTCGGACATAACCCACTCTCTCCCCCTGGAGGGCCTATCTATAATGGATTTCCCCACTTTAATAAAAAAAGAGAAAGTCACACATACACATATAAAGAAAAGAAAACAGTATTTCTTTAAATCTTAAAAAGGATCTGCTAAATTGTATTATAACGATACGAAGGAACAAGTCACAACTGAAATTATTACTTCTATGGAACTTCTATACATTTTGAAGTTCGAAACCTGAAATTCTCTAGTTACAGATTAAAATGATTAAATTAGATTTTATATCTTTTGGAAAGTGACCGTTAATAGTAACAGAATATGATACAATACAATAGCCAAGTAGGTAGTTTTATTTCAGCGAACGCCGTATGAAGAACAAACTACAAAGGAAATAGAAAGAAGTTATGCGTTGGAATTATAGTAGAAAAATATTCACTTACTTTTTTGTACCTCAGTTATTGTTATATCTTTCTTGAGGACAATGTTCTCGTATTGTATACCACCATAAGCGAAAAGATACCTAATTGATTCTGCAACACCGACATAATCGTAGGACTTCAGTTTGTACACGGGCGCCATGTTTGTAAACGATTGACAATAAGTAAATCATGCAATAAAACCTTCCTTTATATAGTATGCATTCGTGACTATCTTGTGTCCT
Source organism: Antheraea yamamai (assembly GCA_036509395.1). Lineage (NCBI taxonomy): Eukaryota > Metazoa > Arthropoda > Insecta > Lepidoptera > Saturniidae > Antheraea > Antheraea yamamai. Next base: position 15,861,813 of record AP028429.1, read on the forward strand.
CTATGAAGGGTCAAAAGAAATGGGTTTAATTAGATAAGCATTACACTGTTTAAAGTACATTTTAATCATTCAAATATCAAACAATTGTAACCTTTAATATCGGAGCAAAAAGGTCTAATTTATTGATGACAAAGTAGTACATAATTACTCCCAGGTGTTTATATCCCCTACTATAATTTTCTCTAGAATAATCGAAAAAAAATCATTATGTATGTTTAACTTAATGAATTATAAGTAAAACGCTGGTTAATTATATAAGTTTTATTTATTTCTACTCGTTTAACGATTACATATGTAATTTAGAGTTTTCCTATGATAAAATTTATCTTGTCTACCCGGCCGTGACGGATAATGAAGGTTGGGTTTGTGGGACAGTGCTCACTAAAATTCTCATAAATTATTCTAGTGTATTTAGCGCCGGGAATACCAGGATCTCTTTCCCACGACTCCGTCTCGTCGGCAAATGCAACTAAAGGAAATTCAGCTGAAGGGAAAAGGTTGTTCACTAAGATGCACACCAATTGTAACCTCATATTCTTTCCTATTTTTATTTTTTAAGGATTTCTTACTCAGTCATTTTTTATTGCGGTTTTCATCACTAGTAATTTTAGCGAGAACTTATTCCTTAAATTCATAGATATATACACATATAGAATTATGTCATGTGTATTTGTAATACAAATTAAAAAAACTTGAAAGTAAGTCGCAGTATAAATTATTATTTATTTTCATTTCACTCATAGTAGTGGTAAAGTTGGAAGTTATATAATTTAAAAAGAAATGAAAAACATTTGATTTTGAATGTTTTGTATATTAATGTAATCTATGTTAAAAGGTTATCAGGAAAGTCCGTCTGATATTGAAACATTGTTAAAATAGGTAATCAAAATTGGCATTTAAGTTGTTTTGTTATTTAATCATAATAAGGTAAATTTATAAATAATATAATTATTTGGTTATCTACGATATTTTTGAAATTATTGTGGTATAGGAGAGTTTGAGGTTTGGTGTGTGTGTACCCCCCCAATTGAGTCACTGCTTGAGCTGGCTAGAGGATGTCGAAGGGCCCACAATCAAAAGTCAGGCGTGAATTTCAGCTTTCAATTTATTAGCCCTGTGTGTCGACACCTTCCGTGCGAGCCAGCGCGTAGTAACTGGCTCGCTGTACAACGTCGCGCTCACGTAGAATTTCCTTACCATGCGCTCTGCCTTACATGCCTACATTATGTACGGACAAGAGTTTATATTATGTGAGAAAGTTATTATAGCATTGTTACTGTTAATTCACATAGTAATCAAATATTGTATTAATAATGAATTGTGAATTACTTGTCGAAAATTACAATGAAGTAATCGAATATTGGCGATATTTTTATGTTTTCTACAAGTCTTATAGTCCGCACGATAAAGACAACTCTGAATTGAAATTGAAACATTATCCGGGGTACAAAGAAGGATATAGAGTACCTTTGATTTGGAAATAAAGATAAAATAAATAAACAATCAAAACCTCGATACTCAGAAGTTCGCAGGAGTCACAAAATACTTTTAGAATTTATATCACTCTTAATTATCGCACGATGGAGTTTACCAAACAAACGTTACGGCTCTGTTGAGGCGACAACGAACGTAGACTCTGAAATTAGTTTTGTTCTGATTACTTTATAAAAGTTCATTCGTTCGCTTTACTATTCATAAAGGATTCATTACCTATATCGAATATCCGTTTAGATTCACGCTACAACTTCAAGAGTAAGCGGAGATATATTTAGTTTTATTCAATTAGAATGTTATGTTACTGTAAACGCGTGGAAATTAGTTATTTTACAAAGTATCTAAGTAATGTGCAGATTAATTAGGGTGAAGGGGTTGATGGGACCGTATAAATTGGTCAAAATATAAAAGATTTAATTAAAAACTCATTTCTTTAGACTCGCGGCGTTATTCTTTTGATAAGAAATTTTAAAATGATAATGAAGTCCTCATATAATGTAACTCATGTAACTGTGCCACCTCTGTCTGTTTGTTCGCGATAAACTCAAAAACTACAGAACGGATTTTCATGCGGTTTTAACCAGTAGATGAAGTGATTCAAGAGGAAGGTTTAGGTATATAATTTGTCAAGGTTTTTTTTATTATCAGGGCAGGGCATCGTCCGCCGGGCCCGCTAGTTTATTATAATATTTTTTTATAATAACAAATAATTCGTTTTTTTACGCCAAAGGGCAGCAAATAGGCAGACGGTCCATCTGATGGTAAATGGTTACCGTAGCCTATGAACAACTACAATAACAGAGGTATCACTGTTGCTTAGTATACTTGTACAAAAATGCCAATTTTTCGATTTTACTACTTTCACTATGTCAATTACCTATAATCACAATAGTTCTTACCGCTGGACCGTTGGAATATTAACCCGATGTCCACAGGTTCGATGCCCGGCGTGTACTAACGGATTTTACGGAATTTGCGTACATTTTCCAATTTAAATTGGTAACACTATCGGCTGACGGTGAAGGAAAACATCGTGAGGAAACCAGAACCTGAGAAATGTTCTTATAGCACTACTGTATGTGTGAGGAAAACATAGAATTGTGGATTTCTCACAGTTTGAAATCGCCAATACGTCGTGGGCTGGCGTGGTGATTATGCACATACCTTCTTTGTAGAAGAGACTTATGACCCTGCAGTAAGTGCAGTAAGATCGGGCAAAGTGGCGGAAGTTTATTATGAAAGCGGACCCTGGTACCAGGCCGGGAAAACGCTAGGAAGAAGAAGAAGAAGAAGAGTAAGTCTCTTACAAGCTGATGACGATGATGATGACCATAATTCTTCTACGCTCTAATTAAGTCTTCGATCACACTTATTCTATCTATCTTCATTTGCTATTTAGGTTACCAGAATCCCATCATTTGTTTAACAGTGAGTAACTTAGCTATTATTGATAAGTTACCGCGACAAACCCATACAATGCTTGTAGACGAATCCGATGACGACCCCGTAATAGATTTTGTTGACGAGCTAATTTCATTCCAACGTTGTATCGACGTTTTATATTATGACGACGTGAATCCAATATTGGAAAACTTTGGCAAAATCTTTCAGTAAAATGAGACAGAGCCAAGTAAATAAAAGTCGAATGTAATTTAAAGTTTGATAGAAAGCCCGCGTTCTCCAATATACATATCCAGTGTGTTATTCGTGTATCACTCGTCTAACATTTGAAACAGATGTGCTAGCAGTAAAATATAATATTCAATACATTATTTAATCTACGGACACGGCCCGAGGTATGTATAAAATTAAAAAATCTGAAAAATGCCCCTGACAAATCAAGTGAGCACTTTCGCAGTCTTTAATAAATATTCAAAGAATGTTAATGCCCCAACTTCAGTGGACTAGTTTGGAACTTTTCTACCGGTTTACAGGGAGAGTTCATTAATGTCGTTACTTTAACGTTTGCCTTAAAATTATAGAATTGAGCGATTCATTCATAATATCGAATAATTAGTATTTAATAATTTAGCAATAAACAAGTGTTATTGACTACGTCCGGTACCACTACGACACACCCGAGAGGCGAGACTACAACGCCACCGGAACCTTAACACTAGCGCCACCATATTAGATACATCGATTCTTTACATAACTAAGAACTATTATATAGAATTGATATATTACTTAAATAACAATAATTTTATCGTTATTATTATGTTTGTGTTATTAAATTATATTGGAGAAATTTGAGGAAACAGTAATTGCTTTGACTTCCACAGTTTGGCAGATAAAAAGGCAGGCTGTCGTTCAGCTACACGCACTCCTATGTGGAAGCTAAGCTATCTTAAGGCGAAACTCTGCCCGGATAAAGACTGCCTACAGAGTGTTATTGGTTTCCCCGACCGGTTGACTGTACGTATTTTGTAATACAAGGTATGTATGTATTAAGCAGTGCATTTGAAAATAATAATCAAATTTAACTGTAAATTTGGAAAAATGTGTTATCAAATTGAGTATGGAAGGAAAATAGCGTCTTTGTTATAAAGATTTTTCGTTACACGGAGACAAGAGAACAAATAAACAGTTTTGTGGTAGACCAACCAAATTGAACTAATTTCTACGTTATAGAAAATTTTTCGTTATAACGAACGACGATTAAGAATTCACACTGTATTGTAAATAATAAGATTCCAAAAATATTTGAAAACATCTATTTCTTTTAATCGTTGTCGGTAAAATAATTAATTTTAAATCTATTTATGTTCTACAGATTTCGACCCATTATTATTGTCAAATATATAAACGAGCCACGTTGCGACTGACATAAGTTTTATACTGACAGTTTTTCTGAAGCTAGTATAAAGTACAAGTACATGGACGACTGAGCCTCGCTCGGTTCTTTAAAAAACATTTTTAAATTAAAATAAACTGTTAGGTTTGCATCACAAAATAAGCATGTTATATCAAAAAAACAAAAAACATAAAAAAGATATTACTCTTTTTGTCTCATTCGGATTCGAACTGGGGTTATACGGTTTTTCGAAGCAGCCGATTTTCATTTGAGCTATTTTTGTTTTGACAGCGGCAGTGAAATTTACCTTTATATTCTAGCTATATTTTTTCATTTCCTGAAAACTCGGATAAAAAAAGTTTTCTATGAACGAAATCTAGCTATAGATCGATTTATCGTCCCCGAAACCACCTCGGAAATCGCTGCCGCCGTTTCCGAGATCCTGAATATATCATTACATAGTATAAAATAAAGTCCCCTACCGCGTCTGTCTGTCTGTGTGTTCGCGATAAACTCAAAAACTACCGAACGGATTTTCATGCGGTTTTCACCGGTAGATAGAGTGATTGATGAGGATTTTTTCATAATCAGGGCGGGACAACGTCTGCCGGGCCCGTTAGTAACAATATAAAAATATACAAGAATTGCTCGTTTAAAGGTATAGATAAGAAAAGACTAAAAGGCGGCCTCTATTTAAAAAAAATACTTTATAGAGTTTAGCGTTGAACTATATAATTATCTGATGTTAAATGAATAGGTGGTCTAAAATGGTAAACACTCCAAACCTACATGGGTCTGGCTCTCAAGTGCAGCTACCGGAACACGTCAACAGTTGCTTGGTGACAAATCTTGAACTTGAAGGTGGTAGATAGGACTAGAGAATTTAGAAGCAGTAATGTAAGGTCTAAGTCCCTCTAAGTATTATATCGTTATCGTTGATCGTTTTCTCTGTAATATTGAACTTGTTCCACCTTTTGTTTTTATGTACACTACAAAATTTCCTTTGCCAAAAATGGTATTTGTTATCTAAGGGTTGAATAATATTTTTATTATATATTGTTTTATTTAATGAAGCCCCTACAGAATTCGCATATCGCTCCTATTTATATCACAAACAACGGAAGAAATGCTTCACTTTCTATAAGTAAGGAAATGAAGTTCTACCCACTCGGGTCTCGTTTAGAGTTTGCTGTAATTGGAGTTAACTTGGCATTGTTTGATGCCAGCTTGAAGCGTTCCACAGAAGCGTTGTGCTGTTGTTTGTTACTGACTGATTTATAAGACTTTTAACTGGTTTTTATCTTAAACATACCAAGACGTAATATATATAAATTTTAAGCATTCATTGATGTATATATAAGGATAAATTATCAGGTCGAATGAAGCGTATCTTAAAATAACTTTTTCTCGCGGTTTCGCTTGCATTCATTTTGGCTTAGTGTATCCTTTGCGAATGGTATATTTTTTTCCTGGATGAAACGTACCTTAATAAATGTAATTAAGGGATGAAAGCGTGACAAACAAACTCTCTTTCACACCAAAAGTAATGGTTAGGATATCGGCTTTATCAGGTCGATTTACATTTTTGTAGAAAAAAGTACTCCAATTCTAAATTTATCAATCGCAGTATAATTTTCAAGAAAATTTATCAATCGCAGTATAATTTTCAAGAAAACAAATTTCATATCTACAATTACTAATTAGAAGAGTTTTTGGCGGGGTTTTGGTCTGTCATGTAGTGGATTTTATATTTTATTCATAATCTTGTGTTACTTGATTCTATATTGTGTAAAATTGGTGGTGTTTTATGTAATATAGTTTGTTTATTGTGTATACGTGAAGTGAATGGAAAATAATACCACGGACCATGAATTCTGAGATGCCATAAAAACTTTATGGAAATTAGTTCATTGAAATTATATCAAGAAACTTGTAATATCGATACTCACTTGATAATGACCGTAATAGTCTACTAGAAGACTGGTTGCCAAAAATGAAATGGAAGAAGAACTTGTAATACTATTAACTACTCGACAATGGCAGTAATAATGTAAAAGATTTGTTGCCAAAAATAAAGTTAAAAAAAAAATACTAATTAGAACTTTACAAAATATTGTTGTTTATCTTTTTATTAATACTATGTGACATTTTTTCCAAACACTATGTAACAGAAGCAAATGATAAATATCTAGGGACGCATTATGTATTCAATATTACTCAGAAACTGTACTAAAACTGTAGTACTAAACTGTACTACATTTTTGTAAATATCATTATAATAGGAATAGTAATTATTTCTACTATAAATTAATTTCACAATTACATTTTGAGTTGTATTTGTCGACTTAACAAATAAGGCAGCTCTGCATGCTTCCACATAATCACGCTGCTATGTAATCGATTTAAACTCGAGGCTATCTAAATATTTATTTTACACATAAATAGAAAAATAATATATAACCTCAATAATACGCCATAAAATATTCATTGGCATGCCTCACGAAAGGCATTTATGATAACAGAGTTTATGCACAATTACGCAATTTCATATTTACATAGTAGTTGCATCGTTTTTACATGTACTTGGATAAATAAAACACCATCTTTACATCGCAATTACTCATTACCACGATAAGATATTGCCGTTACTTACACGAGCTATGTTTAGTTAATTTTCAAGTCCCTTTAATCATCAAAAACATTAGAAAATCTTCCTTTAACTACATTTTTAAATCCACACATATAACAAGAATGTAAATTTAACGTGTCTGTACTTTTCAAATTTTTGTGAAATGTTATAGCAAGTAATGAAATACATTTAAATTATTTTTAGGAATGTATAACCGTCTATGTTTTTTTGTGCACGTGTTCCTGTTAAACTACAATGTTTAAGATAAAACCTTACCAAGAAAATTATAAAGCATATCCTCGAGTAACATTTAGTCTTAGTTTCATTAAAAACGGCTGACTCTATCAAAAGTTATTGTAACTTCAATGACAGTACAAGTTACGTGCGAGAGAAGAGTAGGTAAGCAAATGCATTGCAGCCTAATCCAAAAACCAGGCTATCTATATAGGTACATATAAGATAGTAAATTTAGCGTGTCTGTACTTTAAATCATTTTTAGTAACGTCTGTCTGTTTATTTGCGATGTGATGCGCTTGCATAGGAGAGAAAAAGTAAACGTACAAAAAAATTTTGTAAGTATATGATTTTCATGTTTTTCCCTCTATATTTTAAATATATTATTAGAATAAATAACGCAGCAAAGACGCGGGTATCACTTAGTTTTATAATAAACGAATGTAAGATATCAATAAAAATACATATAATATCCTTCTTTTCTTAAACGGGTATTGGTGTTGAGTTAGTGTATATTTAAACCAAGACGGTTAGGTTATGTCGTGTATTTCATTATCAGTTAGTGCGCGGTATAATCAGCATTGTGTGGTAAATAATAAAATGATAGTGGATTCCGCGATTAGATCGCGTGAACTTAATTAATCTATTATTCCGATGCCAGCAAAAAATCAATTAAAAATCTCATTTCACGACGTTGCGTTTGTATAGCCAGACTGCGATCGGATCGTGGAAAATGTTCACGGAAAATTTTTGTATCATCAGCGGATTGTTTTTTTTATGTTTAAATTGGACATGTAAGTTCTTTTTTTTAAATCATTATTTAGTAATCGTCTCAATGCCAGGCTTAATAAGTATACAATAATGATTTATAATTATTAATTGATTTGTGAGAAATTTTAATTTACCCTTAAAAAACTTGACAAGTTTTTTTGACTATTTTTTATTTTATTTAATTGTATTGAAAAAAAAAATTATATCTTTTTTATAAATTATTGCATTCAATTACAGTGGAACCTGGTTAATTGGGATCTAAAGGGATCAAGAATGTTGTACCATTTATTGAGGGTTTCCATTAATCCAGTTTTCCAATTAGGCAGGTTTAAAATTATAGTTGTCTCATTTACAGAGGCTCCCGATTATAGAGGTCGAAATGTACGGCTATTCCATTTATGCTGTGCTCCCTATACAGTTCATCACGCGACTTTCCACAATCATAATCTGATAGAAGTTTTAATTTTTCAGATACTGTTAACGTTTTATATTTACGTTTGGGCATTTTGTACACTTTTACTCCCTTTGTTTTAGGTCAAAACCTGAGATAGTACTGACAGACAAAGCGTGTGCGAAAGACATTCTAATGTTTGTAAACAAAAGTGTCAAAACCTGTCCCAACCCGATTAATTTGTCTCATTTATAGAGGGAATTGAGTTTCAGAGTCCCAATTATAAAGTTAAACATCGAATAAATCTTAGAAATCAGATCTCATCTAACCAGGTTCGAAAACTCCCATTAATAGAGGTAATTCAGTAAAAAAGTACCAGGACCTCATTGCAACTCTCAATAATAGAGGTTTCTCATTTATCCAGGTCCCATTTAACCAAGTTTCACTGTATATTTCATGTGTATAATTATTGTTCCCGCTATTTAATTAAATCTTATGTTATTGTAAGGACTGAAACGCATAGTTATAATTTAATATATGGTAACGCGTAGGTATATTAAATATGAAAATAACTATTCCTTTGTTAATTAAATCCATTCAATTAAAGAATCATTCTTGTACCAAATTGCTTATATTACTGTGTAAGATGGCTTAAATTTCGTGTATATTTGTAAGAAACTGGCGAGCTATATGAACAGATTTGTCTTTGTGAATTTAATTTTTACATCATTATTTGAATCACAAGTCTACCTTATTAAGACCAAATAAGATATTTAAATTCTAATACATTTTATAGTTCACATTTCATTACTTAAAGCCGAGAAAATTATATGAACAATTGAACACTAACTTTTACATTTAACATTGTGCATACAAAATTTCATTTCAAATTTCATAATCATTTGAGTAGTTGAAGTGTAAAACATGACAAACAAACTCATAATTGCATTTATAATATTAGTTAGCGTAATAAATGATATATTTTTATACTTTCATTAAAAAATCTTCAAGTCGCAAAACTTTCGTATTTCCAACTTTTTATTGATTTATAAACTATAGTTAAGGTTTGTTATTTTTAAATACTTTCAGTTTTTTTATTTAATCGTATAGCTAAAATCATCCATCTTTTATTATCGTCGCTCGATTGATTACTCTATTTTTTTTTTTTTTTTTATTAAAGTAGGCAAACGAACAGGTGGGTCACCTGATGTTAAGTAATCACCACGGTCCATAAACTCTAGCAACACCAGGGGAGTCGCAAGTGCGTTGCCAACCTGTGTTTGTGGGAGGGGGGAGGGGAAGGGGATGAGGTAAGGGAGGTGGGCCTCCAGCGCTCGCACTCACCGAACGAAACGTAACAATGCAAGCACTGTTACTTCACGTCGGTTTTTTGTGAGAGGGTGGAACTACCCCGGGCGAGCCGGCCCATTCTTGCTGAAACCAGTAATAGTTACAACGTGGCTCTACCACCTATTTGTCGCTGCAAGGTTCAATTTATGTGGAACAGTGCAACGGCCAAAAATTTGTTTAGTCTTTACCAGCGACGGGGGAGTACGTGCAGGGGATTGAGAGGAACACTTCCTGCGGACGCGAGTAGCATCAGCCCCCCAATTTTAGTATGTTTAATATTTGTTTTACAGTTGCAGATTCGATTACAAATTACTACGTACAAGATGATGGGGATTGTTTCAGCGAGTCTAAGAAGTTGCTTTGTGAGAAAAAGTGTGGTGTTAATCACGCCTGTATATACGGAAAGTGTATTTGTTTGAAATCGAAATCTTCTGACGGTAAATTTAATAAACGTATACATTTTTTATATGAAGCAAATATAAAGTACAGTGGATCTGACGGATATTGTTCTGTCTTGATAATAAAAAAAATCCTAAAAGTCAACCGCTGATCAAAATCTGTCCAGCCATTTAGGAAGAGTTCAGTCACTTACATATGGACAGAAACATTATATATATAAAGATAAGGAGATTACTGCATTTGTAGCGAATTACGTAAGCTTGAATACGAATATTATTAATTTCATTCTGTCTTCATTCTTCTTTACTCTTTTAAAGGTAAGACTTCTTATACCTGGAATAATAAACAACTGTGCAATGTGATTGTGTAATTAAGTATGTATTTGTGTTTTATGTTAATTTTTATACTCTGTAGCAAAGGAATAAATATCCTATAAAAAGATTTCATATAAAGTACCTCAGTTTCTAATTATAAAAGTGGTCGTTGAGTGGTTGGACCGGTGGAATATCAATCCGATGTCCGCAGGTTCGGATCCCGGCATGTATCAACGAATTTTTCGGAATTCGCGTACATTAAATAATTTAAATTCTTAACAGTAATGGCTGACTGTGAAAGAAAACGTCGTGAGGAAATCTGAACTTGAGAAATGGTGTCGTAGTATTTTGGAAAATATAGGTAGAACTGTGAATTTCTTGGAGCTTCAAATCGCCAATACGCCGTATAGTGATTACACCCATACCTTCCTCCGGGAAGAGTTCTACGGCACTACAGTGACTCTCTTATATGTTGATGATGTTGAAAATGATCTTGTTTATTCGTAAAGAGAAGAAAGTAAACGACTTATGATCTTGTAACATGCTAAACAAGAACATCTGCAGTAATAGCAGATATAGTGGACGTGCTATTAATTCGAGCTCATTGAGCGAGCTACAGGCATATATCACGGTTTATCTGTAAATATCTAAAGGTATTCTTGGTGTTAAATCGTTTTACTACAAAATGATTGTTATAAAAATAGAATTACCATACAACGTGGCAAAGCGGTCATCCTTCTGACTATATTTTCTTCTCAGAGTGAGGATTTATCGCATCCAATTCTTGTAGTTTCCGTAGTTATACATTTTCATGTTTTTTTTCTTTTTTTATGTCATATGAAGCAAACGAACAGGTGGGTCACCTGATGTTAAGTGATCATCACCGTCCATAGACACTAATAACACCAGGGGAGTCGCAAGTGCGTTGCCACCCTTTCGGGGGAAGGGGAAGGGGAGAGAGAGAGAGGGAGAGGGGAGCGGAGGTGGGCCTCCGACGCACTCACTGGCCGAACGAAACGCAACAATGCAAGCACTGTTACTTCACGTCGGTTTTCTATGAGAGGGTGTTACTACCCCGGGCGAGCCGACCCATTCATGCTTAAACCAGTAATAGTTTCAGCGTGGCTCTACCACCTTCTATATATGTAAACGTAAAGAAATGAATTAATCTTATCAAGTAATTTCTTTTCGTCTCTTATATAATAAAGTATTTAAACTACTACGTCTACTACTTTTAAAAGTTATCAGTTTTAATTTCTGTAAGAGATAATCTACAAAGCGAGTGTTCCGATTCTTTTAGTAACAATAAACTACACTTGACCTCATTGTCATAGGCCAATTTATTGACATTAATTTTCAAATTATAATTAACACTTACAAAATTGGGGGTATAGTTATCAAAATATATATTTTTTTTTCATTCAACAGCTATATTACATCCAGAAGATACAGATGAAGACCGACCAGCTCTGAGACATCACATTGCGCATTTCTGTCCGAACCTCGAAGTTGCAAGGAAATGTATAAGAGGTTGCATGAAACTCGGTAAACCAGCATTCTGTGGAAAGGACCACGTATGCTATTGTGGTCATAAATACGACACGCCTCAAGGTGCAGAAAAGGTCAACGCACGAGACGTATACGCTCAGTTCCGTGATATGTACAAGAAATATTTCGGAGCTAATGACGGTTCAGAAGAAACAATCGTAGAAGATTTTAAGAGAGGAAATAGAGGGCTTCATGGAAAAGACAATTATAGAAACAAGTAAATAAATAAAATTAATACAACTTTTTAAAACAACATTGTCTGTTTAATAATGAACGCTTCGAGAGTATTAATAAAGTAGTAGGTATGATTAATAATTGTTTTATTTAGACTGTACAGTCCACGCCACACTTTTTAACCGCTCTGAATATAGCTGTGCGAAACACAAATTTAGATTAAAATATGTATTATATTATACGTATAACATCGGGACAATTTAATGATTAACAAATATCAATTTTAGATTCCAATAATATATATTATATGTATATATATACATATATATTGATGTTACAAGCGTCCATAAGCTGCGGTGACCGCTTTACTTCAGGCGGCCCGCATGCTTGTTACTACCGTCGTATGTTTTGTATTAAATTCTTGACTATATTGCTCGCAAGCCTAAACTTACGGCTATATTCGGAGCAGATAAAATATTGACGAGGACTGTAAATAATTACAGCGACTTTCTCTACATTGTTTATTATCCTAGTAATCTACTCCTATCCTAGTAATCACGAACTACTGATCCGATTTGAAAAATTCTTTATCGAGGAAGGTTATAGGCTATATATCATCACGACAAGACCAATAGGAGCGGAGCACCAATGAAGGATGTTTCAAAATCAGGTTTTTTTCCCTCTTGAGAGCTTCCGCTGCGTGTTAGCGTTAGCCCAAAGTAACGATTCCACGCGGACGAAGTCGCGGGCAAAGGCTAGTATGCTTATAATTCAACACACTGTTTGTATCACTTCGCTACAGCGAGAAGTCGTACATCGTTGAACACGTCGTGTTTATAAAAATCATAGTTTCTTAAAACTTGAATAGCTTTCTACGAAGTGTAGATATCGTGATAATTGTTGTTTTAGATATGGACTCGGTGTCTAAAAAGTGTTTGTAAACTACGGTACGGTACGGATGGACGGTGTTGTAAACTAAAAAAAATATCGAAATCTATCGAATAGTAACGTTTTCAACTAACGGCATTAATCAAGAATATTTTAAAGAAATTAAAAAATTAAGTTTGTATATAGAGTATTCTAAATACCAAAAACCAAAGTAATTCTCAAAGTTTGGATGATATTCGGATGATTACTTCAGTTTTCTCGAAACGGAGGGTAATTATATTGTCGACGTCGTTAATGATTCTATTCAAGTCTACAATTTAATATTATCTTCGCGCTTAAACGAGTTGGGTTATGGTAGATCTGAAATCCATAATTTAGAGGTTAATCATGCAGATCGCTTTCTAGAATGTTCTAAACATTATCGTTATATTATATCGCTATATAAAGTACATTTCATTCAGTTAAGCTCTTAAGCCATCTTAACTTAACTTAACACTTATAACTTTAAAATAGTACCATTGATGCGTAAAACATACGTATTGTCGAGTACAGGTTTTTTTTGCTGATGTTGGTAGCATGTATGGAGTTTTTGGCGGGATTTTAGTATGTCATGTAGGGGCTTTTATATTTTATTCATAACTAGCTGTGCCCGCGACTTCGTCTGAGTGGGACCCTATGTAAAAGAAAGTGATTAATAAAATCATCTGAATGTACTATATTAAGTCCATTTACTTATCTACTTTTCTCTCGTACTTAACTCGAGCCGTCATTCAAATTACAATAACTTTTGATAGAGTGAACCGATTTTAATAAAGCAAAGACTAAGTTACTCTCGAGAATATTCTTTATAATTTTATTATAGATCCATATACTTTAGCAGTGATGCGTTTTCATACAAACAGACAGAGATTTCTAAAACGATTGAAAATGTATTTTATTACTTATTCCCAGACACTTTCAATATTTTTTTACAAGAAAATCGAAAAACTACTGACACCTTAGATTTACATTCTTATTATATGTATTGAAGAAGATATTGTGTTATTTGACAATATATTTTGTAATGTTGGTGACATTTTACGTAATATTAGGTCTTTACCTATGAAATTGCCGATTTGTATGAAAAAATTTAAACGAATTTTTTTTATGTATTTTTTATTTGTATTAATCGAAGTAATCACCCATGCAAGCAATGCATCTTTGCCAACGCAGTGGCAGTTTATTGATGCCCTTCTTAAAGAAAATAGCTGGACGGGAGGCAACAAATTCTTCAAAGGCACTTTGTACTGCCTCTCGGGTATTGAATTTTTTTCCCGCCAAGGAGTTATCCAAATTCTAGAAAAAGTAGTAGTCTATAGGTGCAAGGTCTGGTGAGTAGGGCGGATGACGGAGAACTTCCAACCCCAGTTCTTGCAACTTGGAGACCGTCTGCTGTGCAGTATGAGGTCGCGCGTTGTCGTGCAGGAGCAGCGGATACGAGCGATTGACCAATGCTGGTTGGAGATGTGCCAGCTTCTCCATCATTGTGTTCAGTTCTTCACAGTACACATCTGCAGTAATGCTCACCCCGTTTGGTAAGAAGCTGTGATGAATCACACCGGCGCTAGACCACCAAACAGTGACCATCACTTTTCTAGGGGTAAGTTTTCGTTTAGGGCATTGTTTAGGTGCTGAACCAGGATCCAACCAACTTGCTGAATGCTTGCGGTTATCAAACAGAATCCATTTTTCATCGCAGGTAACAATGCGGTTCAAAATTCCTTCATTTGTGTGTCTGTTGAGCAGTGCAAGACACGTCTCGACGCGTACTTCGCGCTGGCGATCATTGAGTTCGTGGGGCACCCATTTGTCAAAGTTTTTTACCTTGCCAATTAGACGCAAATGGACCAATATTGTTTTGACGCTAACGTCGAAAGCTGCTCTTAATTCAGCCGTAGATTGTGTATCATCAGCTTCCACAATCGCCTTTAATTCGTCATTGTCGACCAAAGTCTTCGGACGACCGCGAGGTTCATTTTTCAGGTCGAAATTCCCAGAACGGAAGCGAGCAAACCAATAACAGGTGGTGCGTTGGTTTGTAGTGTTAGCTCCGTAAACGTCGTGGATGTTGCGTGCCGCTTGTGCCGCGTTGCTGCCACGACGGTACTCATATTCCATAATTACTCGAATTTTTAACGTATCCCTGATGACAAAAAAGATTGAAATGCGATGAAAATGTAACACTAATCAATAAACAAATGACTACTTTTGGAAAAAGAATTCCATGTTTTTAAAATAAAATAAATTTGAAATTAGAATTCTTAGCCAAACAAAAATTATTTTGATTTGAAATGGCCAGTACTGCACAACGGCCATTTCATAGGTAAATACCTATTATATATTAGTTATTATGCACAAGTGAACTTCTTGGAAAATAATACCACGGAGTATGAATTCTGAGATGCCACAAAAACTCCCTGGAAAATTGTAACAAGAGAGCCCCCATCTTGTTAGGACATTGAAATTATCAGAAGATATTTATAACACTATTACCTACTCGACAATAGTACTTAGAAGAACAAGAAAAACCAAACGTGTATTAGAGAATATTCTAACACCGTGTTCGTGCATATATTTAATACAATACATGTTAATTCAAAGGAAAATACATCGAAGATTATTCCATAGAGAGCGAAATCTCAATAGGAAGGGGCCGGAGTAAACATTGTCTGGTCTGATTTATATGCCGCTAACAGAGCCGCAGCTCGACTGAATTTTAATTACATACAACCCTTTCGGAAGTATCCGGTTTATAGACATAAAATTCACTGGATAAGTATTGGTTCTAGGAAAGAGTGTTTTATTTCGAATGACTCCGTTGATAGCGTATTTGGACATTGTCGCACGTTAAAGTGACCTCAATATGGCCGATGGTAAGCATAGTACAATCCAAAAACAACGGCGACCACCAAGAGACACGCTATCCTTCGCTTGTCACCGCTATCATACCGGCTTGCGTAAATATCCCTACACCCTATGCTTGAAGAAATCCATGTTATGGGAAGGAGGGAAAATACTGGGCGGGAGATTATTCCACAACCATATCGTGATGGAACCATAGCATGGCAGTAAGGCTTTTTTAAGCCTGCCCTATAGCTACCATCCTCGAATTTGAAATCTGTCGCGGGATATCTATTATTGTATCTACTATCTTAGATCAGATCGTCATTTAACATCAAATGAATTTGGGTTCCAAACGCTAACACCTATAAAGTATAAAAAATTATCCAGTTATCTTTGCACAAGTTTATTACGAACTACTTCATTTGTAGTCAGATTTTAGGAATCAACCAATGGATATTACATTGCTTTAGTGTTTTTGATAATGTATTTCGACAGTTGTCGGTTTATATAACAAACTAGCGGGCCCGGCAGACGTTGTCCCGCCCTGATTATGAAAAAATCCTTGATAAATTATATACTAAAATGTTCCTCATCAAGCACTCTATCCACCGGCGAAAACCGCATGAAAATCCGTTCGGTAGTTTTTGAGTTTATCGCGAACAGACAGACAGACAGACGCGGTACGGGACTTCATTTTATACTATGTAATGTAATGGTGATACTTGCCAGCGGATGCAGTCATTTTGACAATAAGATTGTCTATTTTTACATGTTACATTGGTGGACCATCTGGTGCGATTATTATTTAAATTATAATTTAATTACGCGTACTAAGAACTCTAACTTGGTACAAAATATTTACAGCTTTATTTAAAA